>WUAM01000431.1:80311819-80329988 GCA_024336885.1 Actenoides hombroni | reverse complement strand
TATATACATATATATATTTGGAACCTAGATGGAAATAAGAAGGACCCTAAGCATCTTATTATATCTAATCCATGTTAACTTTTTTTAAACTAAAGGGTATATGTTGAGGTGCAGAATTGCTATATTCCCTTTCTTTATTAAATCACAGCATAGACTTGTCACAGGAAATCAAATTAAGAAAATATAAAACGATTAAATAACATAAACCACCAATAAACATCTTTCACAGACGCTTCTGAATTTTCACATGCTCTCTTCTTCAACAATGCACATAGCAATGAAAACAAGAATCCTCTATTATAGCTTTGACACAATGGAATACCCATTTATTGAGACAGCATGTTAAAGATGCAGTGTATGAATCATTTAGACTGTTCAAGGCCATAAAAAAAAAATCCATTTGATTAAATTTCTTAATCAATATAAAAGAAATAATGCAACTGCCAGCAACACCTCACTCAATAATGTTTAAAATAGTCTGTAAAGGACTTCCATTGAGCACATGAACTGCAACTGTTCCATCAGTGTGAGTTATAGCTACAAGGACAGCACTAAATTCTCTAAGGGACATCTTAATTGTTTGATATAAAAGCAGCCCCAAACATCTACCTTAAATGGGTATGCTAATCTGGTATGCCTCCTCTCTCAGAACGTCAGCTTTGCAGTCTGTATAATCTCACTCATAGTAAGAGTTTCTCATCTCTGTGTAATGTTGCCTTTGTAACTTTAGCAAACTAGGTGGCATCTACGTCAGCCTGCCCTCACAGGCTTAATCCGTGTTATGATAAACTGAGAACTCAGATATACTTTGAACAGTAGATGGGAATGGAAGGGGATGTTTCTGAAATGTAGGTCCTAATCACTGGCATTGAGGCACAACAGAGGCTTGGAAAGCCATTATTGGCAAGCTAACTTCTTCCCTTCTAGCCAGAAGGACAATCCATAGCGGTTACGTACGTGTATCTACACGTATCATATGGATCGATGCTACAAAATAGCCATCCCCTGCTCCTTATGCAGTCATATTTGAGTTTTCAGTGTGCAATCATTGATCACTGGTGTTTAAACAATCAATTTGTAATAAAACCATGTCTCAGATAACCCTTCCTCCTCTAAAACCAGCGGTGTAAGTATTTTGAAAACTTGGTGGGTGTTCTGACTGCAGCAGGAGATTGTGGGAAGAGAGAGACTGAGAGAAAAATTGGCAAAGATGATTAATATACGTTTCTGAAAAATAATGCTTAAAGATTAGCTGCTGCAAGGGTACATTTCCCCTACAGAGCACAGATTCTAGTTATGGAGAAAAAAGCTATCACTTTGGGGTAGCTTAATTTGTAAAAGAAACAAACTTCTGAGCCTAGAATTATTTATAGAGAGATATTACAAGGAATATGACCAAGCTGTTTAACAATCACGAAAGAGAACAAGGAGGCAGAATGGTCAGTTATCTATCAAGCGATAATGCAGGATCAAATCTGTATTTTGTTTAAATCAGGAGTCTGTCACACACTTGTTATAGAAAAAGAATTTCAAATTTTGGAATATAGAATTGATGAGATTATCATATTCATTACTGACAGTAGCACGTCATTTGTGGAAGTACAGTGCAGTATGTATTAGAATAAGGTCAATGAGAGCTGTGAAAATTACCTGAAATGCACATGTTCAAAGGCTGTTAATAATAAGATACTGTCCTAATTAAAGTAGTACTAGAGAAAAAAACAAAAACCAAAACCAACAAAACCTGAAAGCAATATGCATGATGTTTTAAGCCCATAAAGTATACCTCAGTGAAAGGTATCCTTGGCTCTTCAACACGAAACAAACCTCCCAGAGGGCAAGAGATGCAGTACACTTAGCAAGGAGAAGAACCTCTCATAGACCAAAAGATTTCTGGCCTTATTTCCCTTCGAGTGGGAAACAAAAACTAAGGTACTAAGATACTTCCTCCAGGGTACTACACAGCCACAAAAGCAAACCCTTGGCTTTTTCTCCCCCACATGTCCTAAAAGGAGTTGCAATTTAATAGTGAGATAACGTCATTGCATGTGCATGTATCACGTTGTTGCACAGATACCTCTGTACAGAGTTTATTAAAAGCAAATGAGATAAGGCAACACTTATTTAGGGAATGGAGCATCTCAGGCAGGATGGTCAGGTGCTGTCTGGATGGCAACAGAAGACCTTCCAGCACTTCAGCTTTTCTGGCTGCGTATGGTAATATATCTGTCATGGAGCCTGAGCTAAGCAGCTTACAAACAACAGCTTCTACTAAACTCCTCAGAGCATGCAATCAGTTACCACAGATTTTCTTTTCTTCTCCTCCCTTCCATCCCCTTCAAGGAGGTTGAAATTCAATGAGAAATGAGAATAGATTTCTCCAAGTAATCAGATGCTTCCCCCTTCTCTCCCATTGTCCTGCAGTTTTGAGGCTGAGATGGGTGAACACAGCCAGAGATGGTGGTTCTAGACCAAGTACTTGAAAAATATTTAGAGCTTCTCATGGGAAAGTGAGAGGTGCTGGACATGTACCAAGATAACATGTCCTTTTACAGCCTTGTGCAGGAGCAGCTCAGGACACTAAGGTCCTGCTGGGCAGCAGTGGCACTTGAGCTGCCTCTGTCAGACAGCTCAGTGGCTAACTTGGCACAAGGAACATCATTTATTCGCGATGTCAGTCCTCGGCTTTTCAGACAGGCTGTGTCAGGGCACAGGGCAGAGCGGCAGATCCCCAGGCCAGGTGCAGCAGAGGCTTCCCAGGGTGGTGGGGCAGGCCAGGGGAACCTGGGGCAGGCCAGGGGCAGGCCAGGGGTAGGCCTCAGCACCTCCCTGGCAACAGGCATTGCCATTCTGTGGGTCGGCTCAGCTCAGCAGCGCAAATGGCCAGGCAGGGCAGATCTGTGGGGAGCTGGAGGCCAGGACAGATGGCCAGGGAGCAGTGAAATAGTGTCCTGAACTGTGGAGAGGGGTGGGGGAGGCCGTGGGCAGCTGCACAGGGTCAGTACGGCCCACTGTGGCCCTCAGAATCCGGGCACCCAGAGCTATATGCTGCTGGGCAGGACAAGAATTCTGCTCAGCTATTAATTCTTCTGAAGCCATCTTATGAATAAATGGAAGGATTCAGCTCCTTAGTCTGTTGCCTTTTTAAGCATTTAATTTCTTAAGATATTAAAAATAAAATAATGAGTAGCTGACAAGTTATTTTAGCGTAATTGCCTAAGGTTACTACTGTTTTGTCTGATAAAATTAAAGAACAGTGTAATCATTGCTGAAGGAAAAAGCAGCCAAATTGCAGAAAGCTGGTGGTAACAAGTTAGTGCATGATAAAAATGTTAAACGCGAATTATTTTCTAATACTCTTTCCCCAATATTCATGATGAATCTCAATACATGATATGCCAGTATCTTTTCACATGAAAATCTGATGACTGAAAACACAATACAGTAACACAGATGTCACTGTAGAGGACTTCATTGACCTTTAAGTAATAAAAGCAAGCCTTTCACGTTAATAGACTCTGGCATTATTATAATTCTGTCCTGCTTAACCACAAAATGTGAGTTGTTGCATATTTTAACCAGGTCAGCTGTCCTAGGATGAGGATTTTAAAGCAAGCAGAAAGAACTTCAGTAGATTACACAAATCATATTCAGGATTTGGTAGATTTGAACAGCAAAAAAAATAATTATTGAGTCCTTTTAAAGGACTTGTGAATGCAAAGTGTGAATGTAATGATTATATTAGAGTCAAAGAATAGAAAAGATTTGAGGATTATCTTTTTGAACTGCTTCAAGTAAATTCTCTTTTCGCTTTGGAGGCAAGTTGACTAGATTAAGACCTGTAAATTACCTTGCTAGGCAGGCAGTCTCCAACCAGTCATCTCTGCAGAGAACACTCTTGCACTGTGTTAAGAAGCAGCTGCAAATACACGTGTGATACGAATGCAATTCTCTGCTGAGGGAATCACAATCACAATCTTCAGCCTCTTAATATGCTTTCCATGTTGCATCAGGAAGGCAAAGGTTCAACTCTCCGTCAGATCAACCACATTCTTGTAATTTATAGTTCCTGGTGTTACCACTTGACACAGCAAACAGCCCTCTTGTGAGTAGCCTTACCAGTGATTAGAAAATTGAAGTAACTTAATCTTGAATCCCACCACAGCATGGTTTGCACTAATGGTTTGCTTAGGTTAGCCTGCTGTGCTGCATCACAACCCAGAGCAACCTCTGTCACTTCTGCCAAACTCTGCGGCAAGAAAGTGCTGAGAAACACCCTTGTTTACTGATGCAGGAAGAAAACAGATTAAAAATATTTCTGATAGAGAAACACACGCATACTGCACATAACTTGTGCTTCTGGAAAGCAAACACCACCATGTTACTCAGACACAAAAGAATCCCTTTAGTGTGAATGTGATAAAGCTAAGCAACAAAACAGGATTTGGCACTTTGCCTTTCTGAACAACCTAGACTTTCTACGAGGTCAGCAGAAGCAGTGAAGGTACAGGTTATACAGCTGGATGACTAGGAGCATTGTAGCCTGGGCGTGGTAAACTCAGTGCTTTTTTTTAGTAAAAATCATTCCAATCAGCCGAGGAACAGTGACGACATAGGTGGTAGTTCAAGTAGCTTGGGTACTAATGCAAATACCATTTATAATACAACTAACTTATCATCATGACAATCACCATATATACAGCAAATAATCCACCGTTTGCAACATTTCCTCCTAGGTGAGGGATGGTTTCATTTGTAAACTGCTGATCATCCATTTGAACTGGATACCCTTTGGGACAATGGAGGGCCTGCAAGCAAGAGTACCAGAATTGTTCCATCATCAAATTGGTGCAAAAAGCTCCGTTTGTTATGTCAGCCGTTCCTGAAGAATTAAAATGTAAATATAGGGCAGAAGCTGAATTCAGTCAAGTTTCCTATCACAGTTGAACAATCAAGACTGTGCAGTAAAACTAGCTTGATGTAAGTACCATAAATTATATATTAAACTACCTATCTGACAAGAAACCAACAATAAACCATCATTTATGTAAGTAAGTGCTTTCTACTTAAATGTTTTTTATTATCTCTGTAATTTTACAGCCTGAAAATGCATCTTATCAACCCACGGTATTTTAATATCCCTTTCAATATCCTTTGTAAAGTACCAAAAAGGTAACAGTGCAGTCACAAAATGCAGTAAATTTGAATTTAGAAGCAGAAGAGTGTAGCAAGTCTCCCCTGCTGCATAATGCGACCCTTTCAGAAGCAATCCCAAATCAAAACATACTGCACATGGCCACAGAAATTCATAACGCTACACCAAGAACAGAACCTCCTGGTTGCCCCTAAGATCTTTTACTTGCATTCCTCACCACACATTCTGCTGTTGGAATATGAATTGCAGTGAAATAAGAAACACCTCTGCAAAGTAGATTATAAATACTGGATGTATGGTCCTAAAATGAGTATGTTGCAGCTATCTAAAAGGCTCATCTTCCTCCTTTCTTTCCATGATCTGTGTTGGAAACTAATCTTCACACCCAGATGTGGTAAAGCCATGCCGTAGATAGCACTGCCTTCAACCCCTCACACCTCAAATGTTTGCCCAGGATATTATCATGTTTTATTCATACCATATCCTTTATTCTTAAGGAATACCTGCAATACTTCAACTGCATCTTCCAGTATGCAAGAATGGATTCTGCAGAATTATGCTGCAAAGATCAGAGCTTGAATCACATCTCTTGTGTCTTTGCTCGTCTTCACATCTCCATCTTTGTTTTCAGACCCTCTTCACATCATACTTCTGTTTCATTATGATCTGGAAAGCCCAGTCTGAATTCCAGTATGTTCTCAAAGTCCAAGTCAGAAGCATGCTAATGCTTGCTTCAGTGAGGCACTTTACCCTTTGAAGAAATTCCCTACCAAAGTGAAAGTGCCTTTGAAAAATTTTGCTTCACTAAGAGATCACTGTAAGTGATTCAAAAATTAAGTGAAGGAATAATGGCAGTACTGAAAAACTGTCCATTAGAATGCTTATTATACCAGTATACCAATACCAACCTACAGTTTCTCCATCTCCTCACTCCGTTCTTATCTGTTCTCTCTCAGCTTTCACTTCAAACAAACTCTTAGGGACATAACTTCTTGTACATGCTGTAATGAATTTAGGAAAGGACAAGTATATTCACCATTACTAACAAATAAGCGTAACCATCAGATGCTCAGGGAACATTTTCCTGACATGAGCAAGCAAGAGGGATGTCCTAGCCATCCCTGCTTCAGCAAAGCAATTAATAAGAAACAAAAATCTCATAGTTCATACTAATCACTGAACCACAACTGGAAAGAAAAAAAAATGAGGGTTTGCAATTTATTTTCCTTAAAATCAGATCACACAAAGTAGACGCAAAACAGTCCTGCACAAAAATTTTAAAATTTCCTTCTTAGAGGACAAGGAATCAAACATACAGAGCTTACTGATAAGACTACGCTTTTTTTTTTTTAACATTACAAAGGATGGTAATGATTGCTGTCATGGTGGAAAGATATTTATGACTTCCAGCTTCTTAAATAATTTCCCTTTGATAATAAAGCCCAACTGGCATTGAGTAAGGCTGTAGTGCTTTCCCTAACAAAGGTGGTGTGTAACAGACAAACATTACTACAGGGAGAAGACTGAATAGATATTACAATAGAAGTTCAAACATTAATGAAATATCAAGTTTTGATAACTATCTTCCCAGAAAGAATGTTAATGCCATTGCATCTAGAAAAAAATTAAACTGCCTAGGAAGTCCCTGGTTTACTTCATTTGGTAGACTGAGAAATCCATCAGCACAGCATGTCATCATCATCATCAAAAATTAATGTACCATGTATTAAAGTGAGAGACCACAGTATGTTAAAATTTGATTAAGTGGCTATATTTCTAGTAAATTACACAAAAGGTTTTTTCATTTTGCACTCACTGACAGGAAAATACGGTCAGAAATTTGAAGTAAATTACAAAATAAAGCAACAAGCAACATATGTTGTCTATAAATTATCTTCTTGTCTCTCCAGCACAGAAAAGACAAATAGCTAGATATGAACACTCTTCTTTATTCAGCATTGTCTGCAGGTTACCTTGGAATGGTCCCCACACACTTAACTGTCTCTTACATATGACCTCTACAGCATTTAGAGTGTTAAGAGTTCAGGGCTTTAGAGTTCAATTCAGTGAGTGGATGTCTTTGTGCAAGTAATCCCTAATCCCTAAACCTTGAATATGAAAAAAAGAATTAGTTCTGAAGAACAATTTCATATCCAAAATCTTCTAGTCTATTCTGTTCTCACACGGAAAATATTGCATGTAGCAAGATTAGATTTGTGGAATTGAAAACAAAGAACCGTGGAAAATGTGTTTCTTGTTTTATGCATTTAACAAATGCACTCATGTTTTCATACACTACACGGCCTCATCATACATGACCATTACAAAAAAACCAACCCAACTTAAATAGATTTCTATTCACACTTTGCTGTCAGTCACCTTCCAGCCTGACTTGGTCTACTGCTCATCTCTTTTTCTTTTACTCCCTAAATGGAATATTGAAGTAAATTGTTGATTTTGTGTCTGTTTAAGGCTCAGGGCAAGCCCACTTGAAACACAGAGTGGGATTCCTCTCTATTAGCCCCTTCCCCCCTGCCTCCCAGGGGGTAAAAAAGGGAATAAGGAAAAAGAAAAAATGCCTCACCCAAGACTGGAAGTTAAAACTGTAACAAATTTAATGAATAACGTGAGAAAAACAGAAGAAAGGAGTATAAAGGGAAGAAGACTACAGAACTATACACAAGGAAGAGCACCCCCAATCCTGCTGTCTCCTTGTTCTATGGAGTGTGGCAGGGAAGGGGAAGGAATAACAGCTGCCCTCTGACTCCTCAGGGTCCTGGGGTTACCCCCTGTGCCCCCCAACTCTGTCTGTTCACCCTTAAACCACAACATTTTGTAACTCAGAAGCATAACGCAGCAGAACTGAGATCAAATCAGGCTTCTATACTCCTAATTATCAATCACAGGCATTTTTGCAACATCAAATCTGTAAGAATTTCAGTATTTAAACAAAATATTATCACTGCAATCATCTGGTTACATCTGGCCTTTCATATGCCAAAATTTTCTGATTGGAAAGAAGGAAAATTTTTTGTATTCCTATTTGTTCATAGGAGAAAGATTAATGCACATTGAAAACCTTTGAACTACCAATAAATTAATGATTTTTTCTTAATGCAGATTCTCACTATATGTAATGGCCATGACCTCCACTTATAAAATTAAATTCTTCCAATAACTGTCATGTTGGTGCCTTAAAGTAGCTATAATGATTTTTTTAGTTGTCTCCTACATAGTAAGAATTAAGGTGCTTTCATAGAAAATAAAATACTCTCTCATATTCCACATGATGAAATTCCCTTTAAATTTTCATGATTAAATGATACAATTGTACTTAGCTTATTCAGAGAACTGTCACTACAAAGATTTGATAACTTTAACTCAGTCTTTGCAACAAATTCTCAGTGTGAACATTTGTGACTCCAAATTAAACTTCCTGCAATATTCTCCAATATTTGCTAATAATTTACAAGTATTTCTGCAAACATTCTAGGCAACATTCTTACTGGTTAGACTATTCATAAAGACAAATATGTTTTCTTGAAAATGTGAAGGTATTCCCAGGGAATATTTTGTGGCGCATGTCCATCAACCACTGTCAAAAGTGACTATTTTAGAAACATGCTAAAAATTATTCTTAATTTCTCCCTCTCTTTCAAGCAATGCATTTTGAGAGATTAATCCTTTCTTTAACATAGCTTGATATAAGTAGAAACCCTTCAGGCTTCATTCTTGACTCTTAATTAGAAGTGCAGCATGATAACACTGAATGCATGACTTAATGGTATATTACCTAAATACATGTTTTATCAGTAAATATTCTTTGTGGAAGCATTACTATTTTATGCATGATATTTACAGATTTAAGTTCTTCAATTCCTCATGCATCTCTTTAAGTGGTAAGTGTAGTGCTAAATCCCCAAAAACGTGAACTGACACACCTTCATTTACTTTAGTAGGTCAATATTTAAGTCCAGTACCTAAGTATGAAGTCAGTTGGTCAGTTGTCACTATTAGTGACAATTAACAATGATTCAAAAAACCATATGAAAGGCAAGGAGAAGTCCCCTTCAAGTTATTATCTCATCCTAACGATGTTTGACTCTGTTGAACAAGTTTATTTTTTTTATACAAATATCACAGGAAAACGTGTGAAATTCCAGCATTGGAAAAAACCCCACTCCATTAGTTGAACTACATTCAGAAGTTGTTTAGTTTTGGTTTTCATTCACAGATTTTTAAACTAGGACCACTGAAACAAGAAATAACAAATAAATCAATGGACTTGATACTGTTGAAAAAGAGAATGCTTCTGTGGCAGCGTAAGAAATAAACTATATAGTTTCACTGTTCCCCAATTAACCCATCACTAGTATTAACACATTTCTATTCAAAACTTGAACTTAGAAAAATATTTCTGAAAAAAAGATTTAACTAGTTCTAGGCACTATATGAAAATACTGTGAATTTCTAGTGAAAACCCATTCTAAATGGAAAACACCAAAACAGAACACCAAACTTCAGCGTTAGCAAAAGTGAAAATTGTTTTAATTTAGAAATCTATGTCTGTAAAGAGCCTCATCTTCCACAAATGTACATTAGTATTTCAGTTGCTTTAGCTTAATTTGCTTTTTTTTTTTTTTACATAAAACCAGAATGTCAGATAAGCAGAAGAATCAAAATTTACTCATTTTTACTTTTAGATTCTACTCGACTTTACAAACGCAACAATGGCTGTTATACTCTATTGAGGATTGATCTTTTGTGTTTGCACATCAGGTGTAGAGATGATAAAAGAGACTGAAAACTTTAGTCACAGCAGGATACGTTGCTCAGCCAAAAAAAAAAAAATAATTGTGCTGCAATAATGTAAAACATGTCAGAGAAGAACCATTAAAAAACTACGCAAAAGTCCCATAACTCCTCTTTGTACTTCCCTTTGTAAGGGAAGATCCTACACCTGAAAGACTCAATTCAAAATATACACTCTTTTTTTTTTTCCTGATAATTTTTTTTTCAGCTTGATTTTTAGTTTTAAAGAACAAGAAGCCACATTTTAAAATCCCACATCGAGGCCTCTTCTGTCCTCTTTGATTTTTTTTTTTCCTCAAGCAAAAGACTGCTTATCTTATTCTGCTGCAGCTGTTAGTCTTTTAATAGTCTGTTTGCATATTTCTCCCTTTTAATTGTAAAAATGTGTCACATCTTTAGAACACGTTCTAATCAGTATTACTGACTCATTCTAAAGCATTTTATTTTCCAGAGTAAATAAAAAATAAAATAAACAGCACTGATTATTACAAAATGGAAATTATGATACATAATTATCATTCACCAAACTTGCTGAAAGTGACATTCAAAAATGAAGTTTTAAATGCCAACTATTTTATAATAAAATTCAAATGTATGTATGGCTTTTGGGAAAACACAGACGTCTTGGTTAAATGTTGTAAATAAAATTATATTTGAGTAATGTCACACCTATGGGCCAATTTATGTATTTACCATAAATTAGATCGCATTAAACATGTAAAAACTATTTATATCTGTGTTTATTTTAAGATAATCACAGCACTACATCTTACTTTTCTGTAGACGTGAAACAAGCTGCCTATAAACTTGCTTTTTTGGTCAAGCTAATAACAGCTAAAGGTCACTGGACGGTAGAGTTCTTTGCCTTGCTTAAGTTATAGTCTACAGTGCATGGAAGGGAGTAACTGAAGTATTTCATATTGACTTAGAAGACCTATGGGTGTAGAAACACCTTCTCCAAATTAAAATTTAAATGACTTTCTATTGGTATTAACTTGATTAGAAAAGCAAGGGCACAGAAGTGTGGTAAATAGCAGACTCAAGTTTTACATATGTTTTTTTAAATGGCTTTTACATGTCACAAAAGCTTAATAATATCCAAGTTACGGTAATTACGTGGCCTTGCCTTTAACTCTGACATTGTTCCAATATACTGTTTTATTCATAGCCTTTAATTTGAATAGAGCAAATAGCTATTGTTAGAGGTACTGAGATAACAAACGTGGATTGTTTCCACAGTTGGCGGCTCTGATGTGTGAACTGTGTGACACAGTGTGTCATTTCTGACTCAAACCTTTAACAACTCTAGACCTTGTGAGAGAGCAAAGATTAGAAGAAATGTTTACACGAGTAAAACCACACAACATATTAAATATGGTCATAAGACTGTAAAAAATTATATTAATGCTATAACAGAGCAGTAGACTGTACTAGGGACATTGCAAGCTTTTGTGGTTCACACGCAACCCTGTACTGCTGAAACATATCACAACTAGACTCAAAAAAAGTCTTGATTAGAGAATGAAAAAGCCCACACATTGAGCAGCAGGAAATTCTACATTTAATGAAGAAATCATAAATGAAAACCACGGATAAAAGTAATACCATTAGCATGGAATCAAGGTCTACCTTAGATCTTTAAAAATATCACACTAAACGATGTGTAACAGTGCTAGGCACTCACCTATGTGACTGCATGAAGGTGGTTCTTCCTTTCAAGCAGATTAAGACAACACTGAAACAAAAGCCTTTGAATAAAGGACAAAAAATAAAAGGTAAGAAGTAGCAAACTAACTAAAAAAACCCAACCAAAACCGCCACCAAAACACAAAAGAAAATCCCGTTTCAAGAAACACAGCCTGAAAATTTGAATTCTACAAACCAGAAGGAATAATTTTCATGTCACATTCTTGTGTCATTAACTACAGAATTGCATATAACTTCCTCGGTCATATTTTGAAAGATTACATTAGACAAAAAAAAGTTCAATTTTTTGTAGTTTTACTTGCCATACAGACATTGGAAATCTCTCAGGATAAAGTCCCATGAAGCTTCCCCCACCCTCAGCTACTCAAAGGGAAAACGTCATCTCTTGTAACAGCAGGTGACCAGACAATCATGACACTCTAATGCCAGATTCCCTAATGATCAGTCTCTTACTGGAGATCACTAGTGATACTACTTTTATCCTGGTGGTGTAAGTGTAGCATAAAAGTGGAAAAAACCCTTCTCTGTATGAGAGTCAATGTTTTGAGTCAGAGAGAAAACACCATATGGAAAAATGTTTTCTGCTGCATCATAATCAAACAATTTCTAAATGCTGTTAAAAGCTTCTTATGATTTAGAGATTATTTTTATAGACATTCATATACATGCAGGCACTCCTACATTCTTGATGCAATTGCTAATCAGCTATTTATATTAATTATTAATCACATACTTAGATAAATTGCTAGTACACGTTGCTTTTTTGCAGGCACTAGAACAAAATGTGGCATAAAAATTCTACTTAACATTTACTGAAGGGGTTTTCTGCACCTTGTACAAATGTGCATCTGTAACCATTTCACTAGCTCCGTAGTGCATTTTTCACCCAGATGGCATTATCATTTACAATCAGTGCTTGAAATGTCATTAATATTTGTTCAGCATTTTTCTGAATGCTTCCCTCATCCGCTTCTATTAAACCAGAGGAGGTGCCCCAGTTTCAGCTGGGATAGGGTTAATTTTCTTCCTAGGAGCTGGTGCAGTGTGGTTTTGGGGACTTAGTATGAGAACAATGTTGATAACACACTGATGGTTTTAGTGCTTGGTAAGCAGTGTTTGTACTAAGCCTAGGATTTTTGAGCTTCTCTTGCCCTGCCAGTAAGTAGGCTGGGGGTGCACAAGGAGACAAACACTTGGTTTTGATTATCTAACTGTCCTTCCCATCCCACTGGGGAAGGGGGAGAAGTACAAGAGTGGCTCTTTGGCACCTAATTGCTGCCTGGGGTTAAACCAAAAGAAGAGATTGACCTGTATTTAAACTTTTATTTCACAACAGGAATTCTCTACTTTCTGTTGGAGATAACAGCTTGGCCTATCATTAGATCTCCCTTGAAATAATAAAAATAACATTTTAGGGTTTATGTAGACATTTGAAGAAAACAGTCATGTTTTCATAGAATTGTTTTGGTTGGAAAAGATCAGTAAGTCCAACCATTAACCTAACACTGCCACTAAACCACGTCCCTAAGCACTTTATCTGTATGTCTTTTAAACATCTACAAGGATTGGTGATCCTACCACTTTCCTGGGCAGCCCGTTCCAATGTTTAACAACCCTCAGTAAGTTTTTCCTAATGTCCAACCTAAACTTCCCCTGGTGATTTGAATTCTTAGAAACGTTGTTTTCAATCGAGTGAATTCCTCACAGTCTTTGATAGATATTGTCTTGCCCTGCTTCGTGGATGATGAGGGAGGTGAATCGTTATGACCTCCCAACAGAGGCTGTCCCTGAAAGGCAGGGCTGCAGAGGCAGTAGAGTCAGGACAATGACTTGAAGGAGCAATACAAAACACTTTATTGCTTTTCCCTCACAACAATCAATAAATGGTGTGGATAAAGGTGTTTTGGTGTAGGTGGTATTTTCTTACCAGCTAATTTAAGGCATGATGAGGTGAGTAGCAAGAGGAAATGATAGGGGGAGAGAGTAACACAGAAAGTAAGATATCACCACCCTTGGATCCAGTGACTTCTCACAGGATCAGTCCAAATATTGAGTTCTTCAGTGGTGGGTGCACACAGGTCAATATATTACTCTCCCTTTATACACTTGGGATACGGGTGGCATCCCCAATTTACATAGGAAGCGTAGAAAGGTGGTGCTAATTTCCACGAGCTCTTTTTAGTGTGGTGTCTTCTACAGACCTCCCCACGGTGCAGTCACATTCAGGGAAAAGACACTGTCCACCTACATAGAACTTCTCTCTTCCTATTGTTAACTTATCTGCAAGGAGCCAGGGAAGGATGGCAGAGCCACTGAGAAGATATTGAGACCTCCTCCCTCCAGGCAGGTCTTGCTCCTTCTCCCTTCAGATCTTACCACCACACAAGGTTTGAGACATTAATAGTTGGGCTCTTACAGTTATTTGTAGTAGCTCATATTGAGATGGTATCTTGGGATAACCTTACTGAATTTTTACATGCATAGATTTTAGGCTGAATGTTACTTCAACCTAATCTTCCGTCACCAAGTGTAAAATGCTGGACAATGTCATTAGTGCAATTAATTAAGTAGCTAATGCATTGTGAAGAGCATATTGAATTATATCACATCAGAACTGCATAGTATGAAGTGTCATAACGACATCACTTCGAAATACTTGTATCCATGTTAACATCATTCAGCGCAAGAGAGACTGAACTAAATCATCCAGTTACTATCCAGCCACTGATTTCCTATTTCAGCCTATTCTGACCTATGTATGAATATTATTTCTCAATTTCCTACTTGAAAATACATCTTACGTGAAGACTTAAAAGCAGATGTTGGTACAGCAGTTATACTGGAAAATCTGGCTACATTTCAGCACAATCTTTATCAAGAAAGTCATATTACAACACAAGTGAGCAATACAGTCTTCTAGAAACCTTCAGGCAGTACTTCATATCAGTCTGAAAGCAAGCAGGTTAATTGGATGTGTTTATCAAAATTACTTGAAGACAGTATTGATCCATCCCACTGGATATTTGAAATGTCTATTCCATGCTCTTTCCGGAGATTACTGCAAATTATAAGAAGTCAGAAATCCTAAAATATTTAAACAGTGTGAAGATCAAATTGATGAAAGACATGCAAAGAGTTATGTATCTGTTGACTGGCAGGAACTCAGGTTGTAATCACCAAAGTAAATATTTCTAATAGCATTCAGGAAAACGATTTAGCAATGACATTGTAAGCTTTTACAGTTTCTGCTGCATTATGAAATTGATTTCTGCTTCTCATGTTACTTTCTGAGATTGCACGAATAGTAGTGATGGATAGAAATGTTCTCATGTAACCTTCTTCCTCCCCAAATGTTTTTCCAGTAGAAGCTGACATTATTTGTGACAAACGACCAGCTTCAGGTAATCTTCCAGTGTGTTTATTTCAATACTTGACTAATACTTTGACTACTTCTAACCATCTCTACTACCCACAATAAAAAATCATGACCTGATTTATGGTTACATTTTGAGATTTTTTTGTTTACAATTTTCAGAATCAGTTTAGAAAAGGTGAAAAATTCTTACGTAAAAAAAAAGAAGTTAAATCCCTACCTCGTAGACAAATAATTTTACCTTTCCACTGTTTAATTAGTCCGTCATTTATTTCAAGTAAAACAAGGTAGTTACCTGCAGCTGCATGAGTGGAAGAGCACTGCAGTGATAGCTTTGAATTCTTAATTCTGCAGAGTAATATGTTTAACACCTAGAGGCATTTGGCTTATTGAAAGGGGTAAAGAAGCTGAGTTCAGTCAATTCAAAACTGATTCTTAATTATTTCCTTCCTTCAATTGCCAAACAACCTAACTGGATATTTAATTCTCAGGAACACATGCAATTTTCCCCTTAACATTCTTCACGGTCTCTGATTCTGTTTATACAGCAGTCGCTCCTGAATTCACTAGCCATTAAATCTGCACCTGATATAAGAAGGGGAGGCAATATTTCTGCAGTTCTGCAGACAAATGTAGCATGTACTGCCACCATCTCATTATCTGCTGGTTTCTACAGGTGCAAAATCATGACATTCTTTCTTACTTTTCTCAGCTTTTTCTAGAATAACTTCTGACAAAGATTTGTTTTTACTTTTCCTGTCATATTTCAGTAATACGCAAGATTGAAAGAGATTACCTGATGTGCTGTATCTAGAGTTACCCTTGTTGGAGATTAAGATAGCTTACTTGTAGAATATTAGAATGAATTGTATGATTGCTTACAACTAGGTTGAACTGAAACTTGTTTTGTTTAGCTTAGCATGAGGGACTTTGTTTAGCATGAGTGACTGAAACACTGTGGCCTGAGGCCACAAACCTTAACTAAAATTTTATGTTGACTTTTCTTTATGAGAAAGCACCAAAACTAGTCAAAACCAAGGCTGATTCTTTGAAATCATCAAAGGACAGCTGAAGATGAACAAAGACAACAGCAAAAGACAGAGACTCTTGTGTGGGAGAAGTACAGAGCCCATCGGTAGGAAGAAGCAGTACCCACCAGAACCTGACTGGGTCAGATGTCACGTGTATGTCATGTGAACAGATACATGGAATAGATTGTCAAGCCTCTAAAGTAAACAAAGGAGAAGGGTCTGTCTCCAGAGGCACCCAGCTCGAGCTGGCTTTCTGCTGTAGCATCTGAATAAATGATTTTTATAAAACTCAATGCCTGAGACTCTGTTTCACCCCGGGGGGAAACCGAGGGTGAAGAAACTTCTTTAACAACTCTCCTAACAAGTATACTAACATATATCTACTCCTAATGAGAAATTCTAGTGACCAGGCTATTTATCAGTCTCCTCTGCATTTAATAGTCACCTGAGTTACTACCTGTTTATGGTAAGCAATTGTTAGAATAAGTATTACTAGGAGATTATTCAATAAAATGTGATCTCATGATTCCTATGTTTGCTATAGCAATCCAGGCTAAATGAAAAAAAAAAAATCTAAGTGATAATACATCAGCATTCTTTGTTATTTTTAATGAAGGTGGATGATTGCATCACTACATTAACAACTGTGGTTAATTTTTTAGTATGATTTATTTCTGTGTAGGAACACAGCCTTAGGGATCCGTTTGACACTACAGATCTGACAAAATCTAATAAATCCAGTCATGAATGACAAACACGTTCATGCTGTATGACTGACCTCATGACACTGAATCTGCTTGCGTTCTCGTGATGGAAGAGTTTTAAACAGAAGATTTTAAACTGCCATAGAATTATCTTTGTTCACATGTAAATATTTTAACACTCTAAAGATCCTTCCTTTGTTCAAACATTTGCTTTCTAATTAAAAAAAAAGCTTCTGCAAAAATACTCTGAAAAAAAAATACTGCAAAAGTAGGTAAAAGAAAAAAAGTTATGATTCCAATATTCTACTCTCTCCCCCGCCAATTATTTAAATAAAACTGAGTATCATGGCAAGCATCTTACATGAAAATTGTGGTAAAATTTAATGGCAACTGCAATCTTTAAAAAATAGGCCCCATAAACATTAGAAGATTCGTGACATTGTGTATTATCACACTGTCCTACTGTGCTTTTCACAACATACCACCATGTTCCACTTCTATGGAAGTGACTTAAAAATAGAGATGAAGTCATATCATAAAATTTGACTCCTTTTTCCAGTGAAAATTCAAATGACAGCTTCTGTGAAGACTACAGAGATACGCGACTTGGTGATGGAGAAGCAGTGTAGATGAAAACTGCTGCTTGATAATTAAGTAATGTATTTAGCAGCTCACAGCAGGACAGATGAACGAGGATGAAGCTGCACCCTAACGCCTAAAGCCAGACTGAGCTGTTCATCACATACTGGCTTCTCTTCAAGAAATGTGAATTCACTCCAGAGCTATTATAACTAAAAATACCATTACAGAAATTGATAGCTATAACGTAGGTTATGTTTTTCTCCCAAGCTCCTTTTAGAAAGGGGACATTTTAGCTTGTTGATAAATTTATTAAGACAAACAGCTACTTTTTGTGTTTCCCTCAGCTATGTAGATATTTTTAAATATCTTCAATACTGAAAATTCCACAGCAAGGCCACCAGGAGAAACCAATGAAAAACCTCCTCCAACTCCTGAGAATGACTGGAACTAGAGTTAATTCTTCCCAGATTCATGTGGTTTTGATGCTCCTTTCTTCCCACACAATGCTAACACAAACAGGAATTTACAGCACCAAACACAGCAGAAATGCAATTAATTTTCTTTACATTATGATTTGGAACGGAGATGGTACATGGTGCTGGGTGTAAGCTTGGTATCGGGTCACCAAGGAAACAACGGCAACTATCTAAAATTCCCACTTACTTGCAATCAGAATTTTGGCTTACTAAAACACTTTCAAGATAGGTTTGTGTAGTAAATTAACATTTATGACCACGCACCGGTTATTCAGCATGATATCTGATTAAACATTTATCTTATTTAATAATATTAATATAATTTAATA
>WUAM01000431.1:80275249-80305110 GCA_024336885.1 Actenoides hombroni | reverse complement strand
TTTTATATATATATTATATATAGTACAGTTTTTTATCTATCAATTTCACCAAACAATTTCCTGCATCTTATTCAGAAGTGCTTGGTATAATGCTGCAGTTTAAGAGAGAACAGCAGATGAGGTAAAACCCTGGGGATAATCCAACGTGGCTTTCCATAGGTTTGGATTGCAAAGTTAGACACAATTCTCACTATTTGTATGTAAATAACATTCCTCATTAAGTAGCTAGCCAGTTTATGAAATCATTACAAATGTGTGTTTGTTGTACAGCATTTTATTTAAACTTCTCTGATTATTTAGGAGGAAGATACTGCTATTGGCTGCAAAAACTGATAGCTTGCTACAGAGGAGTGTACAAGCAGAGAAGAGTAGAGGATTATACATAAACTTACAAATAAAAAGAACAGATACCATCATTTTAAGATACAAAAGAAGTATTTCAGTAAAGAACTGTACCAATTTAATTTGACAGATGTTTGTTTTGGGATCTGGTCCTGCACGTATCTTACTGTGAGTGGAGTCCAAACTTCTCTCTCACCTTAAGGATGCTGTTTGAAATAGTCAGCTTAATTACTGCCTGCATTCACTGGCTTTCTTCAGGGTACGTGCACTCTCCAGGTGATTCAGGAATACTGAGCCTCTGACAAAGCGCAGGGATAAAATTATCTTTGGTGTCCTTGGAAGTATTTCTAGATACCTGAAGAAGACAACTGACAGCTTTGTCAAAAGTTGAGCATTTGCCATCATCTAAGCATCAGAATTTCTGAGTCTGTGCCTAAAATGCCTGCCATTTCGGACGAGGAAATAAAAAATGGCATCACAGAAATTAAACCAGGCACTCATTTCTTTTGAAGGTATAGTCTTTAATATCTGTCAGTGTATTAAATGTGCCAAGAGTGTTCCTCTTTGGGGCAGCTACTAGGATGTGCTTTACATCCACTGACTGCTTTCCTCTTTTGTTAAGTTCTCAATCATTGATAGGAAATATTCTTTCACTCATTGCTTGCTAGAATGGCAGGAAAAATTAGTATCTCCAGTTTAACTATGACCTCACTCATAAGCAGAGCAGAGCATTTATCACCCTCAGCTCCACACTGAGTAGTGCAGAAGTAACCTGGAAAGTCTACACTGTGAAGTGTCAACAGTGAGTGCCTGACCCCAGGGCTGCCTCCAAGTTCACCAGGCGTGCAGAGTTCACAGCTATAAAATCTTACCCTGAGTCGTGCCCATAAGGTTTATTAGCTCAGACCTAGCACCACACCACAGCAAGTATTCAGCATCTGCACCCACCTAGCTTAACCTGAAGACCCTGAGGCCGTCTCTGAATCACATTCCCAGCTAACTGGTGCTAGGTCAATATCCCAGACATTGAAGCAGACATTGATGTGGGGCACCTCCCCAGTCCTGCACTGCCTGCCCATGAGGCTCATTTCTGTTTCTCTATCATCAGTTACAGCATCCAGCAGACGCTGGGAATTCTGCCTAAGGTACCAAGCAGCTTCTCCCATCAGCTTGTGATTCCTGGAGAACAGATTAAATCTCAATTGTTATCAAAAGCTCATTTTACTGAAGTATAAACTTTTGCAGATGGTTATAAAGAAGGAAGTATGTTTGTAACACAGACATTTAATCACATATGGATCCAGAATGCCAAAACCACAGAGAAGCACCACAGAACTCTTATAACTGTCCAGGTCATCAGAAAAAAAAGCAGACCAGAAGTCACAGTCCTTTACCACATTTTGTTCAGCTATTTCTTTTTAGGATGAAGTATTGGAAATGCTTAGTGTTTATCTACCAAGCAATGCCATTGTAAATATCAGAATTTATTGCACTTATTAAAGTGTCAAAAGCATCTGATCTCTCAGCATTTAGACTTGCATACAGGCTGAGGCATGGAAAAAATTACCTACAGCAGCACGTATCTAAGTGTCACTTCTCCAAGCCCATGCTGTGTTGGCCATCACTCTGCTCTCCCACAGGAACAACTTTATTTTAATGAAAGTACAATCTATATCTACACAAATTACTTCACCTAGCAAGATTTAATGTAACTACAAATGAAGGTTAGGGTCAAAAAAATAAAAACAAAACAAAAATTAAACAACAACAACAACAAATAGGAAAAAAGCAAAACAAAACAATTCCTCCACAAATGCTACTTCAGTTTTAAATAGTGCTACAATAACTAGTGCTGAATATTAAGGAGTTTTTTTTAATGTGACAAATTGTCCCAACAATCAGCTTGAGGACCTCAACAGGGATTTAGCAGCAAATTGCCCAATTCTGAGTTGATATTTCCAGTTTCTTTGGAACTTGGAAGAACATTATAAGCTGACAGTGGAAAGTTTTCCCACTAGGAAAATCTTATATGTAATTATAAATGACAGAAGGAAACTGCACTGTACTCTCTCACTGAAAAAGCAGGGACGTGACAAATAAAAGATGACAAACCATGCATCTGAGCTATTGGTATTGTGCTTATTATACAGTTGATTTCTGCAAAAAAAAAAAAAAAGGCTAAAAGATTAATCAGAGGATAGACATTTACATGAATAAGGAGAAAGTCTGTGTCATCTTCAGAAGGAATAAAAGTGGTATGATCTTTGCTACATCACAATGGGAACTTAAGTAAATAAGGACTCTACTGATTCCAGGGACATTAGTTGTGCTGCGAGTTGACTGAGATCACAAAAATAGGTATCACAATGCCATGTAACAGCAGTGATTCATCTACTCTCATATTCCCTGGCAGCCAATACTTCCTAAGTTTGATAGCAAACTTTTTTATTTAGCTTATTTTCTACCCAGGTTTTGTATGGAGCTTGCAACTTTTTCAGAACTTGGTATGTACCACTGTCAGAGAGTCAAAGACAAGATTACTTCTGCCCTGGTACATCATGGCAGTAACTGTTCAGGTAGCTAAACTGGAACAGTGCTGAGCCACCACTGTTGCCAGGTAGCCAAGAAGGCCAGTAACATCCTGGCTTCTATCAGGAACAGTGTGTCCAGCAGTGAGCAGCCCCCTGTACTCAGCACATCTCAACTGCTGGGTTCAGTTTTGGGCTCCTGACGACGAGGACATTGAGGTGCTGGAGCGTGTCCAAAGAAGGGTCTGGAGCACAGCTCTGGTGAGGAGAGGCCAAGGGAATTGGGATTGTTTAGTTTGGAGAAAAGGAGGCTGAGGGGAGACCTTATTGCTTCTACAACTACCTGGAAAGAGGTTGCAGCAAGGTGGGGATTGGTCTGTTCTCCCAAGTAACAAGCAATAGGACAAAAGGAAATGGCCTCAAGTTGTACCAGGAGAGGTTTAGATTGGATAGTAGGAAAAAAATCTTCCCAGAAATATTTTAAAGCCCTGGAACAGGCTGCCCAGGGAAGTAGTGGAGTCATCATCCCTGGAGGTATTTAAAAGACGTGTAGATGTGGCATTTAGGGATATGGTTTAGTTGTGGACTTGGCAGTGTTAGCTCAGTAATTGGACTGGATGATCTTAAAGGTCTTTTCCAACCTAAATGACTCTACGAAGCACTGTTCCAGCACTGCTTTTGATTTTTTTCCCCACATAAGCAAGAACAGAATGCAGCTGCAGCACCCAGAGTGGTACAACAAGGAAAAACCTCACATCCCTGGATTTGGGTTACACAAGAGCATTACATGTCTAAGAAGAGTACAGCCTCAAGAAAAAAGCATACTTAAAGCAAGCACAAAAGAGGAAGACAGCAAAAGGTAAAAAGGCAGAGCAATTCTGGTGATCTGAGCTATTCAAAGGATTTCCATGGCTCTGCATCCTGTATCCAAGAAAAACAAGTACAACATAATCAAGGTTTTATAGAGAGCATCATTCTGCTGTAGCTGACAACTCACCAATAAGAGAAAGAAGGAAAATTATTGCTTATTTTAAAAACAGGACTGCATGACTGTACCTCATTAATAATCTTAAGACTGAAAAACTGAAATTATCCAATTTATAACTTTGACTATGAGTAACTTCATAGTTCTAGAAGGAAAACACCTTTGAAAAGCACAGTAGGCAGTACAGATGCCTTATGACAAACTCAAAGCCATATACAGAGCCTGATCACTGACAACTTTCATGCCCCCACATTCCTTGCAAATCAGGCAGGAAAATTGAGACTCGTTTCTAGAAGCACCACCTACCAATTAAATATTGATTTACAGGCTTGGCCATTTATTGTAAAATCCTTCTGACTTCAATGGTGCAAATCTGAAATTACTTCAATAATTCACATGTGCACGTGTTCTGTTTTGAACTCATTTATTCCTGGCATTTTAAAAGGACAATCTTGATCCCACTCAATTACAGAAAACATAAAAATACAGACACCCAGAAACAAATCACAGTGACAGCAGAAATTGTCCTACATTAACTGCCCCTGCATTCCCACTTCTCATAAAGGGCAAGAAACGTAAATAAAAAAATATGTCAAGGTCTGAACCAAGAAAAACACGATAGTCGCTCTTTTGGGGAAAGCCTGTGAGGTTAGACAAGATCTGATGGTCACTAAATTGACACTTCAGTGAGATTAAAAGGAAGGAAATGGGAGAACCTTTCATGGATAACCCTGTAAACTTCTCAAATACTAAGAAACCCTGTTCTCAAGAGCTCAGGTAGCCCAGGAAGAGGGGTGGGTCCCCCTTTTTGCTGCAGTGATTCAAAAAGCTAGAACACACGCCTGTGCCTTTACAAAGGTATTCCAGAGGCTCTATCCATTCTCATTGCCTTTAGATTTTTAGCAGAATTTTACTCTTTGGATGTCACATGCAGAAATAATACTTAAATAAAAACAAGAAGAAAAGTTAAATCTAGAAGTCAAACAAAACGAGACTTTTCTGAGGTGTATCTGAAAAACTAATTATTTTAATGAAGTTATATTTTTATGTTGAAAATAGATTTGGAAAAAAATCCACACAACTTGAAATGAATTGGTGACTTAACATCACCTGTCTCTAGAATTCTCTTAACTTCTGAAAAAGTTAAAGAATTTTACTTCAGAACTGATCTCCTAAGGAGCAAGCTGACCTTTAAGAAATTAATGTTCAGCAGAATACAGATGGTGCAAAATACAGCTGGTTTTTTTTTTTTTTCAGTGGTATTGCTGCATCCTCTCTCCAACTACCAGTTCTGTCCACTAAAATCAGGTCACAACCTGTGGCAACGAAGTAGGCTTCATATAATACTGGATTGAAGGGCTTTCTACATTTTTTTTGTTGTAGGAGTCAGTCTACCTTCCCGCAGTGAGTACCTCTATGCTCTTCTGGTCTCACTGAAGGTAAAACCTTTCCTACCATACGGGAAACGCTCACATAAAGTAAAAAGATTGTGGATTACTTCTTTTCTGAGCAGATACATAACAGAACCTCTAGCAATGTGCCTATTCCTTTCCTCCCAGAGAAAAAGAGGACAGTAATGCAACATGTAATGTTACAGGAGCCATTATAAGCCTGAATGATGTTGAAAAGAAGATGAGGAATAACTTCTCCAGCACACTGAGGCTGCTAAATGTGATTGGGAACAAAACTATTGTTGACTATATGCTGATGATAATACCTAGAGCCTGGAAGAAAGCTACCAGTATGTTTTACTTCCAGTTCCATACTAACATTGTAATTAATTCAAACAGGAGTCCAAAATGGGGTATATGTTCTCACAGACTCTCCAGACACAGATATTATGCGTTGAATATCATAGAATTATAGGGGTTGGAAGGGACCTCTAGGGATCATTGACTCCAACACCCCTGCCAGAGCAGGGTCACCCAGGGCAGGCCACACAAGAATATACACAGGCAGGTCTTGAAAGTCTCTAGAGGAGACTCCAGAGCCTCTCTGGGCAGCCTGGTCCAGGCTCCATCATCCTCACAGGAAAGACATTTTTCCTTGTGTAGAGGTGGAACTTCCTGTGTTCCAGGTTGTGACCATTGCCCCTCATCCTGTCACAGGGCACCACTGAAAAGAGCCTGGCCCTTTCTACTTGTCACCCACCCTTCAAAGATTTGTAAACATTCATAAGATCCCCTCTCAGGCTTCTCCTCTCCAGGCTAAACAGCCCCAGGGTTCTCGGCCTTTCCTCCTAAGACAGATGTTCCAGTCCCTTCATCATCCTCATAGCCCCAGTTGGACTCTCTCCAGTATTTCCCTGTCCCTCTTGAACTGGGGAGACCAGAACTGGACACAGTACTCCAAATGTGGTCTCACTAGGGCAGAAGAGAGAGGGTGGAGAACCTTCCTGTTGGATGCACTCTTCTTGATGCACCCCAGGACACCGTTGGCCTTCTTGGCTACAAGGGCACATTGCTGTTCCATGGGTAACTTACTGTCCACCAGGACTCCAAGGTCCTTCTCCATGGAGCTGCAGCTCAACCCCTAACCTGTACTGGTGCATGGGGTTATTCCTCCCCAGGTGCAGGACTCCACACTTGCCCCTGCAGAACAAAGGTACAGTACTATACTGTGTTGCTCAGAAGTTACTTCCTTCATAAGTTACTACTTACTAAGCATATTCCTATCAGTTCAAGACTGAAATCTCTTTGCACGCTTCTTCTCCACCACAGACAATACCAGGGCCCTGTCTATGCACATCTATTTCCATTACTTGATTGATACAGGGTCTTCTTCAGAGTTGTTATTAACATTTCAAAGCCTTCTGAAGCCAATTAGTTATGCAAATTGTTTCAAAAAATAAACTAGTAACACAGCTACATCCATCTTTAATAATGTTACAGTTAATAAAAAAAGTTAATAATAATAAAAAAGCTGCATTATCTCCTCCTTTGGTCTTTCCTTTTAGCATAGCCAGTTTCTCTCTTTACTAAATAGTTTTATAGCTAAGGAATGACTCAGGTTTGTCTGAAACATGTAATTATCTACAGCAAATAGGATGCTTTGCAGCCTGGTCTCTTCTCTAGATATGTTCTATTTTATTTTTTTCTTTCTTTAATCCAGTTATCATAGTAGGCACACTTCTGCTGCTTTTGTGCTAAGGAGCATACACCTGAAAAGGGAACTTACACATTCACTATGCCATTAAACACTGATTTGTCCTGTTGCTTTACATGACAGTCTGCTAATTATTATCTGTTCCCTTATGTACTGTACCCAGACAGATACTGGGAGAGCCATTTTTGGTGGCATGACTGATGTCAAGAGCATTTGGGGGGAAAAGAATTTCGAGCTTTCTATTTTATTAAATATCCACTAGTGCTACGTTTTTCTTCTCTAAAACTTAATTGCATTTACAGAATTTTATATTTTCTCAGCAGAGAAATATAATTACACATGGGATCTTTCACATAGTTCTCTTCATCTAGGAAGTCACTTCCCTAATGTCACGGATATGCTTTGAAAGTAATTTATCACAAAACTAACCACATACCTCCCCTTCTTCCTCCTCACCACCTATATCTTTATAGCTAGCGAAATGGACAACAAAGATTAAATCAAATCAGATTCAAACATGTGATGCAACTCATTTATACCAAGGCCCCTCACTCTATTAAGGTGAAGAAGGTCATCACACTGAGATAGATTATACTGAAACAAAGCCATGAGCTTCCACCCCCAAAACACAAAGAAATCATGTGTTCTAGAATTCCAGGCTCTTGTTATCAATTGCTTCTCTTACAGAATAAATCTCCTGTAAATATTCTGAATGATATCAAAGGGCTGGAACCAACAAACCATATTTAAATTAGTCTTTTCATTCATCTGGATGGTGCTGCTTCTAGTCAATGCTGTATCCATAAATCAAAGAGAATTCTGGAACACCTGATTTCATTAATTAGTTATGACTGGCATAGGTTCAAATAAACTCAGAATTAGGGCCAGTGAGTCAATAAAAGCTGAAATTTTAGATAAAAGGATTTTTGATGTGACTAAGAAGGCTAGCTTAAACACCTTCAGATGTGGTTGCCTTAACTGCAATCTTCGAATAACACTGCCAAGAGAAGTTTCAGAACTGGTTCTCACATGTACCTTGCAGAATTCCCTTCATTTAGCAAATTTCAGATTAGGAGTTACCATCTACTTGATTGCAGGAAAAGACAACACTTGCACAAACAAGCAGCGGGAGTTTTTCTGTTCTTTAATCACATGTACTACGTCTCAGAGGTCTTTATTACTGAACAGCCCTTTCTTTGCTTGCTTCCTTATCTCCCCAGATACAGAGATACGAGGATGCTCCTCAGGCTTTGCAAGGGAAAAGATCCTGTCCCTGCACGTGTGGTACTCTCTACCCCCCTCAGTACTGTGACTCCAAATTGGTCCAACCATGCTGACATATGCTCCATAATGGTTTAGAACTTTAACTTCTTAATATAGGAAGTTCATACAAGTTATATACAATTAGCATCACTAGTTTCTGTTGGTAGAAGAAAACAAGTATCAGTGCATGATTAGAAATTCATTTTTAGCATTCCAAGACAGTTAGGAAAGTATCTGATTAACAGCCTTGTAGTAATGCAGGAAGCCTTCCTCCAGGACTATTCGTTCAGCCCAATGCAGATGATTGAGATGGGCTTTATCTAGCACCTGCTGGAGCCTGGCTGCCCAAACCCAGTTTGAGCCAGATGAGAATTTCCTGCTCCTGCTGCAGGTGGAAGCATCAGTTACAGAAATGCAGCATGCAGAAAAATGTAAAATCAAAAAAGGCATCGCTGTTCGAGTAACAGCAAAAGAACTGTTGCTGTTCTTCCCAGCAGACTGCTACCTTTAAGAGAATTAAACGCTGACAGCTTTGTTCACTCCCTATTCAAGATGACTGAAGCTAGATTATATTACTTCCTCCTCTACCTTCAGCTCCCTGTGCAGTATAACTCCCATCCAAGCATAAATTTTGAAAACATAATTGATTATACAGGACAATTTTAGCTTTCATTTTCAGTTAGGTGCTGAGATGGCAGACTGGGCAATGCTGATGAATACTGAACAGCTTGAGGCTGACAACTATCACGCCAACCCTGTAACGTACTGGAATACATAAAAAGTAGAAAATATAAAATCCATTTTAAACTATATGGAGATGAGCACTCTATATAGGGAGAAAAGAATTAACCAGTTAATGTCTATTATGTCAAGATTCAACCCTCTTCTAAAATCTAGTTTCCTTAACATTTTTTTTACCTTATTGACAGCAGCATTACTCAAAAAAGAAAAAAAGAAGAAAAATGTCAAACCTATTTACTCTGGTTTAGGCATACACACTTTCCTAGCGGATAATGGTTTATGTCCAGGTAAACCTTCTTAAAGTCTCATTATTAACTGTAAAATATTTCTCCAACAAATGTCTTCTGAGTGACACCTACATAGGAATATCGAAAATTTTACTATTTCAGAGATGGGTTCTCACTACTGTAAATTCAGGCTTGCAATACTTTTAGGCATCTCCATGGAAAGGCTTGAGGTTATCAGCTGCCCAGATTACCCGACCAGAAGTCAGCTACTTGTAATAACTTTAGGATAGTTCAGTGAAGAGGATTCTATTCATCTTGCAATAAAATGCTGCAACACCTAGGGGGATTTACCTAGCAGCTAACACACTGGTAACAATTTGTATTTCCATTTGATGCTAAATCTCCTTATTCTAATTTTACTTTTTTTCCCCCCAAGCGGAAGCGTAGGCTGAAACTTTCTACAAAAATGAAAAGTCCAAGCAACTTTTTTTTCAGGGAATATACAAATGACCTTGTCAATATGCTTTATTTTGACAAGTTGAAAACTTACCTGCTTGGTTTTTTCCCCCTCCAGGTATACAATAGCATGGTCAAAGTGACAATGACAAATAGTCACCTGTTTCAGCAGTGCTTCATGAAGAAACGCCGAAATAAACGTGATACTGCAAAATAGTTCACTTTCTTCCATTAGCACTCTCTGATGGAAAACATTTCTCTGTAGTTTGAAAAGCTCTTCGGGGAATACTTTTTGTCAAGTATAGTCAGAAATAACAAGAACCAACTGGAATACTGAGAAGTCCTTTTAAAACTGCTTAATATCCTCACTCGAACTCTTGGTTAACGTATCTAGAGCCAAATACACCCTTCAGGAGCCTGTTCTTCCCCATGGAAATGTTCACGCAGATGTGGGAAATGGTGAAAGTGTTTTATCTAGGAAAAGCTGACTGCAGGAATGGATACAGCCCTTTTGAACTGACTGCAGTCACAGCTACAAGGAGCAATGTGAGATCCTGCTCCTCAACTAATAGTGGGTGTCAGGAGAAGGTACTAAACCCATCTGCAAGTACCGCTGGTGAATCCAGGCTTTAGAAGTATTGAAAAACCTGTTGACAACTCTCAACAAGTAAAATATTTGCACACACTAACCCAGATCATCATGTCAGTGAGTTTCGGTCACCGCGAAGACCTTATAGGAGGCAAATACCCTTTTAATAGATCACTTTCCTATCCTTTAATTCCAGCTCCCTTTCTCACAGCAACACCTAGAGAGGATGGCATGTTTTACCCTCCCCTAATTTCCACCAAACTTCTAAAATTGTCAAGAGATTGGTTCCTTAAAAGGAATATTATGTGGTTTTTGGGGTTTTTCTTCCCTACCATTTGACTTTCCCAGAATTACTGCTCTGGGGAAGAATGCAAAATATACTGGTTTTAATCCAACTATGACTAAAGTAACACTTAAGAAGTTTTCTCTTTTTTTGTTCTACTTTGGGTCAGCTCAAGGTTAAAGCTCAATCCTCTAAATCAGTCAGAGGTTTCACTTTCATCTATCAAGTACATAAAGAGGGAGCTCCTAGGAATTTGTTCATGATGCTCATGGGTGGTCTCTGCATTTAGCCCAGCAAAGGACTTGCGAGGATTTACTCTTTTTTGTTGTCAAGCAGAAATGGCAGTGGGGTTTAAACTACTGGGAATGTACCCAAGTTTGCAGGCTTGCACTGCTCATGAGAAAATCCAGTTTAATCAGTTAAATACTGGCTTGAGTAGACACTTAAAAATTGCCATGACACTGTTTGACCTGAGCTGGCAAAGTAAACCTGTGGTATCAAGGACTGTCTCCCTACTAGAGACCCTTCAGTTGCATGATCCAGTCAACTCAATTAATTCTGAATTTCTGTTTAGTTCAAGTAATTCCTTCTCCCCCAAGCTCCCCCACACACACACCTGCACCACCCCTCCAAGTGTAAGTTTAGATTGCTGAATAGGAATAAAGTGAATTATCCTAAGTAAGCTCATTCTCAAATTTATCAAGACTTGACTCTCTAAAAGAGAGCTCCTGCTCCTTGCCTTGCAGGGCTGCTACCCTTGCTATGGTCTGGGCAGCCAGCTCATGAAGATGGAAGACCTAAATGGTAATGTACTCCCTGATAAAGAGCTCCTTATTTCCAAAGCTTGGTGCTACAAGTGAAAGGCAATCTGGGACAGATTTCATTTGTTTGTTTTTAAGGAAACTTAATTCCTTGAGATGGTTGCATCCCTCTCCAGGTTGCCAGGTAAGGTCAATGTTTATCTCAAACATGTAAAACACTCTAGGGGCTAATCTTAGTCTTTAATGATGAAAACTAGTAATTGCACCTGATATCACATAAGTTCCTCATGTCCTCCTTTAAATGTCTCATTTGCAGTACTTAAAACATGACCAATTTTTACGATTTACTTCTCGTTTTTTCTCTGCAGCACATTAGAAAAAAAAAGTGAGAAAGAAAATATTTTGGTGAAAATCCTTCCTAACTCTATGGATAGCAAAAATCTGTGCTTAAAATTCTCAACAATTTTACTGTAATAATGTCAAATTCTGTCTTCTCCACTCACTGGTAAAGCCTGCATAAGAATTCTAGTCATGGCTCTCTGAAGGATAGAATCATTCATCAAAAGAGGGTGTTTCCATCCACTTTCCTCTATAGCTCAGTTGTTCTAGTTAAGGAATTTCTTATTATTACTATCTAGAAGAACTAACATTTCCTCCATATTTTGAAGGTAGCTAAATATTATGAAGGAAATGTTAGTATGATCAATTACTTCCATGAAGTTTCCCTGACATGTTCCACAGAAAAATAGTAAGTATCTGAAGCTGGGAATTTGCCTAGTAATTATCTCCTGTAACTATCTCCTTTAATGATAGCTACATATTATTTTTCTCAATCACTGTTCAAAAAAATCTGATGACTTCCTGCAAACCAGAAAAAAAAATTAATTTGAAATCATAAAAAGACAAGTAAATAATGTATTTCAGTATTAAACTACTACATCATTTTAAGACAATCTCTGCATATAAGGAAGTAGGGCAGAACAAAACTGAATATTAACATTGCAAAGATGGGTCAATCCATTATAATGCACAGAACATCTACAATATTATTTCCCCTGAAATCATGTGTGTTCAGGTAAACCATAGACCTAGACTGGGCCAACAAGGTACTTAGGGCTTAGAAGCTTCCCTTCATTGGCTGCTGAAATCAAAGGGAGATTGCTCACCTCTAAATCTAGATTAGGATTCAAGAACTGTCTCAGAACACCAAATTAAGCACATTCTATGTCCCTCAATTTTTGGTTTATGTTTGGGTTAAATGCACACAACTTTAGAACAAGGTCATTTATTCACTGTCAGCATAATAAGCAGTCTCTCCAGTATTATAACATCTTTCCTGGAATTGGTGATGGCTCTAAGGGAAGAACAGGCTGAGATAAAGAAATGCTTTCTTTCTCTAGAGCTTCATATAGTCTGTTGCATGAATTGTCTACTTTGAACAGAAAGCAGGAGAAAACGAACAGATGGAGAATAAGACGATTGGATGTTTGAAGGGACTGATTAAGCTCAGCTGGAAACACTGTGTGCTCCTATGTCCTGTGTGCACAAAAATAACTTGAAAAGAAAAAGACCATCCTTCCCCATCCCCATTCACATCACAATGCTTCTCTATTGAGCCAAGTCTAATGTATTTTTCTCTGAGACATGAAGTACTTCCTTAAAGACCGAGGAAATAAAGCTTTTATTCTATGACAAGAAAGGTTAAATTGAAGCACTCTGTTTTGTATTTGACATTTATAAGTAGCTGAAGTCGTATAATAATAAAATAATAATGCAATTATAGATAGGTTACTCTTCATTTGAATTGCAAAGATGTGTTTTAATGCTTTCCTCAGAGCTCACACATGTTGGTGTAGAATGATCCACTGAAAACAACTCCCTAGTGACAGCTAAAATGAAAAGTTCATGGGGGAATACACTGTCCAATAAATGTTTCACCTTACAGCCTATGTAGTTTTACAGTAATATGTGTAAGTTCAGGTTTACAGTGTCTTTTATGCTGATATCTCAACCTGCATAACTAGTGTTAATTAATTAATCTTCACCGCCCCTGAGGGATTAAACAAGTTGGCCAATTTTAAAGACAATAGATGGCACAGTGAGCAACAAACTATAAATACTGAAGCTTCAAACCTATCTGTTTAAATAGTGGGGAGAAATTTCACACATAAAAGAGAAGGAAGGACATTTCATAAAATGTACTTAATATTTAGCTCCTACTCCTATTTATTTCAGCATATGCCAAAACACATTTCCTCATAGCTGGGCCTGATGAATTACTCTGTGAAGTTTCAGAAGTGGCAGAGAATCATCTACCCACAGTGGTCATTCTCATATATGTGAGATGAATTCTCACACAGTATTTAATATTCCATACGTAGAACACAGGATGGATTTTCTACTTCATCTGAGTAAGAGTTGGGAAAAAAGTACAGAGTGCTGTCTTGGATTACAGAGCAACTGGCCTATTACAAAAAAGCACCTCATGTAATTTTGGATATTTGCTCTTCACTTAACCAGTTCTCACAAAAAAATCATCAAACTTCCATGCACTGCAAGTCATAATTGCAGGCAAGTAAGGACATTTATTTAAATGCCTAACATTGATGTAGATACTCAAATTAAAGCTTGAATTTGAAAGACTGGTTTTCCCTGCTTTTAGTAATATCCTAATGAATAGCATATTGAAAATAATTCTGGAGTTTGCTATGAAGAATATGATTACTGAAGCATGCTTATTTGCATCATTTAAACAGTACAGAAAACCTTTCATAAGATCATAAGCATATTTTCACTTCAAGTAACATGTATTCTAGCTAATAGAAAGTAAAGAATGTAATTTATATTGGAAGAATTTGCAGTTTCTTGGGTTTAAGATAACAGAATATGTTCACATACTTGTTTGGTTGGGTTTTTTTCAGAAGAAAAACAGGAAAGATGACCATATGGTCAAAGCTCTGGGACAGGATGCTGGATATAGTGTCTCAACTTTAAAATAATTACTTAAGTCTTCCTTTGTGAGCTGCACAAAGTCACAACTCACCTGATGCCAGCATTGAAAGAGTAAAGCAATAAAAACTGTGTTTAGTATTTATGCATTAGCAAAACTGTCTTCCAAACTAGCATCCACTTCTGTAACTCGTCCATGACATCAGAGACTTATACCAAGGCATTTCCAAAACTATTTATCTCACTCCTCTAGCTGGGATATTTGAATGGCGTTTTTCACCTGCCATACAGCACAAAGAAAGAAATAGAGCAATGATGAGAGTTCACTGATTTCAGCATTTTAGCCATGTCCCAGTCACAACCGATCTCCTGACCTGAGGTCACTGTGCTTCAGTTCCCTACCATGTGCAGTGAGAGTAACAAATGCTCCTGGATGGAAAGCCTGTCTTACCTGCTCAGAATATCAGCTCTGCAGAGGAGGGGGTATCTCTTCAACTAAGTTGTTTATTGCATTGCAGCATTTTGCCAGCACACTTTGTACTTTCCAAACATTCCCGATTCTCCTTCCAATACACAAACTCCACCAGCAAGTACTGCCTTTCCTGTGAGGAGGTCTGACTGGCCCCTCCACCTCCTGGCAGTCATGCTTTTTCATAAGCCCACGTTAATTCATATTTTTTCAAAAACTAATAATTGCAGAAGTGCCTCCCCTGTGTTTTGCTCTATCATTGCTGGAATCTTTGCTTTTACTCCTAGTACAATGACGACCCTTATTTCCAGGGGACAGAAAGCTTCCTTGATGCTGAAATTACTGTGACTTTTTCATAAGAAGTTGCCTATGAAATGCTCTTTCCACCTATAACTCAGGTCCTTAAATTCTTACTGTACTCCTGTTTCCTTAATCCTACATCAATACTGCAAATGCACTGAAAAATATACCCCCTATTTTTATACTGGTCGGCACGTATGTCCAGTATTTCCATCTACCATGTTGCACTTACAAGATGTTAAAACTGTGTCACTTGAGTAGACCAATAGCTTCTGAATAAATTAAGAGGTTTCAGTTTATACACTGAAGCTTTTGTTGCCCATAAACAAACAGGCATCACAGTGCTTTGCCTCTTGCATCAGATACATTATCACTGTAAAATTCACCTTCCAAACAGCTTCACAACATGTCCAGTGACCGAATACAAGTGATCAGGAAGGTTTGAGGTTTGTTGGCTAAATTTTTTTGTCCTTTTTTGAACATTTTCCGCTGTGATTTTCCTCTTAAACCATTTAATTTATCCAAGTTTACTGATCCTTGTCCCTGAATTTCTTTCAAACATCCTCCTGTACATACTGGCCACAGCCTTCAAAACCTCCAAGATTTTGGATGGTGGCTCTGGCACATTTTCTTTCATCAGAGACAAAAGTTGACATTTTTCAGTCCTTTCAGATTTCACTGTCATATTTCCTCCCTACCCAGATAATCCACCAGACTTTCTAATCACTTGCTCCATGCAGTAAATGTCAGAACTTCAGACCGCAACCCTGAGGACAGAATGACTCGAATTTGGGGACATTCACTGACAAACCCAAGGTCAAACATCAAATCAATGTTATACACATTACAGCACAACATGGTTATCTAAACAGGACAAAATCTGACATGTGGAAAGACAGAGAGGTGTGTCCTGTTCAGCTGCAAACACAGAGACAGAGGATTGCAGCAGAGTTGGTATGGCTACAGTGACTCGCTGAGCTCTGATTCTTAAACCTCCTGTGTTAGCTCAGAGCAGAAATGCATAAGAATAAAGACAGCTTTCCCCTTTGCCAAGGGCCAAGGCCAACCTGTTACATGTTTTGTTTCAGGGAAGAGCTTGGACTATGTCTAAAACCTCTCCAATTGGAATTTCCCTTTATACTGAACATTTCCTGCTACAGACTGCACGGACACTGATAGCTCTTAACCCCTTCAAATTACACATGCTTGTGTAGCTTAGAGAAGGGGCTGGGAAGAAGGAATTCAGCAAATACTCTAGCAGAGTACTGGTCTTCAGTAATTAGGGTATAGCCGTGTCTCAGATCAACCCCTGTCCTGGCAAGTAGACTGTCAGCAGCATTGCTGGGCTCCCTCTCTCAAGCAGTCACTTCGCAGGGACTTGTCGGCTCTCACTAAGAAAAATATGAATATTATTATGAACATGCAGGTGCTTAGTTGGGTGACAGTGAGACAGACAGTAAAAAAAAATAATCATTTTTCTTTTTAATGGAAAATTTCACACTGCAGAGGTCTGTAAGTCTCTTATTTCTTCCTTTCTTTTTTTCCCTTAAAGAGTAAAATGACAACCCTTCTGGCCTCACAAATCTGCAAGTGCACACAGTTTGATAGAGTTCGATGATGAATGGATAAAATTCATAGGTACAATATGAATGTGTCTAGTCCCCCAGCAGAGACCTCACTGGGAAAATAAGTGCTTTGTTCAAGAGCTGACATTTAAATCTTCTTTTTAATAAGTACGAATGAAAATAGAAGAAGGAAAAGCACCATAACAAATAAATTAAGGTTACATAAATGCCAAAACGAATCTTGATCATCTGCTTTTTCAGCTGCCTCTCCAGTTGCAACATCCTCTCCTGGCTGATAGACATTAAGGTTGCAGAAATGCACTGTCGTGGACTGCAGCGTTTGTATGGTACACCTTACATTTATATCCTTACTCCATTATGGTACTCACTGTCATTTTAATCTTATTATTAATATTAACCTGTGAGTCTACACTTTGTTCAGCCGTTCAGAATCTGTAAAAGTTATTCTGGGCTCATACACAACATTAACCCAGACTTTTGGCTCCTTTCTACCATCTGCACCTGTATCAAACTATCCAGTTCAGGGGTTTTAATCTTTTCTTGTGGAACAAACCCAACAAAACAAACAAAAAACCCCCGTATTTAATCCTGGCACGAGAAATAGGCTTGCTTTCTTTAAATAAAGATCTACCATTGTTCACTGAAATGAAGCATTTCAAGCTTGGACTGTACTGAAAAAGGGTATTGATTTCCTAGGTTTTTCTACTGTGAGAGCTCTCGTAAGCGATAGAGGCTATTACATCAGGCTGGTTCAGTAGGATCCTCTGCAGAAGATTTCCAAGCTGCTGGATGTTTTTGTAAACTGGTTGCTTGCAGAAGCACTCAGATTTCCTTTATCTGTTTACATCTCTAATGACAACTTTATTCAATAGCACAATAGAGGTGCTGCACATCTGGTATCCATAATCTGGATGCTGTTACCCGTCTGGTATCTGCCCCTTTTTGTCACTGCACAGAACTCAAGAAGAGCCTGGAAGGCTGTAGGCAAGTCTAAGAGAGTAGAGTTGTGGTTACACTCCTCATCCCACATGAAGACAACCATCAGGAAGGATATTAAATGATGTGTTCCTTACAGAAACAGAATCATTTTAACTGCAAAGGCTCTCAATCCGCAGGCTCAGTGAGCATCCCCTAGTCATAGTCAAGACCAACTTTCAGATTTACTCATCCGGTCCTCCAAAAATGTGAAGTATTTTCTCTAGTTCCCTTTCTCGCTCAGCCTGGATATTTATTTTATAGTATATTTTCAGAGAGACAGAAACTCTAGACCAGATACAGGAGAGAACTAGAGGAGCTCTGACCTACTGGGTTTTTGTGGGGTCAGTAAAAGGCATTCCCACCTACCTGCAATCTGATTTAGTTTCCACTTTTGTTAGTGCACGTGTGAATATGAAATGTGGTATTTTAGCTAGTGAAGGTCTGATGTGGGAACACAATCTGTCCTAATTCAACCCACAATTTATTTTTCTATTTAGTTTTCTATTTGATTACCCTGAATTTGACTTTCTGCATTCTGTTTGTCAGCTTTGTCAATTCTGTTGATTAGGTGAGACAAAATTCAAATATGAAAAAAATAAAAATCTAACTCATTCGGAATACAGAAATACACCAATTATAATACAACAATGAGGGGAAAAAAAAGGGAGCGTAACATTATTATTCAAAAATTGCTATAAGCAAATATAATTTGAGGTTGGAAAACTGGGATTACTGATATGGCTGCAGGCTGCATTCTCTGCTACCTTCTTATACCTAGTTCCCAGTGATTCTGGAGAAGGAAGAGGTACAATGAACTTGTATTTCTATGCCTTTTATTTACAATTAATCCTGCAGAAGTTTATGTCTGTTCATTTGCAAAGCAAATAAAATTTAGTTCTCCTATGACTCACATATATATTACTTTTAGCCATTATGGAGGAAAACGAAAGGTCGTGACCATGTTTTCTGTTCCACACATAACTGAAGATATTGTGATGATACTCAGGAAATGTCTCATCAGAAGGCTGTATTTTATCCGGGTGTTTGAATGTGGCACTGCAATTAGTATGGGAACAATGAATGGTGCTGTCCCTCAGACTTTAGACCACACTATTTGAAGCATAACTTTGTGAGGAGCCAGGAAGTATTCCATGCAAAATCAATCTGCTATCTAATCAAAATTATATCTACAACGCAAGAAGGATCATCAGAGACTTAACCCCAACTGAAGAACAAACACAACATGTATTTGCCATAGGATACGGCCACTTTTTTCCATGCTGTTACAGTCACATGAGAGACACGCTGGTACCACTGACCTCAGCCACCACAAACCATGTCCACAGGGTAATTCAAGTACAATGCACACAAGCCACAGCACTACCCAAAAAACTTTGGCATTTTGACCACCATCTGAAAAACTATACTCCAGGTTATAGAGTTTGCGCAACAGCCATTTAAGAGAAATCTGTTTGGTTTTGGGGTTTTTTTTCAGTCCTTAGCCATTTGTAGTATCTGCAAATCACACTGTGCTGCCTGAACTAAATACCATATGCAACTATATATGCTATTCTTGCAAGCGAAGATTAAATTCCCTAAAACTTGACAGCAAGGGCACAAAGATCACGAACAGGACAGATACTTGCTTTAGGATCTGCATAAACAACATGACAAACAGGCTACCAAAATGGGAGGGAATTTGAGAAATACAAATTAGAAGAGGTTCCTGACTTCCTGAAAGAACAAAAAAGAAAAAAACCTTACATGCTCAGTAGTCAGACAGTGAACAACCTGGCAAAGCAGTCCTCAGGAATTTACAATCCAAACAAGGAGAAATCCCCAGCTAATCCACAGTCTATACCCAATATCATGGCCAAACCAACACATTCAAGTCTTAAGCTTTCTTCAAGATGCCATATCTGATCATACTCAAGAATTAAAAACCATTCTGGCCAAGACATTGTTAAGAAACTGAGTTCTGGCTTTATAATGTTCTGTATGCCATAATATACAGTTTAATGAGGTCACCCTCCTGAATCGTGTAATGAAATATTTAAATGCAGTGAATACTGTTCTGTTTCACTGATACTTCTTTTGTAAAATTTATATATTTTATTTCATTATTTTTTAACAGTGGTATAAATGCAGGCAAAGGTAAATGTTACAGGGTATTAAACTTTTGTCTCTGTATTATTGGAATGTGTAATTTAGTAATCAGGATAAAGGACCACTCGTTACAACCTGTTTCAATCCTCCTGGAGATATAAAAACCTAGCTTTGTCTGGAGAAAGAAAACACAACCATTTAAAAAGGACAGAAACGTTACCAAATTGAGTCAACCCCAGTTAACTGCACATGGTGAAGCCCAAAGAGTTTTGATATTTTAAAGGTTAAAGAGTTACTGCATGGTTTATTACGTGTAGTGAGGAAAACATGGAAGGGATAAAAAGGATAAAAAGCTTGTAGCAGAAATTCTGGATTCCTGTGCTATCTCCAGGGGTCCTTAATCCACCAAAAGCATTTTTCCATTTGAACTGCTAATCTTACAAAAAAGCCAGCGGGGAGAAGAGAGATGGGTGTCACACCTTTAGTATCAATTATTATTATTTCACTTTGCTGTCGAAAATGTGGCTTGTTATGGTGCATGAAAGCAGCTTCTGTACTTGGATTTCACACTAGCAAACTACAGAATGCTGCTGACATTTCCTTTCATTTCCCTGGTCTTCCTTTAGATAAGCTTGCACTTTAAAAAATTTTTAAGATAAATACACATGTCAATATATCATAATTAAAGGGCTTCTTTGACCTTTGTCTTATTAGTTTGCTTAATCTAAAACAATAAAGATAGGTGCATCCAATACACAAGGCAGTCATTTGGCAGAACTTATTCCAGTCTATCTATTACTATTCCCTATTAAATGTTAATTTTATTCAAGGCAATATGAGCTTCAACCCCAGACTTCAAAGATGACTTTAAATTTGGCATTTTTGTGTAGGCAGAGCTCCAACATCCAGCACTAACACACCCAGACTCTGCAGCAGCAGCAGGCAATGGGCCTTCCTGAAAGCTCTGAAGCTAACGTGACAATTCAGAGATTTTAAAAGCCTATTATCGTTCTAAAAAAGGAAAAGAATTTATCAGTTCCTTATCATTTAACAATAATACTTGCAACAGAAAAGTTTCAGGGGTTTTTGTTTTGGTTTTAATTACATTTGGTATCACTAAATAGCTAGTTTTCATATTCTGTTAATGAACAGAATTATAAGGGAACTCCTCTGCTGAGCTCCAGGAAGAGAGGAGTAGGCTGAGGACCAGGAGGGACTGAGAGTGAGACAGACTGTTGGAGCCACACTCTACCTTCCCTGGAACCCACCCAATGGCCAGACAAAGCTCATGATACAGAGGGCTCCCCGTCCTCTCTCCACCTAGCTGAACATGACTTAGAGGACAGGGAGCAATGGTTTGAAGTTCCTGCCAGGTGGCTGGCTGCTCATGGCTTGGATGGGTGTATGCACCGGCTCAAGGGCCAGGCTCAAAATGTGGTGGTGAACGGAGTAAAATCGAGCTGGTGGTCAAGTCACAAGTGGTTCCCCAGGACACGGTACTGGGGCCAGTTCTGGTTACTATCCTTATCAATGATCGTCATGAGGAGATGGAGTGCACCCTCAGTAAGCTTCCAGATGACAGCAAGCTGGGGGAGAGTGTTGATCTACTTGAGGGTAGGAAGGCTCTACAGAGAGACCTGGATAGGCTGGATCAATGGGCTGAGGTCAATGGGAGGTTCAACATTTAAGTTGCTAAAGTGTTCTCAAGTCCAAAACAAAGTGGCTGCTTTTCCCTGCTATTGGAAAAGTTTCTGTATGATCAGATAGAGTGGAACAGTCTCCATCAAATTCCTACCCTTCAAATGCTACTAATGAACTTTTTTACATGAGAACCCAGTGCCAGTAAAGCATTTTGTCTGTTGATGATGGAAGCTATTCTTCAGAGAGATATGTTTCTCTATGTGCTAAGAAAAGTATCATTAGATGTTTTTCCTGTGAAAAACAGATGAAAAAAGAATCAAGTTAGCTACCAGTATCAAGTTAATGTTACCAGACTGCTATATATAGCAGCAAATATGATAAATATAGTTCCAAATAAGACGAGGATCTAAATGTCAGGCATGAGATTAAGACACTCATGTATGTATCAAAGACTTACTAGCTGCTAATAGACAAATTTTCAATCTCTTACTGTTCTATCAAATTCCATGAAAAACCCAGTTTTATTGGTATCTGAAATGCGTGCTTTTATTAAAACGGCTCTGTTGTTGAATGAAACTATAAACATGTCCATTGATTGCAAGATGAGTTAGTGCCAGACAGGTACTGCTGCTTTTTCTCTTTTATGCTCATGTTATTGAGTATACCGTTTGTCAGGTTTCATTCCATGTAGAGAGGGCAAGAACTTGGAAAATATAAAGTTTATGGTATTTTATCTGGGTGCAAAGATGACCCGAGTTGAAATGAGATTTAGCAAAGCAAGCTGCTGTTTCCCACAAGTTTTCTCTTTGACCCATGAGCACACAGTCTTAAAGGATTAACTTCTACATTGATGCCGATGGGCGAAATGTAACAATGCAAATTTTTGTCCAGAAATGGATGCGCCAAACCCCAGAATCATTTATTTACATATTCTTTCACATATCCCAGAAAATGAAGGTCACGGAATGTAATAAAAGATTTTTGTATTAGAATCCCAAACGCCCACAATCCTACCAGGAGCTGAAAACAATGTTGAATGGGAAATTATTTTCCCAGATTGAAAAACATCATTACATACAAAAATCTCCCTCCTCCACGTGAGCATGAAGACAAGACAATTTCAAATTCTATATAGGTAAAGATCTAGTCTGGGCTTAAAGCACCAAATGTCTTCATGCCTGAAATGAAATCCCTGTGCTGCCAATACCCAATATCTGAAACAAGAGCGTTAACTGCCAAGCCTTTGGTTTTCCAGGTATGAGTAATTCCCATTGGAGCTGCTTTGCTGCATATGGAAAGGTAAGAGGAGGAGCATGTGCTGACTCAACATTGGCCACATCTTCTGTGAACTCTATCTGTGGAGTCAGGCACTGTGCTGGCTGAAAATCCCATTCACCCCGTGGGAAAGCACAACTTACGCTCCTGATCCTGATGGCTGGCAGCGTAACGTAAGATGTGTACTCAAAAGATTGTGCAGTATCAGACACCACTACCTAACACAAGTTTAATGAAGGAAGATGTCACCCTGAATTAAACCACAGCGCCATTACGGAGATGAGACTAAAGCAGGAAGTTTTCACAAGCTATATGCTCCTGAGGAAAGCTCCTGTTTCCCTAATGAATGTTTTCCTGGCAAAATATCTGTTTAATTAGAATAGTTCCTGATCAATTCCAGTTTAGGTACCCTGATAGCCCAAAAGGGTAAAAGAGAAAACAACATACCAACCCTTTTTTTGCATCAAGCGCTGTCTTTCACGACAGTTAACCACCTTCAGCATGTGGGGCTAAAGGAGAAGGATAGTGCATTTTTTTGAGTCTCACAGCAGTTGAGCCATGAGATAAAGGCTTTGCTATGTTTTTTTCCACAGCAGCCAAAGCAGCTTGACTGTCCTCACTGTAGGAAGGGACGAGCAGTACTATGACATGACAATACACTGCTGCTTACAGAGCTGATTATAAACACACTAGAAAAGACACTGTGCTCGTTAAAGGCTCTGTAATTGTGCTACTCATCCAGTGTATGCTACCAACCACTATCACCAGCATGGGGCTTGAAAAGCCTGCTAGCTTGTTTGATCTCTACTGTGGCCCTTCTGTTTTCTTCTGGGCGGCTTTCAAAAGCTCCCTTTTTCTTTAGGCAAGTGCTTAGCATTTGCTCGTGAGACCAGTGCAAAACCCATTATTGCTTGTTTCTGATACAGGCAGGAACTGAGAGAATCCTGAGCAGGTAAGGAAAGCTCACGGCCGATGGATCAGTCAAACACAGAGTTTTATACAACTGTTTCACAGATATTCTTCGCATGGGGTATTTCAGGTTGGCTTCTCATGAACTTTGGCATATATTCCGAAGCACAGCTATTCTCCCAATGTAAGATGTGCAAAGATTTTCTGTCTGTTCACTTACACTGATGAGGTGTGATAATGCTCAAAGGCAAGAGCAGGGTAAAGGAAGTTTCTGTGTCCATGACTGCCTCTTCCTGAACCTTCTGAATCAGGCCGCTGAACCTCTCAAGATCTTAAAAATAACAATAAACCAAGAAGCAAGCTGATGCCCTCCAAATCCATACAGGAAAAAAATATTTCTCCAATGCTTTGATTTCCTTTTCAATCTAAGCATGTAAACGTTTCAACAAAACTCCGAATCATCTCAACCTTTTGTCGTCAAAAGTAGAGTTCAAAATAGTGAGAAAACAGAAGTGCTAAGGGATGTTGACATTTTAGCCAAATCTATATAAATAGGGATGTGCAAACAGGAACGGCAGAAGGACATAACTGTGTCTGGTGCTAGCATGGCTCAAACAGCCTTAGGCAGTAGCCAGGGCTCCTGAAGCCAAATCCTTTGAGGACAAAAGGTCTGTGTTGCTGCTGTTGTGACCACCAAGCTCACCCCGAAAAAAAAGGAAAAACTTGCAGATTGATCTGGTAAAAACACAGCCTCGGGCCTTCATGCTCTGGGTCTGTATCATCAGTCTCATCACATTGTGGATGTCACTCAAATTTAATTATAAGGTGTGCCAAAAGTCCAGCCTACTTTTCGTATTTTAAGAGCTCAGGCAATAATGTCAAAACCCCAGAGAAGGCAAATTAGACATAAAATCCTCTTAGGTCAATGAAATAACCCCAAATTAAATCTTGAACTTAGACTGGATTTTAACAGATATGTTAATTCATTCAATCTGCAGCTTGGACAAGTGACATTCAAAATAATTTTCACAGGGAACAGATTTTTTTCCCCTTTAAAGAAATTATATACACCCCATTTAAATTTCAACCAGTATGACAGGGCCCTGTAGCATGAATTAATGTCACATCTCGAGGGAAAGGTGAAATGAGGCAGCATTTTAAACCAGGAGTAAGAAAAATATAAGTAAGTCTATTTCACATCCTCAGTATTTGAGATCAATAGAATCAACAGAATCAATAATCTTCTAAACTGAACATGAGCTGTAAGCTATGGGGCTGAATTTACCAGCTGTGCTACCTGAGAGAAAAGTCAGTTAATATCTGGGGGAGTATTAGTGGGGGGAATTGCATCAAACTGGTGTTAACTGAGTTACAACACACTGAATAACAAGACCTCCAACAAACCAATGTGTTGAGTGGGCAGCTTTTCCAAATGGGAAACTACCACAATATTAGGAGGAAAATTCTAATGCTTTCATTGATTCTGGCCCAAGCTCAAGGCACAAAAATACAGCATCCTTCCACAGTCTGGAACCATATTTAAGCTAGCCTGATATACAGACATTATTATTCTCCCTCTTTTATCCAATAGCTGAAAGTACATCCCCATGAAAAGGGAGACAGGGAGCCCGAGTTGTCATGCACTGGGCCTTAGCTACCTACGTGTCCAGCATAGTAAGGATGCACGCAGTCCTGACTGCACCTAAAAAATCCTTTTCCTGAAGCATCAGAATTGAGGGTTTCAAGACCAATCAGCAGATGAATGTGCTTTCTGAAGGTGGAAGTTTTGGATGTAGGCAATAATGGATTTCTTGTTATCTTTTCACCATGGTGTTCTCTTTTCCTCTTAACATTAAAGCACGGATATTGTAGGTTCTTAAACTACTGTGGTAAAAAAAAAACATCCTGAAATTTCCTCACATGGGCTGTCTTTCAATATAACTTTGTGCTGAAATGAACTCTTCACAATTCCATGATTACAAATCCTACTTGCTGAAGGTCAGGCATCATTTTTTTTCCCCCCCCTTGTGAAGAAAGAAAAAAATCACTTCAGATGAGCTAGAACAAGGCAGTTATTCAGAGCTTCCCCATAAATTTCTTTCTAGGATATCGTACACCATACTAGCTTCTAACAGCATACCAGAAATGAGAGGTAAGAAATGGCAGAAAATTGGCACATTTAACTTTACAGCACGCAGCCATAAAAACAGAGCTATGATTAATCCAAATTGCTTCTATTTCTTTTGTAGGTATTTACTTTCACGCACAAATATTTTGAAGCTCTACCTAAGCATACCTAAACAGTGTGTTACTGTTTGTTTGGGGCTGTTGAGAGTTATGCTTGTTTTTCCAAAGACCCTGGAGATCTTCCACGTTCAACTTATCTCTAATTTTCTGCTTTTGTATGTCTGCGAAGGCATCACCAGAGGGAAATAATAATAGAAATTAGAAATTGAGCAGACCCTGTTAGAAACAAATTTAAAGACCTCTGAGAAATTACAGACTTCAAATTTCGTTGGGTTTTTTTTTTTTTTAAATCAACAGCCTGGTGAAACTCAGAGAAAGATAAACACATTATGTTCAACTTCTGGGTATCTGCATTACAGTGACAAGAAAATACCCTTATTTCATGAAAATGCATTTTAGAAAAAAAGGAGCTGAATTTAAGGATGTCTGGAATTAAACCAGTTTCAAAGGCTTTGACATCAAACAGTTTATTATCATCTGCTTTCTAATTGCATCTGTCTAGATTTCTAATCTCGCAGAAAGAGAGAGATTCTGAACTTCTCATGGGAACAGTCAGACTTTAATGAGAAATGCACATGTGAAAGTTAAGCTCTTATGTACAAGGCAAGAGCAGGGGGGTGGGAAGAGACCGTGATCTTGTGAGACGATTGAAAAAACTTCTGCTACGATTTGTGTGCTTTCAAAGCACAAGAGCACAAAGGAAACAACTTCTGCTATGAATCAGCTCATAAAAAAATGAGGTCTGGTCCTAAACAGCTTTCAGGCCAAGTTTAAAAGAAAACAAACGAAAAAGGCAAAGGCAAACCCAAAAACTAGCTCGTGACAAGAAACAATCTTAGCACACCTCTCTACTTAATACTGTGAAAAATATTTTATTCAGGACAGTAAATACATGTCATTTTACAGCAGCATTTGAAAGGAGTTAATGAGGTATTTTGGCATGGTAATCTTCCAAGAGTTTGAGAAAATATGGCAGGAGGAAAAGCAAGTATTGGAGGGTTTTAACAAGGAATGAAGGCCGATACTCTGAGCTAACTGGAAATGAGGGCTGCTGTTTCAAAAGTAACTGAGAGTGCAGTTGGCTACACTGTGGAGAAGCATCATGTTAGGAAGAAAATATTTCCACAGAGAGGGGCTAATAGGGACTGGCTGGAGCAAACCAGGAGGAAGATCTTCGTAACTGAAAGCGGCACTGCAAGTGAATACAAGCAACACATTTAGTATTTGTCAAATCCAAGGGATGGGTGCAGTAGATGGATTCCAGTTATAACACATGGAAAGAAAAGAGACAGTGGTGAACATGCCATGTGTGCAGAGCCTGGATATTCCAAGTCAGAGAAGATGACAGATGATATGCATAATGTGGCCTAAACGGCCAAAAGAAAACAATGTTTTCTTAACAACTGAAAAAGAAAATCATGAAAATGAAAATCCAAGGATAAAGAATAAGAATTCTGGTTGGGTTTACTGAATGCAAACCGACTGACTGCATTTCGACAGATGGACTGCGGGTCTGCCAACAACTCAGGAGCTGACCTTGTGCTCCAAGATGATATGAAAAAGGAGAAAAGCAGTCAGCAAACCAGACAAATCTGTAGGAATGAAGCTTTTTAACTAGCTCTTCTCGCCAGAGGTTTTGTGGGAAACAAGAGGCAGGACTTGACTTCCCTATTTCCAAACAGCAGTGGTAAAGGGCACGTTGGATGAGCTTAGTAATAAGAGTAGATGAATTTGGGATACTAGCACGGGCCATGGGTTTTTACTGCACAGCATCCTCTTTGCTCTGTGGCTGGAACAAAAAAAAGCAAAGAGCTTCAGAAGAATCATAGGGGAGGGAAAGTCAGGGACACAAGAGAGACCTGGAGATGAATTAAAGGAAGGTCACAGGGGCATGAGTGAAGATGAGACATGGTGGATGTAAGAAACTTCTACATCCAGTGCCCAGAGATAACGAGGCAGAGTTGTGAAGGGGGAAGGGAGGGCAAGCCAAGGGCTGGGGTAAGTCAGATGATCTCTAGTCAGTTTTCTGAGAAACAGCATGTGGGAAGAGAGGAATGGAAAATGGGTGTGATTAGAATTCAAAGATAATGAGAAGGAATTGTCTCATCTGATTGAAAAAAAAAAAAGTGAGCTGTAAGACAAAGAGAACTATTGTTTCCTACAGTAAATGATGGTGTGTTTGATCTAGCAAGTCAGCCTTTGTTTCGATTCTCTGGTGGTAGTTTTTAATCTCAAGTAATTATCATTGCTTTGCAGTATTCTCTGCATGTCTCCTGGCTGAAAAGACAGAACAGTGAATAGGAGAAAATTTTAAAGGATTCATCAATTCACCTATTCTTAATTTAGACAAAGTTTTCATTTCTGCTTCTCTTTTATAAAAGAACAGCTTTTCTTCAATTTGTATTTTATTTAGACTTGCAAAAGCTATTTAACATGTATTAAACTAACTTTAAGGTAAATATGCATCATACCAAGATGTCACACCATCAGAGAGTTAATGCACAAACAGTATCTTCACCACTTGACTGTACCTTCTGCCCAGTTCAGTAGCAATTTACAGGTTACACTATTTTTGTTAATGAAGTATATCTTTAAGAGAAAAATCAAGCAAGTAAGTGATTAAATACGATGAGGTACTCACCACATGATGCCAAGACATTTTCAAGCACTTATGAGTAATAAGTAAAAACATTTACCCTAAGACAGGCTCAGCAAACATCTAGCAAACATCCTAGGCCTCCTTCCTCCCTTTCTTATGCATGGTTGTCTCCAAGTCCCAGGCTGACTAATGCACTTTGAGTTCTTTATTGCCATCTATTTATCAAACTGCACATCTAGAATTGCACAGAGAAAGTATCACCTATGTCAGAAGGTCCTTAACCTAGAAAGTGATGCCACATCAAATTCTTCTGGCGAACACTTATTGCCCTGGACACCCAGGGCCTTTTCCTCATATGCCTACGCAGACAGGACAACTTTGCTCAACCAGGAAAGCAATTCTCAGTATCAGAGGTAGTACCTTAACTACAAGCTCTCTACACCAGCCATCAAAAGAAGATTAGGCCCAAACTGCCCATGTGTGCCACTTCTTGGGGCAGCCCCAACCCAGGCTGCCGAAGCCCGGTTGCCCAGCCAGCTCTGAGCCTGTTGTGGCTGCACTGACCATGCTCTGAAATGGCTGTAGGATCATCCTAGGAAAGCAAGAGACAGGGGTATAGCAGAACAGCCCAGAGGCTGTTCTCATTTCAGCTAGAACACAACAAATTATTTTCAGTGATTTTACTTTTCAGCTAAGTCTCTTCTAACTAACTCTATGAAGTTGACGACATGTTTTTGCAGCGTCTGCTTCTCAAAGTGATAATGCTTCATATTTATAGTTGCTACCAAGCACTGGTGTGCAGAAAGGCTCTTGTCTATACTTGCTCCTATAGAAGCCAAGGTCACTGCTAAATGTGTACCACGCTGGGGTGCCAGAAAGCAAGAGGTCACAGCTGCAGGGATGAGCAGACAGGACTGCTCTGACCCTGAACTGACCAACCAGGTGTTCCATCCCATATATGTCATACTCAGTATAAAGCTGAGTGATCACAAGGGTTAACTCTTCTTCAGTGGCCAGCATTCTGTCTCCCCTGCCTCTGATCCCAATCTGTGCATTCCTGAAGCCAGTTCTGTACTCTAGCTCCTGACTCCAGTTCCTCTGTGCCTCTGAGTGCAGTCTGGGATGTCCTCCGTGCCTGCCCCGCAGCATCAGTGGGGACAGTGATGAGACTCATTAAGGGGCTGGGTTCAGTACTGACTCTGTACATGTTTGTATTTATTTCATTATTTTTGTTATTCATTAAAGCTGTTTAAGTTTTCTTTTCCCATCCAGAATTCTTACTCCTTTAGAGAAGGGAGAGGTGTTAGAGAGCATGTGCCATTAGTCTATTGGCCAACCCAGCCCTAACCCTCAAGTGTTTGAGCATTCTGCTGAAGAAGAAAATATGAACAAGCAACTAGATAGCTTGGCTAATATTTTAAGTAAAATCTGGTTTAGGAAGAGTATATCACAGAATGTTAAGGGTTGGAAGGGACCTTGAAAGATCATCTAGTCCAACCCCCCTGCCAGAGCAGGACCACCT
>WUAM01000431.1:80264145-80275149 GCA_024336885.1 Actenoides hombroni | reverse complement strand
AGGGACCTTGAAAGACCATCTAGTCCAATCCCCCTGCCAGAGCAGGACCACCTAGAGCAGGTCACACAGGAACAGATCCAGGCAGGTTTGGAATGTCTCCAGAGAAGGAGACTCCACAACCCCTCTGAGCAGCCTGGTCCAGAGCTCCATGACCCTCACAGGAAAGAAGTTTTTCCTTATGTTTCTGTGTTTTATGCTCCAGCTTACACCCGTTGCCCCTTGTCCCATCACTGGACATAACAGAGCAGAGCCTGGCTCCAGCCTCCTGACACTCACCCTTTATATATTTATAACCATGAATGAGGTCACCCCTCAGTCTCCTCTTCTCCAAGCTGAAGGGACCCAGCTCTCTCGGCCTTTCCTCATAAGGGAGATGCTCCACTCCACAAGTACAGAGTTTGTTAATTTTTTTTTTTAGCTGTTCCATTTCCAAATATATACCAAACTGTTTATTGCTTTTCTAAGGGAAATGCAGTCACTTTGACCAAGTGATCGAACAACATTATTTCAGGAGTCTGCTTATCCTATTACAAAAAAAATTAGTTGCAGTGCATATAATATTGATTTCATGCACATTACCACAAGTTTGTATAACAAGCAGTTCTTCAACCATTTCTACTTTATATTAACTTATTTTACCCATTTACATCTATAGATCCCTTGGCACTTTTGATTCCTCATTAAGATTAAGTTTCTAATTTGAGCAAAAAATAAGTCTTTTGCATTACAGTAGAATTTTTTACTTAACCTTGGATGAATTTGTATTTTCCTCCACACTATACAGCTCACATCAGAAATTAAATTATTTGCCATTTATTAAATTGCATTTTAAACTCTATTTGTCAAAATTACTGTGCTGTTACATTACACTCCTCTCTACTACAGCTAGGCAAAAATAGAGCCTGAATATTAGTTTATATCAAATATATACCAATATATCAATTTTACACCAATAAATCACAATGGAAAAGCACAGGTATACGTCTGAAAACCCTATCTGCAATTCTGTATCCTTCACCATCAGTTACAGAAAGCAGTGGAAAAATGTCCTGTTAAGAGGGTGTGTTCTTTAGGAAACCCAGGAGTCTTACTTGACATGCAAGTTAAGAAATCTAGAAAAACACTATCAGCTTGATATGTTGCTTTTTAAAATCATGGACTATATTTCTTTCACCCTTGCCTTTTAAACAGTAAGCTCAAACCCCGCATTAAATAAAAAATAAATTGGCCATTAAATATTTCAGGGTGGGTTTTTCTTTGTTTTGTTAGGGTTTTTTTTGCTTACATCAATTTTAATGACACCAGTAAAATTAGGGAGGTTTGTTGATACAGGTAGGACTAAGAAATTACAGATTAGCACAGGCTGGAAGGGGCTTTGGGAGGTCTCTAGTTTTATCAGTATTGTGGTATTTAATCTTAAATGCCTATGAGATGAAGAGAAATTACATCAAAAACACAAGAATACAGGATTTGCCCACTTAAAACTTCTTAAAAGTATAATCAAGTTGGTGTAATTAGGGCTAAGAACAATTTAACCAGTTACAAATAACAGAATAATTAAACCTCCTCTTTCCATATGGTAGGATGTAAAAATCAGTATGATAGAAAGCAAGTAGAACACAGCAGTAGAGAAGCTGGAAAAACAAACATCTCAAGGTAGAACTGGATAAAGTATTTTTACGGTGTCTATAAAAAGCCATGCAGCTTTACACACAGGGAGAAAAGTAGCCTGGAGTGGGGCAAATCTTAAGGAGTTTCACTTCCTAAATCACTCAGGACTCAAATCCAGACCTTTAAAAGTCTCTTCCAACCCAAACCATTCTATTATCGTATGAAAACCAGATCTGTTAAATGCAAAGCAACTGCAAAAATCCCACTCTAGCGTTACAGAGTGCAGGGTTACTCCCAAGACCAAAAGCAGTATGTAAAACAGTCCTTAGGAAGAAGTGGTCAGCTTCCACTTTCATGAAAAATGATGGAAAAATATAAACTGGTCCCAACTGCAGTGGAGTAACACCAGGTTTGTGTGCACATTTTGTATTCTGGGGAAATAGCCCTTGTTCAACTGAAGCTCTTTCCTTTGAGCTACTTGTTATAAATGAAAACACAATCCCTGGAGGCAGTCTCACAATTTCACTTTGTCTCAAACTTAACAATCTTTATGTAATTCATATTAAAGACTGAACACTGGTATTCTTTATTTATAGTCCCTAATGGCTGTTTGATCAGCAATTTTCTCCCTCTAGGAGATGCAACTAAAACAACCTTACTGATGTATAGGGCATGATGTGTAATTACCAAGAAATGCATTACCTTGAGCAGCTTTTCCAGTGATTGCCACTGGCGGTTTTAACAATTATTGCACCTCCTGTTTCTGAAGTGTACCTGTAACATGAGAAAAGGAAAGCTCTACTTTGTACCAATCATCTTGGATTCTCTGTGTTCCAGTTTTCAACTTGCAGGATTTATGTCAGACATGCATTTTTTCCAGTGAGATTCACTTCATTTACACTACTTAAACATCTTTCAGGTATGTATGGCTATCAGAAAAAGTGCAAAATCCATCAGAATTCAAATTTTGAAGTCATTAAAAGTTCTGGGAGGAAAAAAATATTTAATGTTATTGTTAAGGGCTAAGGAATGTCAGATTCAACCCACATTGCCTTCATTACCACCCTGCTTTTTGCATTACTGTCAGACATTGTCTGTGGCACAGCCAGGTATCTATAATAGATTTTGTACATGCATTTGAACAGCACATGCTATATATAACATACTGAATAGTCCAAAATCCCCTTCTGGTCTAAAGGAACAAGTCCACTGTTAACAGCAAGAAGGTTCACTATAGGGTTCTCCTGCTAGAGAGAGACTACACCGGCGAACAGCGCAAGATGCCCCACCACACAGACCACTTGGTGATTAAACTAGAAAGCAATCATGAAATCTAGTATAAAGTTTGCTAAAATAAATTATTTGTTGAGAAAGTTTACAAAGTTATCTGTATTCTTCATTTGTTGCTTGAGCAGCAGTGCACACGTGTGCTGCACACATCCCCTCACACCTCCCAGCTCTCCCCATCCCTCCCCTGCCAGCCAATGAGAGTGAATTTTCCACCAGAAGCTAGCAACGAATGAGTAACCTCTTTGAGATGGCTACAGGGCTTCAGAAGGTGACAGCATCACACATCTTTATTTTTTATTACATCAGCTGACTAGAAGGATATTACCTCAAGCATTTAAATTCACATTAAAGGTCAAAGACAGACAAATGTCCAAAAAAAAAATGCGCTGAAGTGGTGCCAGCAATACAGCAGTGAGGAACTCAAAATGAAAGCTCCTGGATTAACAATTATTTTCAAAATCATATGAAAATTATTCCTTAAGAAACAATTTTCTGATTTGTTCACTTGATATTTTTTTAAGTATCTGTATAAAGAGTTGTCACTTTCATCATGTTTTGCATAAATGAAATATTTCTGGTTTATGACTTATTTGAAAGAGACTGCCAATGTTTACTGAATACCCCTTGAATTTCACCACAGAAGATGAACATTTTCATCTTCCCTGTTCAGTACTTCACAAGAAAGAAAAATTCACCATTCATTTTTCAGCGTTTGTCTGTATGAGCAGAATTTGAAAGAAATGTTTCATTGCCACACAGAAAAAACTTGATCTTTCTCATCCTGAATATAAAGACAATGAACATTTTCTGTGTTGAAGGAGGTAAAAACCACTGAGTGTGCTACAGATGAAGGAATACAGAAATTCTGTTTATGCATTATTTATTGTAACACCACAAAACTGGAAAAAAGGCTTTGATTTCTTGTAGGTATTTTGTACTGCTTTAGTCTGTTATTCTGTGCTTTCGTTTTTTGCATAAATTATTTTCTAGTTGTGACACTCTGAACAGGAGAACACTAATAAAAATCCATCCCATCAGAACAAAACCTATGCAACAGGCTCACGAAACGCTGAAAGAAATAAGAAATAATACTTTCTTTTCAAGAAAGAAAAGGATTCAGAATATAAAGTCCATAGATACTACGTACAATTGTAATTTCCCTTTTATCTCTCTCTTAAAAGAAATATTTTTTGTAGTTTTAACTCTGTTCAAGACTCATTTTTTCCTCTCTTTTTGAAAACTCTCCAATAAGGTTGCACTTACACCATCACGAAAGTGAAATTATTTGACACATCTATTTAAAAGGGCATTAAACCCCCCCCAAAAAAAAAAAAAAAAAAAAAAAGAAAAAAAGAAATTGAAAGAAAACCTGGATCATAATTGAATCTCTTGCATTTGATGGGAAGAGGGTAGGGGGTTTAATTTGGAAGGATTCTTGCCATCTGGGCTTTTCAGTTTCTTTCAGTACAACCCAAGCATTCTCAGCTGGGCAAATCCCAAAACCATTAGTGGCAAACTGCAAACAAACAAGGTAGCCCAGCTTGTTCTGGCAAGGCCAAATGGCCCAAGGACCTGTGCTTAGACAGAGATGTGCACTGAAATGAAGCCTCCCTTCATTAATCACCTTATTTTGTGTATCTCCATCGGATTACACGCTATGTGAATAGCTTTCTACCAATGAATGCAATAGGACACATAATTAGTATAAAAAACCCCCCAACACAGGGACTAAATGAACGATGTCATTTGAAGTGAACATAACTGAGAAATACAGTGATCTTCAGAAGACTCCTTGTCCCATGTAATCATGTATAACCCTACTCTGGAGAAAAAACCAACAACTTTGAAGTGTCTATTCTGCTGGTGGAGGGAAAAGTTAATTTTGTTTCATCCTTTACTTATGCTTTTAAATGGGGAGCCAGAATTATATTTCCGTGAGTATCAGCAGAGGGGAAAAAAAAACCCTGGACAACGTAGTTGTTGTTGCCAGCTGTGTGTACTTTGCACATTGTCATATGGAGCCCCTGACAGGAAAAGACAAAAGTGTGTGTGTTTCTGCTTCTCAGCACAGTTCAGTAGTGCTCTCACCCACACTGAAGGAAAGATGTTAATCTAACTTTGACGTGTTTGCAAGAGGTAGGAAAGATTATCTGTGAAGCTTAATAGTCAGCAGTTTAGGACTTATTTATACCTTCTCACTCGCACAAGGCAAACTTTAGGAGTGCAGTGAGCCATCTGCTTCTGCACAGAATGGCCTTTAAAATGTAATCATCCTATCAAACAGCGTTTGACTCATCCTCAGAAGCTTTTCTGATGGGAAATCAGTTTATACCACCTGAGGGTATTGTCTTCTACAGCTGCCAGAGCCATAGACAGTCACTGTTTTCTCCAAGGTTCCTATGCAACCACAGCATGATTCTTGGGTAGTTTGTTCTCTTCTGCTATCTCTGTCTGAAATCTGCATCTTTCCTTTCCACTATGAACACTCTAAAGGCTACCTCATCTTGATTCTGACCCAGCAAAGAGATCAACATCATAAACTCAAGTATATGTTTGAGTCTCAGTGGTTGCAGCTACTTTAGCAGACACCCTTCCACCAAAAACCACCTGAAGTTTTACAGAAATCTTCAATAAAACCTATTTTAACAAAACATCTTATCCCAAACAAAGGGTGTCTTATCATTCCCTGCTATGACTGTACAACTGTCAATCAAGTCAGATTAAGATTTATAACATAATAGCTACATAACACAGTTGATTGATAACAGGCTGGGTATCTTCTGAAGAAGAAGTAAAATGCAGGAAAAAACCAACCCTTCACATCATCACAAAATAGACATTAGTAGAGAAATTATGCAACTGAGATTGTTCTTATTCAACAGCACAGTTTTTGTCCTTTCTTTCTGTGTCGAGGTTAAGCAAGCACGACAGGTCTGGTGTACAGCACTTAAACTGAACAGCCTGTGCGTGACGTGTGTGCTGGGGGGGGAGAAGAATACATCCGAATAATAAGGAGGAGTCATTTCCACCACACACTCCCGTCCCTCCAGAAAGAGCTGCCTTGTTTAATAAACTACATTCCTGCTGCTTAACTGTTGCACACCTTGCAATAGGTCGCTTAAATTAGAGGTATCTTAGTAAGTATATCAGGATGATAAAGATGATATAATAATAAACCCCGGAATGGGAAAATGCAATCACATCGTCCTTTCAAACGACACAAGGAAGAACTTCTAGAAGAGATACTTGGAAGCTTTTGTCCATGCAGAAAGACTGCTGGTGTCTGTGTCAGCACCATTCTAAGCCAGGAGTATTCCCAGTCATGGCATTACCAGACGTGCTTGGAGGTTCTCTCTTTTTCCCCGTGTAAAAGGAGAGAGAGGAAACAAGTTGCTCGCGCTGATAGGTGGGCTCCAGCACAACAGAGAGAGGACACAGAGGCTGTTTAGGCTAAGGAAGCTCAAACCAACTGTGCCTTCAAAGACAAAGACTAGGCAGCCTGTTAAACGGAGAGGGTTGACAGTGCCTGGCCATTCAGGGGACACCTAATTGTTCTTGAAAGTTCAGCTGACCTGGACTGAGAGTATGGGAAAGCTAACAACTGGGTAATGAGAAGATGGCTCTTGTACCAAGAACGTTGGTAGAGTGCTTCTCCCCTTGGGAATGCAACGGGAAAGTCAAACCGCTGCTGACCATTTGGCTGGGTTTAATGTGTCAGAATATTCAGTTAAGGAGCAAGGAAAATGTGACATAGAAAATTAAGTAAGCCAACAACTTGGCCTTGGAGCACGCATCAGAAACTGTTGGGATTGTCATGAAACGATGTCAATATTTTGCAACACAATCATGTCATTTCTACAGACTGCAACAATTGCCTCACAAAGTGCAGTGCTCATGAGGAAGATGCTGCAGACACACACACAGGATAGATGGGGAAATAGTTCCAGAACACAAAGCCTGTGCTCTAAGGCTCATGCTAGGTATCACATATTTGTAGATTTTTTTTTTCAGGTTGAAAATACTGAATCCACAGATAACATTCCACCATTTTAATGAGCAAGAAAATACAGGGAAGTATTAGCATGTCTGTGCAAGCAGGAAAGGTAAAAGTTCAAACAGAATATATTTAGAAGCACAATTATCAGACTTCCCAAAAATCAAGGTGGAGCCTTCCCTGCTTTGGAATTTTTGCACTGAAAGTGGCTCACATCCCAAAGTGTACAAACCAGCCCCTCTTTGCACTGAAATAAAAATCTCAGAAGTACCAGAAAACATACTATATGCAGGCTGGGGCCCAAAAGAAAAAAAAATAAAAATAAAAATCACTTTTGGACATTGCAACTCAATGTCAAAAAAAACAACAACAAAAAGCATCTCCATGTTTTTTAGCTTTACTATCAAGCCAACACTGCACAGGGATCAGCATCCTCTATATCTACAGGAGGCAGCAGCAAATACATACTTCACAGTTAATAGGGAAATAGTTTGCAGTGCAGTAAATCACTGCTGAAATATTAGTTTATTATTTGCATCTGCCACATCAGCTGAGGGACACCTACTCTACTTCATGGTGTAATCAAGGGGCAAAGACTACTTTTAGGGGGAAAAAAAATAGCCTTCAATCTCTAACCTGTCTCTCCTGTCTGAGATAACTCGTTTTGATGCACTTAGTTGGGTGATCTAATGCAAAACATCGTGAGAAACATCGACCATATGGCTTTGGGAGGTTGAACATGTGTGAGGAAGGAGTAATTAATTCTTCAAGAGTTCAGCTGCAATGAAACTGTCACAAATGATGTACCTCTTATCTATTAAACATGTCACTATTAAAGTCGAAACAACTCAAAAGATACACTCAAACACAGTGAGAAAGTAACATACCTTAAATGAAAATTTTTGCTTTGATGAATTTAATATATTCACCATAGAGAAGAGTGTTATATATGTAAATGCATTTCTGCTTGGAAAATTAACTTACTGCACCTTTTTCATATCAGATATGGATAATATCTTTGCATGGCACAGAACTTATTACTGAATGCCAGCTGCATTTGCTTCTAGATGTCTTCCCTCACCAGGAGAGAACTCAAATCACATTCATACCACATATTGGACACTGGTTGGACTGTTTCTCAAGTATCATTTAAACCTCTCAATAAACAAAGATGAATTCACCAAAATACTGTCAGACCCCAGATGTGCTGTTTTAATTTTGAAAGAAAGGGCATAGGAGATAATTACTGACAACAGGAATGGTTATAAAGGACAGCCTCAGTTATAGCTACTAACACGGTGTTAAGCTGATGCTGAAATAGCTGTAAAAGCAGAGTTCACACAGACACACCTTCTGTTGGGATGCTTGTGATACATGGCACAGGAGGAAATGGAAAAAGCCTCTTGGAACCCAAACGAAGCACTGCTGTAGCTGTGTTCCTCACGAAGCACACTAGTGCTGGGAGTGCACTGGTAGTTTGTGGAGTTCAAGTGGGGAATTCATACAGGAAACCTGAAAGTGCTACCTTCATGATAAAGACTACAGGAAAACTGTGAACCCACAAGACTGCAATAAAACAATTATGTATTTAATTCCTTTGTGTAAAAAAAAAAAAAAAGACAAAAAAAAAAGACCTCGTGTATCTCTGAAAGTACTAATTATTTTACCAGCCTGAATCACAACTCTGATGTATCAGTGTCATTAACGTCGCTGTTAATTGCCTTCTCAATACGTTATCACTAGGTGTTCCTTTCAGTCCTTTTAATGTAATATAAAAGAAAATAATCTATCAACTTTAAAGTCTTACGAAGTCTGGATCTTAAAACACAGCTGAGTGAAGGAGCCCTGAGGGGTTCCAGCTACCTGTCGAGTGAAAGAACCAAAGGCATCTCGACTGCCACACAGCGAGACGCGCAGTCTGCTCTGCCATCACCTCACGGCTGCGGTCAGCCCTGGCATGCAAGACCTGCCCTCCACCTTGGGCTGCACAGGGACCAGCAGGCTGTGGACCACGGGAGAGGTTGAGGTTTTAATGGCAACAGACATGTGGCACAAATGCCAGATCCCTGGTACGCCCATCACACTCATCTGCGACCTCACTCTTCCATCAGCCTGGATCTGCTGCTCAACAGCACCTACGGCACCAAGCCCCACCTCCTTGGAAGCATCCTTGCCAGCTCCCCAAACAGTTCTGGTCACCAGCAGCATACAGAAGTCCTGCAGACAGGCTCTGACATCTCCATGGAAGCAGCTGGACATGAGGAGAACTGATGCTCACAGAAGACCACCATTCTCCTAAATCCCATGAGACCTCAGCCTTTCAACAGTCTGAGGGCTTTGCTGGGCTGGGGAGAAGGCTGGAACAGGCAGCAGAAACCACTGCATACAGCAGAAACCACTGCATACAGCAGAAACCACTGCATACAGCAGATGCACACACTTATAAAGTTCTTATAACACTCTCTGCTCAAATTCCCAATAATACCCAGTATCAGTCTCTTTAAGTTCATCAAGTTTGGCAGCTGCTACTCAAAGCAGATTGACATACTTGATGATGATGATGATGATGGCAGGCAACTAGGGAGACAAAAAACAACTGGAGAAACAGTAGGACGAACGTTATTTGCTTAGAGGCTTTACAACAATCTGATTGTTGAAATCTCGCTCACGTCACCGTTTTTCTGGTAAATGTGCCTATGTCAGACACCCTGTTGCTAAAATTGTAACTTGAAAGAAGTCCCCAACTCCTTTTGTAAGTCCTCTTATTCACAGAGAAGAAAAAGTAAGAATAACCTTATTTGGGTGCTGGTGGAATTCAGTATTTTAAGAGAGGATCAAAAAGGATTGGTATTTTAACTAGCCTCCTCAGCTTACTCTAATTATAAACTGGTTTCTGAATGATCAGATGATTCAGCTCTCCTATTCCCTCTACGCTAAGATCTCCTTTCTAAGGTATTCACTTTCATTTTCAGTTTTATTTTAGGGCTATACATCTATTCAGTTTGGTAAGATAAATCTTTTCTCAATCTGCTTTTCCCTTTATCCAAAAAGAGTCGGAAGACAAAAATTAGTCATTATTTTCAGTGTGCAGACCTGCTTAGTTCTGATATTTTTAAAGGGATAATTACAAAGCAAGAAAAAAACCCCAACTTTTAAGGAAGACATTAAAGTCGTTCTCCAGATCTGGAACTCTAATGGGCAGAGAATTTGCTTTGGCACACATAGTACAAGCTGTTCACCAGATCAGAGTGGCAGAGATGGGATTTGAGCTCTATCCATAAAAAGCAGTCTTGGGTCTGCCATATGGTTTTCACCAGGGAGGTCCACCAAGGAAACGTAGCCTTTGGAAAGTACAAGAAATGCAAGTTTCCAGCTATAATTAAATAGCCCATGGAACTCCTAATGAAACTGTACTCATTACTGATGCAGCCAACTGAGGCAATTAAACTCTCTTACTATTCTGGTAGCTGTAAGACTGATTATGGTCTTCTGTTTTCTTCCCCCCCCTTTTTTTTTTTTAATAATTTTGCCTTTAACAATTACAGGCAGCTGCAGTAACTCAACCCAGAAGAAACAGAGTTTTGGTGTTAGCTAATCAATTCTAGTTCATATTGCACAGAGCTTTTAATTTTGCAAGATATTTTAATTCTTTACGAGGGCACAACACTAAGGAAAAGAAAGGATCAAAGAAATAAATTATTTCTGCAACATAAAACTGACAGACTCTAGGTGGCAAAAATGGATAACAACAAAAATGAGGAATATTTTGAAATTGGTTCTTAGAAGCATAATTTTTGATCCTGCAATAAGTGAAAACAGAAAAAGAGTGCCTAACACTGATTTAATTTCTTTTTGGCAGCAGTGTGAAAACAAGTCTGCTTATTTTCTTTTATGAAGAATAAAGGTGTAGTGGGACACAGAATTTAAAAAACCCTAGTAACTTTATTATGGTAAAATCATTACTAATATTTGCAACAGAAGACAGTAACAGCCTTCATCAACAATTTATAATCTGAGGAAGGAGAATTATCATAGAATGGCTTTGGTTGGAAGGGACCTTAAAGATCGTCCAGTTCCAACCCCCCTGCCGTGGGCAGGGACATCTCCCA
>WUAM01000431.1:80221071-80264045 GCA_024336885.1 Actenoides hombroni | reverse complement strand
CCTGCCATGGGCAGGGACACCTCCCACTAGAGCAGGTTGCTCAGAGCCCCATCCAGCCTGGGCTTAAACACTTCCAGAGAGGAGGCATCCACAACTTCCCTGGGAGACCTGTTCCAGTGTCTCACCACCCTCCCTGAAAAGAATTTCTTTCTTAAATCTAATCTAAATACACCCTCATCCAGCTTAAAGCCTTCACCCCTTGTCCTGTCACTACATGTCCTTGCAAGAAGTCCCTCCCCATCTTTCTTGTGGGTCCCCTTCGGGTACTGGAAGGCTGCAATAAGGTCCTCCCTGGAGCCTTCTCTTCTCCAGGCTGAATAGACCCAAATCTCTCAGCCTGTCATTGTAGGAGAGATATTCCAGCCCTCTGATCATCTTCATGGCCCTCCCCTGGACCCACTCCAACAGTTCAATGTCCTTCTTATGTTGAGGGCCCCAGAGCTGGATGAAGTGCTCCAGGTGAGGTCTCACGAGAGTGGAGCAGAGGGGGAGAATCCCCTCCCTCAACCTGCTGGCCATTCTGCTTTAGCTGCAGCCCAGGATACAGTTGGCTTTCTGGGCTGCAAGTGCACACTGCTGGCTCATAGTAAGTTTTTCGTCATCCCAAACACCCCCAAGTCCTTCTCCTCAAGACTGCTCTTATCACTTTACACGTGTGCTCGTCACCGCTATACAAAATAACAGCCAACAATCGAAGATTATTAAAGAGATAACACTAATCTCAAAGATAAGTAGGCACTTAATTCCCATTGAAAAAACCTAAAATTGTTATGAGATTACATATAGCACATCTCCGACGTGACTTGTCAAGCCTAACAAGGAAAAGAATTAAGATCTTCCAAATACATACTTTTCTTTTCCATCTATCATTCCAAAGCTAAAAGAATTTAGAGATGGAAATACTCAGACTTTTACATGAAATATTTTTGCAACATAAAAAGAATCTTCTATAAAATATTAGTTGATGTTATTTCATTGGGCATTTTGCTCCATTTGGCCATTTTAGGCAGAAAAAAAATCCCCCAAAATCCTGGAGTACGAAACTTTGAGAACATATTAATGGCTGGTTTGTTAACAGCATATCTGTTTGCTAAGAAGTTACGTTAAGATGGTGTTTGTAGGAGAGACAAGGAAAAGGGTCTGACAATTGAGCACTCGCCAAGTAAAAACTGTTATTTGTTACCATGACATTGTCACACTTCTCAGCTTACACGATGCAGGAGTATTTAATATACCCTGTGCAAGCTAGAAACGTATTTTAAAATAAAGATAAAAAGGAGAATGGGGAATATATGGCACTAAGAAAAACATTTTGAAAATACCCAGAGATACATATATAACTAGGCTAGTTCTAAATCTTACATCAAGATGTAGTATTGTTAGCTCCCTTCTTGAGGCTTCTGTGTACACAGATGCACAGATAGCTGGATGCCTCATTACAGATCTTGTCATCAAACTGAAGATGTTCACAGCAATTAAATAAGCAAGACACCAGCTATGGGCAGAAAACAAAAGCTCAGCAGCTGAGTCTTGCATTCACGTGATCCACAACCTGGAACACTCAAAGGCTTATGCAAGATGAAAATTGTTATCTTTAAGAGAAACAGTATCCTTTTGAAATGTTTTTTCTCTCACGAATGAAAAGATTATTTGAGGACTCATCGGATCATCGTGCCTTTATCCTATACATAAAGGGAAGGAGATAAAGACCAAAAAGATGGAGACCAAAGTCTGACAAATTTTGCAAAACATGAAGTGACCAACTTAACCAACACATCTCCTCTTACTTACCCAGCTGGCAGGGGACCTCTAGTAAATCTGAGCGCATGCCAGCTCACTGAAGAACTCATGGACATTCAAGGACACACCTGAGACAACAAAAAAAATCCCTAGACTGTGACAGCAGGTTACCATTAAAGGCCTTTCCTCAGCTGTAAAATGGGCTCTTCTCTCTCTTTCCTACAGGACTTGGCCACGGTGATGCTGCTGTGATGAGACCAAGTATGACACTGTGGTATGTACAAACACTGAGGCAATTCAAAACTATGTGGGTGCTTAACTAAGGTAATAACATCATATCTCTTGGTATTAACAAGTAAGTTTTTTAGTGTTTTTTCCTGCCATTGTATTAATATTTGTTAGTCTCAACAAAGAATTAGTTTTTTTTGTTAAACGTAATTTTATTCTCACTTTACATCTCTGAAAATAACAGCAGTATTTGGAGATTTATTTATTTTTTAATAAGATTATCTTTTGAAAGTATCTTATGTTATAAAGGGGAAAAAAACCCCAAGTTTCAGTAATTTTACCACACTTCAGCAGTATTCATTTTTTGTTCTAAAATTTAAAATTATAATGTATTATTCAATATTTTCATCGTTAGAACTGCACAGAACAGACAGGTTTTCTGAAACCAGAGAGGCTCCATTTCAAGTGTTTCGCAGAACATGTTGGTTATAGCTTTCTGTAAATTAACCAACAGGACAGATACCCTTTTTTATGTTTGGCCACATAGACATTTTAAGCGAACGGGGTTTTAGTGGTAACAACAGAAAGTGTCTCATGTGAGATAAAAGGCCTTTTTGAACAGCTTATACATATCAGTACTGAGATGTTTGCCGATCCAGTTACAGACAAAGTCGTTCACGCCAAAACACTTGCATTTTAAATGCTTTTTTTTTTTTTTTTCCCAAAGCATCCTCACAGCATGTGAATATTTCATACACAAAGAGTGTGGATACTGAGCATTTAAAGCAGTAAGGATGGTACCGTAACGTGCCTGAATCTGAACTGAATGCAAGGAGTGACTCGAACAAGCCACCCTGCTATTGTGCAGTAGATCTGAAACTCCTGCTCCCTACCGACCACCATGGATCCCTTGTGAAAAATACATAAACCTGCCACCTCTAAATTTATACTTTGTCATCTGAATGATGCTCAGAACAGGGCTCCACTAGGAATCCCCAAGAAAATACACAGCTGTGCACGTGTCTAAATAAGACAGAACTGGAATGCCTTGGGGTAATTAAAAACCAGTGGGTTTCCAGTGACTATACATGACAAGCAAGAAATTCCAGATCACAAACTGCACCCTTAATGAAGACTCAACAAAATGGTAAAGGCATCTAAACTGCCTTCTTTCCCTCAGCTTAGAAATGAGGTAATACTGAGAGAGAGTGGAGGTAAAAATATTACTGTCATGTTTGTTTTTTTTTGCTGTGGATAAATGAAATACTTCTGTTCCTGGTCTACAAATACTCGTAATAAGCTAATAACGTAAAACCAAAACCAAAGAAAAAAACAATGGCAACAGCCAAGCCCTAGATTAGAAGGAATAACAAGAATAAACCCCATCCAGCAATCAAAAGCCAGGGAGGAGCAGAGCAGGGCAGGGACCTGCAGCCTGCGACCGTGGGCAGTGCTCAGGGAAGTACAGAGTTCCCAACCCAGAGGAAAGAAGAGGCTGAAAACCAGTTTTGCACTGTTATGAGATTATGGCTGCTCTGAAAGCTGTTCTTTTTAAGAGAGCTTTTGAGGGCTTAGTCTCACCTGGAGATATTATGGCAGGGCAGCCTGTATGGTACAGAGCTGCTCAACGTCCTCGAACCAATGGCCAGGCTCTCTTCGTGCAGTTTCTTGCCCATCTTCCCCCATAAAGGCTTGGCTGAATCTGAAACTGTGTGGTACTACCTACAGCCACATACATCTGACCTACAACAAATGCCACGCTGAGAAATAGTGCTGGGTACCACTGCAACATTGTCACAAGAAAAAACTCCAGACAATACAGGTCTGGGGCATGGGTAAAACTCTTATTTTTCATTCTACTCTGCTCTTGTCCCTGAATTGCTTAGTCAAGTTGAATACTTTCCATGTTTCATTGTAAGAACAGAGACAGCAGTGTTCATTCCTCTGTTATGCAACATAATTATAAACTCAGGACAGAGGTTTGCAGCACACCATCTTTTATTCTATCTGATGGGTACAGGGTAGGTTGGAAAAGCAGAGCAATCACACACAAGGCATTCAGCAGTGATTCTCTCCACGCTGCTACTTGAATTTTGTAAAAATAAGCAGGAAGATAATTTATATCACATTATCTAGATATATCTTCCTTATTGTGAAAGGTAAGAGATAACTCATTGTTCCTTAAGATAGGTAGAGAGCTATAATAGAGAGAGCTAGGTGGAAACATAATTAAGCTCTTGGAGAGTTGTGATTGGTAAAAATGATGTCAGAAGAATGTCTTCACAGAATATTAAGCTGCTATTGTACACTGAATTGTCAGCTGCAGCAGATAGAATTGTTTTCTGTTGGCCGTGGCTTTATTACAGGAATGATTTCTCACTAAGGTGTTAACTCCAACAGATCCAACAACGAACTGCAGGCTGCCAGCTCATACCACGTTCTTCCAAGCCTTGGGATTATGAACTTTGAATAATAGTTTGATGCCACAGTATGACATGCCTGGATTTAAGACACCTAGCTGATGTAAAGCTACCTTACTGTAAAACCATCCATACGTAAATGCTTTATTTTAGGTTAAGGCTTTGATGCTTTAGAGAGATTCAGGTCAGTTACTAACTTGAGCTAGCATATGAAAGATGTTTTACTCCACAATTAACAAGAAACTGAAAGCTAATTCTTTTTTCTTATTAGAGCCTGAAATTTCCTAGCTATCATTTCTTTTCCCATTGCTCTAAATTCTCATAATTTTACTTTTTCTTCAGTTTGAATTAAGCCACTCTGAGGTTTATAAACTCTGAAAGTTTTTACATTTCATTTTTTTTTTTAATAATTAAAATTACTTCAATTTGTTTCAAAGGCCTGATGCTTGAACAGGGCACATTTTCATAAACCCTCAGCTCTGCCTATAATAAGGAGTATATTTGTGGAATGAACTGGGCATTGCACCACTCTTTCAGTTGCTTGGATCCAAGTCAATCAATGTATGAAGTTCCCAGGTTGAAAAGTGCTGTAATGCGAGGTATACTAGTATTAATTTAAGTGTATTAACCTTTCCAGAAGCTAAAACAAAACTGTGGACCTGCTGATCCTGTATATTCACATTTAGTGAATGCTAAATTAAAATAGACAGCTTCACTAACCTTACATCGTATCAGTAAATATGGTGTAAGAGGACTTGGAAATCATACAGAACTCTTTTGGGAAAAAAATCTCAGCTGGTAAATGGAAACTTCCAGGATAAAAAGGAAAGTAGGAAAAATTACCCATTACCTCTGAGCCTTAGCAAGTAAACTTAGACAAGTTTTACTCTTTTTTTTTCCTCCTAAAGTCTTTGTTTGCCATTCACAGCACAATGGTTACTTTAGAAACTTCACATTTCACCTGCTACTACTTCTTCCTTCACACTGACATACCCTAAACAGGCACCAAACACTGAGAAAAGAGAAGTACCAAAGGAAAACAAGAAATATTTAAAAAATTCTAAAGCAGGAAGTCCATTGTCTCTCTGTTAATAAGCTCTTTCAGAATCTGAGCAGCGCCTCTCCAATCCTTACTCACACTCTGTTCAAGAAGAGACTAAGTAGTAGATACATAACCCTGAAATCTTTGCATTGCACACAAACCTGGCCACACTGGTTTCAGATGCAACCAGGCAAATCTCTATGGGTTCACTGTCGTCTGCCAATCTCAGCACAGGCATCTCCATACCTCTCCATTTTGTGTGGAGCCATGCTAGAAGAATTCAGAAGAGTCTTAGAAAAATATCTTGCAGGACAAGTTGACATTTCTCCAGTAGTTCAGAAATTCTGTATAAAAGTAGCAGCTGCTTCCACAGGAGAGCTCACTGCTCTCAACTGCACAGTAATAACAGCTTTCAAGCAGGAGACAATCTCGACACACTCTCTGAACCTGGCTTCCTCTGTTCATGTACATCTATTAATTCCAAATTGCTGGCAGATCCAAGTGCCAAGCAGACTACAAATATAAAAGCAGACAGAAATGACTTCGCCATCAGTGAAAGGTAGGAAAAAAGAACACTCAAAATAAGTTGGCAAGTTTTCAGCTTGCTCATTGAAACAAAGAATTATTTATAGCAGCTCGATCTATCCTAAAGAAAATGTTTTAAGCAATTTCAATTAAACATAATTTTGGTTGAAATGAAATATTTTGACTTGACCAGTGCAAGTAAAAGGAGATTCAGGTGCCACAAACCCCACCAGGCAGCAGCAGGGACAGATCACATATTATTCTAGGTCCTGTTCTCTGAGATGCCAAAAAATTTTTCATTTACTAATTTCATACTTTGAGCCAATGTGTAGCGAAGAGGATCACAAACTCAGCAGTACACGGACTAGGTGCCAGTCCTGAATCAGGCCTCAGATACTTTTAGTTAAAAGGCCAGTACGTTTGGGAGCAGTGTCCATGTCACTTTGTACACCAACTGCCCACAGTATTGCTTTTGGTTTCCATGCAACAGCATTTCTGAAACATTTTTCCAAAGGTTTTGTAAATAAAAGATAAACAGGATTCTTAGCATTGCCATCTTTTGACAAGATTAGAAATACTTTAATAACTTTTCCACACACCAACCTAAAACTTCATAGAAAAGCAAGGACAAAAATAATAGGTAAGAAATATTCAGAAAAAAAGGACGTGACTAATGTTCTGGAGGAATTTCTGCTTTTCTCACCACACATCGTTAAAGTTTTCATCACAATTGACTAATTCAATGAGGTCACCTTAGGAAATAAAATATTTTGCAAAGGTCAGGATCCCAAGAACGAAGGGAAAAGTTTTGCTGACTAGAAGTGTCACGTAATGGAGCAAACTCTTAGTCAGCAAGTGATTCCTCCTGCACCTGGCCACCTTTAGAAAATACCAAAAGAACCTCTTGCTTTAGAAAAGCTTCTGCACCAAAAAAAGCAAGGCTCTTTCTGTCCTGCACACTTAAGAGCAGAAATAAAGGGATATGACACAGCCTTAGATACTAAAGATGTAACTCTCCCCAAAGTAAAGCTTCTACCACAAGACAGCGGAGCGTAGTAACTGCACAGAGCCTCAACCTTGCCTTGTTCCTTGCACTCAGTCTCAGCATTTATTCTTCTGCACTAGCCCCTAGGCTTATAACCTGCCCTGGCAGCTCACTGTAGTCTATCAAGGTGTTCCTATGAAAAGCCAAAGCAAGACCGTTTCCTCCTCTCATCACACCAACACATTCCCAGCAACAGCTTTCTATAAAGAAAAAAAAAAAGAAAAGTAAAAAGCATATATATAAGTGACATGAGTGATTTATAGCCCCAAGAAGGGATAAAATGATCCATGACTAGAAGTCAGTGTTTTTATTAGAAATGATGATTCCCAGTCATGGTGCTTTTTAGTTATGTGCATAATTAAACGTAGCTTGGGAAAGTTGCCGATGACGCTGCTCATCACCAGTGGATGTTCTTATAAGACATGTGTGGATTTGAATGCATAATGAAGTTTTTCTGTCTTTTGGGATTCAAACAGAAGTTTGTGAATAATGCAAGACTGAAAACTAAAAATAACAAAGAAACTGCTATTTGCCCAGTGAACGGTAGAGACAAGAGCACAGAATACAAAGTACCTAAACCAGGCCCAGACTTCCCTGTAAAAATTACAATTCTGTAAAGATCTGTTTAGTTTCTACTTGGAAAATATCTGCAAGTAAGAAATTCACAACTGCTACACCGACAGCTTTGGAAGCAGCGAATTCTTTGCTTACCCACTCATTAAAATAGAGAGGCACAACACTGGAAATCCTCGCTACAGAGCTCTGTCTGAAACTCTGGCCTCAAGAGAGCATCTCTGCTGCTGGGGAAGAAGTCAGTCTGTGGACTGCTGTTACCCTCTTCTCTGAGTTCAGCTTTTGACCTTCGGTGGTGTTTGAGACCTTACCAGCTGGCAATGAGGTGAACCCATCCTATGCCCAGCCATCAGCACTGGATATATAAACCTGGTTGAGTATGTTACCCTGTTTATCACGAGGTGGTAAACAACGTCCGTGATGTCAGAGGATGTGTGTCCATGCATGTTTTGAAGACTAAAGGGTTGTATACTCAACCACTAGTGGAAACAGAAATATTTATACTGGGAACACTACCCAATTTATGTTCTATTACTGCAGTAGAATTATGCTGGTTTAATTACTTCTGGAATCACATTGCTATATTCTAAAACAAGCATTTTGCCTTTGCCTTCCTTCCAGAAAACTCTTCAACATGTAAACTAGCCTTTTCTTGCCTACTTCAGTGTGTGAGCTGACACAGGCAGGATGCAGGAACAACCATAAAACCATAGCTGAAATGCACAGAATAAGTTTTTCTTGTTACCTCACAAATGGGGTTATCTCCAGAGCAGCACCTGGGCAGGGGCACAAAAGTGGAGACAAAGACACTGAGAAGCTCAGTCCTTGATAGAGAGCAAAAAAAGCTTACAGACATATAGCTTTCTCCTATACATTAAGGATTCTTGCCAGCAAAGTTTCCCACTGTGCTTAGATCTTTCCCATTGCAGGGCAGGAATCTCAAGCATGGTCAATAAGGTGCCTCTGAGTCTTTCACAGAGCTGTGGTATCTAAACACAGATACTGCAATTGTCAAGCACACAAAGCTGAGCAACAATTCGAGTGATAGATGCATTTTTCAACACTCCAGCTGCAACATCCTCCTCGTCCATCTTCTGTTATCTACCCCTTGCTCAAGCAACTGCTTCTGTTGGGGCTGACAAAGTTAGAGCCATTCACCTGAGTCTTCAGGGTGTAGCAGAGTAACTTACAGAGGCATGCAATTCTGTTGTGTTTGTTGGTTTACAGCTGTTACCTACTCAGAAAAAAACCAGCGAGGAACATTAATATCAGAATCACTTAGCCTAGAACACTTCTGTACAACAGCTATTGTGGTCAGCACCCCAGTGAGGCAGGTTGTCCAAAGATCTGTGTGTTAATCCTCCCTCAATACAAAAGGCAGGGGAGACAGTGACAGAGGAAGTTAACCAAATCCAAGTATTTACATGTTGATCTTGTGGAACTGGATCCAGGGCATGTGCTTGCAGTATAAGGTTATCAAGCAAATGAGCCAAGCTCAGTTCAAGGCCAAGGTGGACGGGGCCTTGAGCAACCTCCTCTAGTGGGAGGTGTCCCTGCCCATGGCAGGGGGGTTGGAACGAGATGATCTTAAAGGTCCCTTCCAACTCAAACCATTCTGTGATTCTACTTGTCAACCACACAAAGCTAAGCAACAGTCAGTGTGATGTGTTTGTCAACACCCCAGCTGCAAGTCACTTGAGCATGTTTACGATCGTCCTCACCAATCTTCCCTTATTTTCCCACATTGTTTCCTCTGAATTTCTTTTAATTATTACAAATTAAAAAAAGGAAGTTATGCTAATACTACTAGAGGAGAAACACTGTCAATGGTTATGTTTCCAAGTAGCATTTCTTTTCATTCTGCATAGTCCATTGCTTTTTGAATTTATCAAAATGTTTACTTATGGGAATGGTTTTGCTCGGTGCCTTGTGGATCACCAATTACACATTAAAGAACAAGGTCATAAAATATTGATAAAATCATTAACTACAGTTTTATCCATTTACCATGGCTAAAAACACATGCTGCTGCTGCAATCTGAATTTGATTCTCAAGGAGATAAATTATTTCAGAACAGCATTTAATTGCTAGAACACTTCAAAAAAATGAAAGAAACGGGAGTAACTTTCCACACTTACCACTTGCTGATCGTGTATTTGCCCCACCAATACACTCTTGTGATCTGAATTAAATGTCCCAGACGCAGAGATTTGTAGGTGTGCTGTAATCCTGAAATAACAGTCCGCTACTGGAGAAGCAGCTCCTCAGAACTATCAGTAATTAGGCTCTTTATCAGATTAGAAAACACTCTGTTGAATTTTTCTCTTGCTATTCGCGAATATTATTCATCGTATCAGTAGAACAATTGAGGGAATGTTGCCATGAGGCCAGATATGAAATCCTGGTTTGTTTCTACAGACATAGGCCATAATTTGTGTTCAGAAAGTTCCTCCAGTACCTTTTCTTTCTGGACAAAGTGGTTTCTCACTTTTCTAGCGACCGATCTAAATCTCCAACGTGGACGTAACTTCATCAGCCAGAACCACTCATATAACAGGAAGAGAAAGGCAAAAGCAGGATGAAATCCCCTTTCTCCCCACGCAAAACTGGTACGAGTCATCGCTGGCAGATCACGCTCCAAGAGTTGCATGGTGTGCTGGGGTGGGGGCAGGCACTGCAGGGTCTGGGGTGGAGATCTGGGCCATTTCGCAGAGAAAAGGAGGATAAGGTTCCTTTTCCTACACAGAGAAACTGTTACTTCAGAAAAGCCAGTGGAGGTGGGAGTAGAGCTGGCTGCAGGCTCCTCTAATAAGGGTCCTGACATCATCAGGGGACACCATTTTTCCAAATATACAGAAATCCTTCCCCAGGCCTAGTGCTTCATTATAAAAAAAGTTTTTCTCCTGCAGCTCCCATAGCACTATTGTTTTTATCTGGATAACTAATTTGACAAAATTTAGAGTGAAATCCACAAAAAGGCACAGCAAACGTTTAGTGAAGGAAGCATCTTCCACCTGCCCCAGCAGAAGTGCAGTTGCAGAAGACAGATCCTCTCCCAGCACAGACGTCCACAGAGCCCGTGAGCAAGGACAGACAGGAAGCCTTGGGCATCCATGCACTCAAGAGTTACCCTGTGCATCCTGGTGAAAGCTGGCAAGCGTTGCCTGTGCAAGCACAATCTTTTCTGCCTGTATAATTTATTTCTTAGGTTGTTTACTAACCTCATTTTAAATATGGTTGGAGACTATCAGCATAATTGATGAGCAGATACTTTGTTCCCCCTGTAGCACTGATGTTTTTCTCAGTTGGTTTTCAGAGCTCCTACTGAGTTGTTAATGAGCTGTCAATTATTTGTGCAAATTGGGAGGCAGGCACTGAAAAGTAGCTGCACTCCAGAAGAAACATATTGCCTCAAATCTTGTGAAAGGCAACACTGCTTTTAAAGATTCTCTTTACATTCCCAGCAGTATTTTGCAGGGGAAGAATGAAAATGTCAATCTCCTGCCGGAGAGAGCATCATACCCAGCTCCCAGTTCACATCACTACTATTGGTAACCTGTTTGCTGAGTTTGCTTTTCGTAAACAATACTCAGCTTATCTTTCTGTTCTTAAAAGATTCTTGTTACTTCAAGCCTCTTGTTCTTGACCTCATATGTAAAGCGTTCAGTTTCTCGGTGCTCAGCAACACCAACAGCTGCTCGACCTTTACTACAACTGATGGAAGCCGACTGTTGGTGGCAAAGGTAGAAAGGAGGCTGGCCAGCAAACCTGAGAATCTGCTAAAGCAGATGGAAATGAAACTTGCTTCATCATTGCTGGAAACATCACGAAATTCTCCTCTCGCTCTCCCTGCCAATTTAACCTCAGCTACTCCTTTCCACCCTGCAGCTCTGTGAATACTAATTGTGTGTGGCTACGTTCTGAGAGCCTGGAAACCTCCGATGTGAAAAATTACAATAGGTTTCTAACCATCTTTTTTTCATCTTGATCACCAGTTGCACTTATAAGAAAAAATTAGTCATTTTAAGCACAGTGACACAACTTTTAAATCATTTTCTATGAGGGAAAAAAAAATGAAGACGTTTCCAGTTTTATTTATGCAAAGGGTTACTCCTCAGAGGATGCAGCAGGATATTTCACATGCCTGAGTTTAATCACATTCATAAGCCATTACAGACTTGGAGATTGTTGGGGTTTTGGTTTTTTTTCTGGGAGTCCCAGCATCTCCCCACTAAGGGAAGACTGCTTCCCTTTGACAGTCCTCCTGACTCTCATGTTCTGAGAAACCTGGATTCAGACAGAGGAGACATGGCTATCCAAAAAGCTGTACTGATCTCCAGTGAAATATTAGGGCTTTTCTAGCAAGAGGGGAGATTAGGCGAGTTTCACCAAGTTCTTGCTCCACCAGATAGCACACACTGATGCTGGAATATGAAGGTTGAGGTGAAAAGGGTTACAAACCCCTGAGCACTATAGAAATTAAAATTGCTGGGTTTTTTTCCCTGTTCTCCTTCAGAAATCAGTACTGCCTGAAGAACTACTTTTGATGCAAATTTAGTAAAAATGTCTAAAAACTGTTGATGAGATTTTGCCCATCTTTCAATGATGAAAATAAGTACCATTCACAATATAAGCAGGGAATAGAATCATATACGCGGCCACAGAGAACAGGGAAGGTTTTATTTTTATTCTGATTGTACAGAAAGTAAAAGGGCTGAGTCTCCTCCAATTAAGTCGTGAGACAGGCAAGAGATTATACAGCATCACTTTATCTACACATCTTTTCACCCAGCTACACGCATGTGTGCTACAGGGTAACATTTGAGCAAGACCCAACAGAACCTGACTGGAGCACAGCCCCTTGTACCAGAAGCCAGTCTGAAGTCAGGTAGGTAGCAAACAGAAGTTGTTGCCACGAGCTGTTCAGGCTTTACATCAGTCTCATTGGAATGCCCTATTATGAAAGCTTCAGCTCTCCTGCTAGTAATTTGTATCCTGGTTAAGTCAAGGAGAGGCCAAGGCTCAGGTAGGAGGATTAGCTGCACACCCATTGCTGCCTTGTGAGATGCTCCAGGTTGAACAACTGCCACACGTTTCACTTTGTCTAAAAACCAAAGAATTTCTGTCTCCAGTTCTAGCTCTCTTGCCATTACCTTTCACAAACAAGTTCACTTAAGGAGGAGACAGAAAATGAATAATGTCTTTTTATTTCAAGAAGATTTGTTTCACTGACATCTGCTGAAATCATCTGTTTAGGAACACAGACCCTCCAAAGGCATAATTAAAGCTTTTGGATTGCTGGAGTGGGACCAGCTGCAACTCTACAGAAGTTCAAGTACAAAAAAAACCCAACCCAACAAAACCCCCTCCAACTAAGAAGTGTCAGGAGTGGTGGATCTTCTACTGAGTTTCAAGCACGATACTCTTAATTCTTCTTAGCACTGACACTTAGAAGTGCAAACATAACTTTGTCACAGGACCAGATAAGGGAGCTGATGGGTCAACTACATCTCATTACTGTTATGAAATCGGTACAGGAGTGATTACCGTGTTATCTGGATTGCTGTCAGAGCCAGAGATCTCAGGTGACAGAACTGGAGACAGAGGAACTCGCCCGTGGCAAACAGATGATGAACAGAATTGAAATCCAGGTCTCCTGAGTCTTGAACCAGATCCTTATAACGACTGGGTTTTTTCTGATACCATCTGTAATGCTTAAGAAGCCACTTTCACTGGGGAAAATGTTACAATAGACAAAGATAAGCTATTATAAAGTGATTTCAGGGATTTTAGGTTTTTCCTAGGTTTGGTAAATATTCCTGAAACTGAACTTAGGTATCTAAAGGGAAAACAGCAATTTCCCTTTCTGCTATAGAAACACCATCTGGCAATGGAACATTTACTTAGAAGAAACAACAGACACTAACAGCACGGTCTCAGAACTCTGCACATTTAAACTGACTCCCCATCAACTGAGTTTCCTATCCAAGAAAAAAATGGAAAAAAAAAAATTATATATTCCTAGAAGATTTTAAACAATAGGCTGCACAAAGATCTATCTGAAAAGAAAATACGACAGGAAATTTGTAAGAAGAATGCCATGCATCTGATAGAAACATGAAAAATAAACCCACGTGACATTTTTTGCCACCTGATCATCATCAGTGATGAAGAAATTGCTGCATTGTTAGCTGCATTCTACATGAGTTGCCTAATTATATTATCCATGACAAACTGAGCATAGATGCTCATTTAAGCAGACTTAAGACAAAAAAAAATATATTCTCTAAAAGACCTGTGTATTTTCCCTTTAGAAAAAGCCTAAAATGAAACAACCAACCACTCCTATTTCAACTCATTCAGCAAAACATCCATCACAAACCTGTGCCATTCAGACTAAACCCATTGTAGGAACTGAGGTGTCAAGTGTATATGCAGCATCCTCTAAGACACTGAGAATCAAATTTAATGCTCCGTTCTTAATATTAATAGTAATCTAAATATTCATTTTTAGCATTTACATAGCACTTTATTTCTCAAAGCAACTAAGATGATGGTATCTTGGGATCTATTAACACTGAAAAGTATTTTTCTGATCCCAAGACAGATTAGGTCTGAATACTGATGTGTTCTGTTGCACAGACTTTCCACATTCGTAACGTCGACAGGGATGGACTAAAAGGAGGGCAGTACAAAACCCACAGCTATTAAAGCTGAAACATTTAAAACAAATGCAAACAAACATTCCTATATGTCACCTTACATTTCAGAGTAAAGTCGTGGCCTCACTGAAGCCAGGCTTTCCTGCAAGGTGTTAACAGATGCATCTCTCTATTCATTCTCTACCAGCAAGAATCAAAATAGGGAAATCAAGAGGAGAGAGACACGAGCCCAACTCGTACCAGTTGGCATCTCTCCATCAACTTGATGGATGCCAGTGAAGGAAATTCTGCTGTCAGTTATCATAGTGTAAGAGGAAAAATACTGCTAAATATCATCCTGAGTGTACAGCAGCGTATAACCAGGAATGAAGCCCAAAACACTATTTCCTAAAAATGCCTCATGATGAAAAGATTTCTTTTCTGCTACAAGAATGCTTCAGTCCAGTGCAGCTTTTGCAGGTGAATTCCTTTGCACACACAGAACTGAGCTTGGTAACTTCCCGTGGAGAAAGAATTCAGAGGTAATTTCAGTAGGCAGTCGATTAAATTCCCAGTGCACCTTTAATGCTCTTTAAGAAAAACACACACACAGTGGCTATTTCGTGACCTCTAGAAGGAAGTGCATGCCTGTGACTCTAGCACAGGCAAGTCGAAGAGGCAATGAAAAGGACAAATGCCACCAAGATGTACTTTTTTTTTTAAATGCTAAGTATTATGAGCCTGCTTTGGTACCACAAATAAACTTTATTATGGTACCACCCTGCACTCAACTGCAGCCGCCTGCGCTCTGTGAGCAATGGCAAGATGAAACAAAGCACCAGGTAGAGTTCTGACCTTTGAAAACAGAGCTCTGCCTTTTTCCTCCAACAGCTGGTATTTTTCTGTTTCTGTAGCTTTTGGAAAGCAGCAAACTCAGGCCACGGCCAGTTGTCCAGTTCTCACAGAGGGGTCACTGGTATGATCCAGTGGTACTCTGCTTTTGCCTGGGAAACCTCCATTCCCCTGTAGCCTGTCCTGGGGCCCAAGGTTTAACCTGAGCAACCCTCATGGTAGCACCTCACCTGCCTGTGCTTCCACCTTCACACACCCACAAGGCAACAAAGTGACAGAACCCACGCACAGATGTGTCTTTGTGGAAGCATGATAGATAAATAAATAATTATTCAGTATAAAGTCATATATTCCTGTTTAATATGAAAGGGATATCTCTGCTAGATTATCACAGAATCGTTTAGGTTGGAAAAGACCCTTGGGATCATCGTGCCCAACCATTAACCCTACCCTACAAGTTCACCCCTAGACCATATCCCCCAACACCACATCTAAGAGACGCTTATATTCAACATAATCTCAGTAGATTAACACCTAAAGATTTAACATGTATTCATGTAAAAATTATTCCCTGCCTGTTAGATTTATGTGACTTTCTGTCAAAATCTGTATCTCATGGTACTTCTGATAAAGCTTGCAGAGGTGGGTGAAGATCCAGAAGGAAGTATGGTCCCTTCGTGTTCATTATGGTATTTTCATTTTAAATTTCATTATGCCCATCAGAGCTGGGGAAAAGCCTTTGAGTGCCAGTTCTCCCAGTGCTAAGGGATGGTTGGTTATACCAATGCCCACATCCCTCTGCATCCTTCACAAAGATACAGAGCACGATCAGCACACAGCTGGCTCAAGGCTTTTGATCGATAAAGGCTGAAACATGGGGCCAGGACTGCACTGCTCCAGCCAAACTATGGGAATGAAGGATAAACTCCAGTCTGGTTTATTAGCCCAAAAGCAGCCCCAGAGCTCTGCGTTCCGTGGCACCCAGCAAGGAGCAAAAGAGGCAGCAGTTGTACAGAGAAAAACCTCCCTCAGCTACAGCCATCTCCCTCCTACCCTCAAAGTCCCCTGCAACAGAATCACAGAAGGTAGAGAGCTGGATCCCCAGAGCCAGGGCATAGGCAAAGCACTGGAGTACACATTTTGGTGCCCCAAGCAGCCTGCCATTCTAGGCATCTGCCTTCTTTATCAGCCCTGACTGCAGAAATCCTGTAAGATCAAAATCAGAATGAAATCTCTTATTCTTTACTGCAAAAAAATGCTGGCCCTTACATCTGTCATAAAAGCAGCTGCATAAACTGAGAACTTCCTTTCTGTGCCAAGCAGCAGGAGAACCTCATGCCCAAGCACAGTGTCTACACCACAGCAGCATTATTTTAAAATACGTGGAAACAATACTTTTACTATTGGCTTTATCATTTATGACAAGGAGCCCTTTAATTTCTGAGGAAGTTTCCATTTGGAGAAATCAATAGTCTTAAATAATAACTAGGATTTTAGATCTTTCAATCACGATGCAAAATAACCTACCATTAACTTTACAAATGAGGACCAAGTTGAAAGGCTTCTAGCAAATTACCAGTGAATCACCAGAATTTGCTTCAGGCAGAGATATTATTCCAAAATTGTTGCCAGTGATATATAGCTTTGGCATTTTTTATTGTTAATGTGGACTGGTTTCTCATACTCTAATTCTAATGGATCATTACACAAGCCAGGTAATTTGTACTGCTGCCCATACATGTCTTAAGGTAACACTGTTTAGGCAGACCAAGAAGAATACGCAGCAAAAAAAGAACCTTGGAGAAGAATTCCAAATTAAAGCACTGGTATGAAAAGATTGGAATCATTTAACAGAACAAAAAGCTACGTCCTTAAGTGTATGCTTCCAAAATCAAGGCCATCACACAGAAAATACTACCTTAATTATATATGTTATGGCTTACTTTCTTGCTTTTTCAAATTCTGATCACTTTGTTGTACATCATAAACACCATACTGAGTCAAGCTGTATTTGGAAGTATAGCAAAGAGTGACACAGGCATCCAAAAGAATTCAAATCGTAATAAAATGTAAAGTAAAACAAAAAATTCTATATACTCTGAGATTTCTGATGCTGCTCTAAACTCTGCTCATATATAACCCGCCTTAAACCTTAGATCTTTATAAAGCTGATCAGTGATATAAAGCCTAGTGATAACAGTAATACATAGATCAATTTAAAAATCATTTAAACAAAAACTAATAAAAGCTCAAGTTAAGGACTGGTCATAAGTGGTACGCAATTCATCTTTAATAGGACATGTTTCTTTCATACCTTTCTTTGACTACATCATGTTTGGGTTTTTTTCCCTTCCAACAAACCTTCTCAATCCATTCTTGGAGGACAACTGAGTAGCACTGCAGAGTGTCAGTGTTAATAGAGCCTATGCTACTGAATCAAAGCTTATATTATAAATTACATGCCTTGAAGGCAAGAGGTAAATTCTAAGGAGTAAATCACTCCAATGGAGGCTTCAGAAGAACTTTGTGAGGAAAAAATTTGAAAAGCTGATCAGGGAACAAAAATGACAACTAACCAATTCAGCTAATTGCTTTAGTTAACAAACCTCATCTTTGGGAAGCATTGTTATCATGATCCATCCAGTAATAAAAGCATAAAATCTATGAAACTTCACCTCAGATAGTAGGTGATGAAGACTTCCAAGTTTTCCTATGTGCTCTTCTGTCACAAAAAAAACTTTAAACTTTGTATTTGTTTTATTTTTTCTTAACTACTGCATTTTGATCTAATTATTTCATATTGTGTCAGGCAAAACTAATGGCAACAATAGAAAGGTGAAGTGGAAGCCACTTTACCTGCACTAATACATGCAAATGCTGTCATCTGGGAGTAGAACCTGAATAACCCCTCAGATTCCAAGCATCCAGCTGGTTGGGGTTTACTGAATGCTAAAGGAACCAGCTGCTGAGGTTATTTGCAGCTGCAGTTATGTCAGATGCATTATGTGCGGGCTTGGGATGCCAATGTGAAACTTCAGAGTTTAAAAGAAAATGAAAAAAAATCAGCATCTGGTCTATAGCTTAGACTCCACTTCTAGCCTAGGCACAGCCTTCCCTTGGGGCTACTCTGGACATGATTACATGACGCTAAGAATTCAATATATTGATGCAGGGACTATTTATAAAAGGCACAGCACCACGGAAGATGTGTTGCTAAAAGCAGTGAGAACTGGCTACCGTAATCTCAAGCATCTTTTGACTTGATTTATGGAACCATGCAAATGATTCATAGGCTTGGCACATCACCTTTCTCCAGCTAAACGCGTCCTAGAAATTGCCCATCCACAGTTATATGCAGAAACACTGTGAAGTGATGGTGTTAATCCTCCTCTTTCCTGCACACTCCTCCTACCTCGTTCATCTGAACTCCTGCTGTCCGGCACTTACTCTTTCCTTCTTCATTCCCTCAATGCTTGACCGTAAGAGGGACCTGCTCCACATGTCCCCTTCTCTAGTCACAGGTTAAAGAACAGGAGGGAGGAATGAGGAGGAAAGATTTACAATAAAAGCACAAGCAAATATGTTGTGACAAAACGCTGTAGAACAGAAACTTGAGGAATAACTAGCCTTTGAATTTAGGCATGTCCCAAAAGCGCATGGAGAAAAAAGGTCTTGGTAAGACAGGGGCCTCAGTGCCCTCTGAGGAGCACTAACCTTGCAAGAAATATCTACCCAGGTAGTGAATATAAACCAACAAGCTGACTGATGTACTGCCGATGCACCAGGAGTCTCAGCTTGACTGCAGACAGAGGAGAATCTGGCAGTAAAAATGGCAGAAAGCTAAAATGTGCCAAGAGAACCCCACCGTCTACACCACATCCAGCACTGCGGGCACCCTGCAATCCCTACACCCGAAGAGCTGCGTGGGCACCTGAGGAAGGGGGGACACATGTGAGTACTGTTTAAATCAAGGAAAAAAAAAGCCCACAAGTTATGAGTTAGGGAAAAGTTAAGAATGGGAGAGAAAAAGTAAGAACCTTTTTTTTTTTCTTTTCTCCTGTTCAGAATCTAGAAAATGAAGCAAAGCCAAATAATAATTTCACCAGTCTCCGGCAAAAAAGTTAAAAGGAAAAGCAGCTCAAACTCAACCTACTATTCCAGATTACTGAGAAAGTGCAACTTTTGACTTTGACAATCTCTTATTCCATTACCAGCCCCTGAGGCCAAGGTAACCAGTTCACAGACCGACTCCTGCAGTGAAACGAGAGCGGTTGGTTCACTCCACGATGGCATTGACAGCCAATTCTCTGAAGTTTATAAAGCACCTTGGCTTCTTTAAATGGAAAGTACCATAATCTGGATCGTTATCTCATCTCTGGCAATATTATACAGACACTCAATAGCAAGCTTAGCTTTTATTGAAGCATTACTGTTTTCTGTCTTCGCTAGCTGCTTGGTACCAGTTAACCCATGACTGAATCCACTGCTGACTTTTCCATGATCTGCAAGATCATTTTAAAAGCAGTGTTAAAATTCCAGCTGTTTTCTTTTATTCCATTTCCTTTCTTGGACTCGATTTCACTTTCCATGTGAAATATGTATCAGCCAGTCATTCAAACACCTCTTGCTATATGCTAATTCTTCATCACTGTATTTTGGAAAAATTAACATAAAACTTTCCATCTAAGTGCAGTGCATTTCATCATACCAGGATGTAAGTGGTACTGTCTTCCTTTGTAGATTGAACTCATTAATAGAAAATATGAATATGGCAGAGGTGCCTTCTTTTTTACTGCTGAATAGAGAACAGCTCAGAGAAATGTCTTTAGAGTGACTTGGACCAGGTTCTTGGTAGGTGTTTTAGCAGTAGCACCATCGCTTTGTTTTTTTAAATGTACCACTTGCTTCCTTCTGTAAAGCTAAAGGAGGAACAGAGAAAGAGTATTTCATCTAGTCCCACCGAATTCCCAGATTTCAATGAGGGTATAATTTGCTTAAAATGCAGTAACTGGAGAATTTTAGAGAAATATTCACCTGTGTCTTGTGCATAACCGAACAAAATGATCTCTAAGTAGCATTTGATGTCTGAAGGATCCAGACAGATTACAACATTTCAGTACTGCACGTTGAAGGGAGATACTCATCTTGTAAAGGCTTGGAAAAACACGTGTGAGCTTTAATAACCAAACTACAGATAATGGAAATACTGTGTCTAAATTTATCCAGTGATTCTCACCTCATTAACCAGAGATAATGTGCAGAACATAAAAACACCAGTAAGAACACAAAGAATCTTCCAGCATAAAGAATCAAAATTACTTCCACCAAGCAGCACAGCAGATATACCAGGCAAAGTAATGCTCCCTCATGGAGGGTCCAACCAACCACCCATATTTGCCTTTAAGTTAATTTGCCATCGTCCACTGGACCTGAACTTCAAGCAACAGTGTTCAAAAGCTAATAAAGGAAAAGCAGCCTAAACTGTCAACCCTTGAGGTAGTACATACAACTGCAACATGTAAGATTTCACCCTGTGGAAACCTGGAAATAAGTGCAGCCATCCCAGAAGTTCCTAGACTGAAAAACAACCCTGCTGTAAACATCCTTGATACCAGTTAATTATACATATATTCCCTTCTAGAGCTTTTAAGTCACTGTAGACTAGATGATACTTCATAGCAACAAAGATGATGTCACTTGGGACTGACTTTCCATTGAAAGGATCTCTGACTTATTTATAGCTACACTTTATGCTGCAAATGACACTGGGAAGCCAGATAAGTTGTTAGGAAGAATTGCTCTCTCCTTATATTCAATTAACTACAGTTAACTGATTAAAATCTTACTGCAATAATAAAAGTCTCAAGTTTGCCTTATAACAAGGACTTGAAATGCATTCTGTGCTAGAAGCTAGTGAGAAAATAATGACTACAATACAGATTTCTTTTACAGTTTCTGAATGCCTTTTATGCCAAAAGATATAAAGAAAGCTTTAGAATGAATAAGAGAGCTTTCCAAGAAAGCTTTCAATGTATTACAAGATATATGGGCTGCTCCTGAATTTTTTTAAGCAGGCAGTCAGGTGCAAAATAGTTCTGTCTGCTCAGTCCTGGAGTTGCTCTGTGGAGCTCGTGCTTTAGCATAAAGTAGATTAAAAAACTTAGAAAATACTGTGCTCTGTTCAGAAGTATAGTTGTGATTATTTTTAAAGCAAGTACTATCTCCTGGAGCAGCAATTGCAAGGCAAGATAAATTCAGGATCTTAAAAATAAATAAATAAATAGTCTCTCTATTGTCTTAACAGAGCTATCAAATCCAAAGAAAACTTGACTATTATCTGAACCCGTGACCTAAAGCCTGAATCTTGGAGAAAAATCGTGTTAAAATTAACAGTCTATTACAGAGGCTTTGTGTTTCCTTTGGTGACTGGTGCATTAAGTGGAAGACACTGGGTTCAACATTCAGTGACATATTTTTTTTACTCAGTACCCAAAGAAAGTGTTTTTGAAAATTTGCACTAGTACTTACTGTCTCTCTGGCAAGAATTCTTCATTTTCCTTTCGCTGGATAATCTGTATTTGAATATTCCTCACAGAGCTGGGCCTGTCCTGCTGTGTAACCTCAGACAGCTTCCACATGAAACTGCCAATCTGACAACAAGAGGCCGAATCTGAAAAGGAAAATATAAAATGAAACTCACCAGCTGCAACAAATCCAGGAAAAACTTAAAACGGTGACACATGCACCTGGGGTTTCCAAGAATAAGTGGTGCCTTTTGAGACCCCGAGTCCTTGTTTCAACATGATTTTTCTAAGCCATTAGCTCCGTGTTGCTCTTCCAGGTTTCATATCACTAAACCTCTCAAAAACTTCATCAGTCAACTGGAAAAACCTCCATCACAGACATGAATGTTGATATCAAAAGAGTGCTTTTCACCAAATCTTCTTTTTATTCCTAGCAAAAGGTTCTGCCAAAACCACACTGAGCAGTAGACTCAGATGGGCAGCTAATTAATCGGGGAGGAATGTTATGTTTGTCTCTGATGACTCAGGTGACAGGCAGGGATCTGGGGCATTCACTCCTGCTCTCAGCTCCAGTGTTTGTCTGTAACATTCATGAAGCCGTTTGCCTTCTGAATCTGTTACTAAACAAATAAAATAAAATGCAAGCGAGAGCTGGAAAGTTATTTTCAAAGGTTTTGTTTATTTACTAAACTATTTAACTTCCATACCCACTGGTAAGGATAGGGGTTTGTTTCGTGCTTTACCTCTAAAAATCTTCCTTACATCTCATCTAAAGGTTGGCATTAACAGCACTAATTAGCTCAGCAGTTTATTACACTGAAATTTAAACGTATTAATCAACTGTTTATGTTGTAATCATGTTACATTAATGCTAAGTAGTGGTGTATTTATTGCTTCATGGATTACATTTAAGTTTAAATGCTCCAGATAAAAGTTTGACATTAAATTGCAGCTACCAACTTAAACAGTCTCTTATGCATTGGCTAATTTTGAACACCATCAGACTAACACAAGTGTTTCTTGGTATTGGAAGGATGCATTTTTTTGAAACATCACCTAGATAACTTGTCAAATATTATTAGGCAGATGTGATAAATATTTCTTTCATACAGAGGTGAACCAAACACCTTTCAAAAGGCTTTTTTTTCCCCTTTTGATAGTATAACTTAGAGAAGCAATTTCAGAAAAGCATTTTAGTCTAGACCATTGGCACGTACCAATTCACTACAAGCTTCCAAGGAAAACTGCAACTGGAACTAATTCCCAAGGGATTATACCTGGGATTTAATTATTAATCATTAATCACCTGCTCTTGTTATTGCGAGGCAAGGAAGACAGGCTGTAGCACGGGACAATTAACAACTAAAGAAGCCCACGTATTAAGGAAGGTAGCAGGCACAGCCTAGTTCTTACTGAACTGCTCCTGTTTACAGCCAGGTTTTCACACGTGTCGAGTTCCAAGGGAAATTCCAGCAGTTTTAAGAAATCACAGGCAGAACAATTGAGAGAAAACAACAGCCAAACCAAACAGTCTATAATACATAATCAGGGCATGACAATTTGACTACATAGAGAAAAAAAATATTAAAATACTTTGCAGTTCCAACTCCCCAAATATTGATATGCTTTGCTGTTACCAACTCCCCAAAACTCCTGTTCAGGCCAGAACAACCTCACAGAGCTTACAGGCAGGACAGAGACAAATGAAGCTTAAGATGCAAAGATCTTCATGAGGCTGCTTATAAATGAGCCAGTTCAGGCCCCCTTTTTCCCTGCCAGATATGAACACTCAGTTACATTAACTTCCCGAAGACTGAGGCAGAGTACATCTCTGCAAAGATGTGGGAGATGTTTGGAGAGTGCCATGGTTTAGACCCAGCCACCAAGCTCCACTTGGTCACTTGCTCACACCCTGCCCCACACCACTCCCCTCCCAAATGGGAAGAAGAATAGTGAGAAAGAAGGCAAAACCCCTTGGGTTGAGATAAGGAGAGTTTGATACAATGCAAAGGAGAAGTAACAACAACAATAAAACTGAGAGTAATGAAACAATACATAAAGCAAGTTGTATAAAGCGCAGAGACTGGCCTAGTTCTGCATCAATGGTGCCCCCAGAGACAGAGCCAGATGGAAACCACCACCCAAGCCCACACTCAAACCCAGTCCAGCTCCCACCCCTACAAAGTGGGCATGATGCCAGCATGGTATTGAATAACCCACTGGCTGTTTCAGCCTGTGACCCTGGCTGTGGCCCCCTTCCAGCTCCTGGTCAAAATTCACCCCATCCCAGGAGAGACAGCAAATAGATATCTTAGAACTTCAAAGTTCATCTTCACCTACACCATTATCAGGAAAAAGATTTCAAATGCAATCATCAATGCAATTACCCTACTCAAGCTTTCTGGTTTTTAGAAAAGAGTAAGAAAGTAAAGCTAATGTGAAATTCTCCTTCCCCTAATATTTGTTCAAGTACTGTAGCAAAAAGAAATAAACTCCTCTTGCTTTCATTAAAAACAAAAAACAAACAAAAAACCCAAACAAACCAAACAAAAAAACACCCAACCAAACAAAAACACAACAACAACAACAAAAATCTCTCACGTTGCTTTGCGTTTGCTCCTTTATCTTTTCACTTGGTTCTTCCAACCCCATTTAGTCCCAACTGAGCCTTTCAAAAGCTAAGTTTTTCTTGACGCTGCTGAAAAACCTGCATTTATATCATGTCTAAAATGGTCTATCCCAGGTAACTTATTTGCCAGTGGCAGGGTCAGGAGCAGAGCTCAGATACTGAGAATCCCATTCCACTGTTCTCATCTAGAAATGACCCCCCAAAGACTGAGCTCCCATTAAAGGAACCTGATGTCAACTGGTCCGAAAGACTTATGCAGATGTATTCTGTTATTAGTGGCTATTTCAAATCATCTGTTGTAACTACTGTTATAAAATTAAAACTTAATTTAAGGATTCTGTGATCTGTAGCCTGTGTTCCCAATAAACTAATTAGAAATGTAGACGATACTGGGACTAAATCTACAATGCCTTTGCCAGTGCAATTACTGAAAAAAGTGAGTGAAGAGGAAGCACATTTCCCAAAAGGGAAATTAGGAGAATTTGGAGATAGAACTCAGAAGGGAAAATGCCAAATCATAAAATAAACAATAAAAAAAAGGGCCTTAATTATAAAAGTAAATGTCTTGGAGGCAGCCACGTGGCAGAGGACTCACGGTACAACAGCAGCACTTCCAGGGATCAGAAGACAATCAATAAACACATCATGGGTTTTTTTCTCAATTCTGTGTTGCCCTGACAGTGACACAAGGTTGGAGTAGAACAGCCAGGGGACGTAGGAATACCAAGGCTTATAGTGCTGCTCATTATTGCACAGAAAGACACTGCAGTGGAAGGGTAAGAAACCTGTACTTTTAAACTTATTTTGGCATTTCTCATTACTACACAGAGAAGTCGTCTGCTAAAGGAGGGTTATGTCAAACAGGTTTCCCAAGAGAAAGACAGGAGCTGTGTGGGCCACACTGACCCAGCATCTGTGCCAGATGTCCCCTCCCTCCTCAGCACAGTACAACCCACTTCAGAGTGGCCATGAAGCAGAGGCTGTGGTTCCCGTGCCCCAGTTTGACACATGCCCCCCATCCTTAAAAAAACCCAATCCCCACACCCTTGACATGAATGCAGCATTACAACAGTCTATGACATGCTTTTCTTCAGACCTGTGTTGGAAGACCCTAATCCCAGAGGCAACTCCCAAGTAAAGCAGGCAGCAGGAGCAGTAAGGCACTGGTGGTGGGGAGCTGAAAGGAAAGAGGCAGGACTCTGCTTTAATTCCAGTTACTGACAACACCAAACAGCAGAAAGGAAATAATTAAGTCCAGTGCACGCTCTGGTTTTGTGAGCTACTCTTTCTTACTGCCCTTCTGGAAACCGTGTCAGAGCTAATTAATGTCATCCATGACAAGATGGGCCTTCTTAATGAACTTTCTTTTTTCTCCCCTGCCAGTAAACTGTGCCCCTTTCCTTCTGAATGCAGCGTCACATCCAGAGCCTAACGCTCCTGCTAGAGATACTGCTGCAAGTTCAATGTGTGGCTGCAGTGTTTAGTTTTTCCATCCAAACTGTATCTAAGCTAATGACTGAATAGCATAGGGCTGTCCTTTGTTTGACAATCGATTAAAAAGTAATTAACCACCTCTTTTCTGTACATCACATTACAACATTTTCTCATTTTGAAGACAAGCAAAAGCCGTTTCTGTTCAAATGGGTATTCTCTTTCTTTTCCAAGTACTAATAGAGAGTTCAGTATTTATAAGAAATTACTAAATCTTAAAAGAAATAGTCTTTGGATCATCAAAGCTATTCTTCGTTTGCTTTCATAACTAGCTTTTTAAAAAAGAAATAATTAAACCACTTAGTTGTTTTGGTTTTTTATAAGAAAAATGTATGTCAGATTTTCATTTCACAGCAAAAGGGGTAGCAGTAAATTCTTACCTGCTAATTTACCAAATCCTAAACAAGTAATAATATATGAAGAGGTCAATCCCCACTAGTACTGTTTTGGTTTTTTTTAATTACAAACAGTTATCTCCCAAATTAAATTTGCCTGCCAGTTGATATTCACAATTTCAGCTGAAGTGATCACAATTGTTTTCAATGTACTGTTTTTCACACGTCTCTCACTCATCAATATTCTTACAAATGTCTTCAAGGACGAAAAACCACAACCCACTACTAAATAAAACACAAAGAAAATTACTTCCCGCTTCACTTTTCACTTACTTTTCACCTCCCACTTCTTTGGTTTTAGTCAATCCCCTTTATTTTAATTTCTCTCAGCATCATAAAGCTGCGGCACCACTGATGTTGGCAGTCAGCTGAATTTCAGACTTGCCATTTTTACACAGACAACAGGGGCAAAAGTGTACAGAGGAGTGCCCAGTCATCTTCTAACACGTACAAGGCAAACCCCTCGTTTCTCAAAGGAAATAAGGTGTTAAAATGTGCGAAGCCAACAGTTAAAATCATCTAGGAGACAAGATGCTTTGCTGGATGTGTGTATTTATCGTGAGGCCCACAGGCATCATGGCAACATAACCACTCTCAAACTGAAGCAGGTGGAAAAGAAAATTAAATCCTCTTTTTGAGGTTATATGTTGGACATATAACATATATAACATAGGTTGGGCATTTAGCCATTTTCTAAAATAGGGAGACTATTCTGACTCAAATTGCATAAACATGATGAAAATTAAACACAAGGGAGAACTACAGAAATGTAAGGTTTTCCTTATCTCATTAATAACTAAAATGCAAAGCAAACAGTTATCTGCCTGCTGCTCTGATCCGAGTTCATAAGCAGAATCTTTCGCACTAGCTTTTAACTGCTGGTTCCTGGCTGCACAGGGTGTTCAGATGTTTGTATTTCAGTCTTTTGAGTTGCAATCAATAAGTACAAGATTTGCTATTGTGGGCTGGCTTCATATCCCAGATGGCCTCTCTGAAATATTGGTCTGCTTTTTGATTCCACCTCCCTACAAGATGTTCTAGAAGGTTTGAGGGCTATATCAAGCAACGTCCTCAGATAGTTACCCGGTGTTATTTGAAAGCTCCAAAGCTGCAGCCCACCCAGCCACAGAACCAAAGTCAGAGAGCACCAGAGGATAAATGGGGCTCTGCAGGCAAAGTAGTGATTTAGGAAGTCTGCTGAAAACCTTCAGCTAAAATTTATGAGCTCTCAGAGAACACGGTGTGAAGCTCACAAAAACCGTGGTCCCAAAAGCTCAGGCCAGAAGAAAGTAGATGTTGGCTCACTGCAAGTGCTTTGCTCAGCTGGAGCTCTGGCAGGGGCTTACTTTCCTCGCAGTCTGAGAAGCACAGAGAAAACAAACTGAGTCTGGGATAAAACTGAAGACTGTGATCCAGCTTCTGTATCAAGCACATGATACTGCACAAATCCGTTCCACTAGTGCAGGGGTCACTCATCTCTCTTCAGATGGGCTCACCATACACTGTATAAAAAAAATTTATCTTAAATCCCCCAATATTCTTGTGTTCAAATAGCATCCAAAGATTCTTAATAGCTATCAACTCTCAAACACCCAAAATACAATTTTTTTACAACCTTCCAAGCTCATATCATAGACTCACAGAATGGCTTAGGCTGGAAGAGACCTTCGAGATCATCTAATCCAACCTCCCCACCATGGGCAAGGATGCCTCTCAACTAGACTGGGTTGCTCAAGGCCTCTCCACCTCCAGGTGTTCATCCAGGGGCTGTACATCCACAGCCCCTCTGGGCAACCTATTCCAGAGTCTCAGCACCCTCGCACTGAAGAGCTTTTTCCTCAGATCCAATCTAAAGCTATTTTCCCTCAGTTTAAAACCATTTCCCCTTGTCCTATCCCTGGACACCTCTGTGCAGAGTCTCCCTTCTGCCTTCCTGTAGGTTCCCTTCAGGTACTGGAAGGCAGTTACAAGGTCCCACCAGAGTTTTCTCTTCTCCAGGCTGAACAATCCCAGCTCCCTCAGCCCATCCTCGTAGCAGAGGTGCTCCAGCCCCGGGATCATCTCTTTGGCCTCCTCTGGACTCGTTCCAACAGACCTCTGCCCCTCCTATGGTGGGGACACCAGAACTGGACGCAGTATTCGAGGTGGGGGTCTCACAAGAGCAGAGGAAAGGGGGAGAATCTTACCAGTCTAATAGTTGTAAATTCAGACACTGCAGTTCTGAGGACCATTACACACAGACCCAACGCGGTGACTCTCAGACACTCCTCTGAAGGCAAACGGAACAATAAATGTAACAAGCAGCAGCTGGATTATGTAGCCTTGTTTGTGTTCACAGGCAGAAGTGCCAGAAACAACAGCACTTGCTCTTCCTGACGGTTGGTTGAAGATTAATAAAACTCATGTGGATTTTATGGACCTGGAGAGAGCTTATTTTTATGAAAACCCTGATAGATAAAATGTATGCTCTGCCGTTCCTCAGTAAATCTGCAGGCTTTAAGCCACTTCAGTGGAATTACTGTGGAATAACAGCAGCATAATTAATATAGTAGTTTAACTGAGGGGTCTGCTTGAATATAGATCAAGTTCCAGTTTTATATATATGGCATTCATAGATTGTGAAATGGAAATGAAAGATGAGCTCAGCTAACAAAGCACCTCCCAGCATCTGGGGATATCTTCCATCAGTAACAATGAGTTATTTTCCAAGGAAGATTGTCCTTACCTCCCTTTAATTCTAACAATATAAACATCATATTAACTTTTAGTATGTGTTCATCTGTCTGTCTAGAGCACGTTCAAGTATTGTTCAAATAATCCTGTCATTTATTAACACAATGAGAAATTGGCTGGGTAAAGTCATTCCTGCTCACTCTACTATTTAATCCATATTAATCCATATTTAATCCACGAATTTGTGTCCAAAACAGAACTGAGAATTAAAAGGAAAATATGTCTTCAGCAAATCTTGATATGTAAGAAACTAAACGCACTTTTCAATGAGAACTTGTTCTATGAGCAGTAAATTCTAACAGGCAGCACAATAAACAGAGGTATGGTACAAGAAGCAGAAATAAAAATGCAAATAATTGAAAGCATAATTACAGATGTATAAGCTGGGTAACACTCAGCAACGGAAAAACAAACCCCAGTTTTAGGCACACCCATCCTAACCTATTAATTGCTGCGTATTTGTTTGACATGAGCAAGGGAGGCAAGCAGAAAACAACCTTTATTCTGCAGGTCTCCAGAACGAGTTCTCAGGGTCAGCAGCTGGTTTCACGCAGTGCGTGTGAATACGCGCAGCAAACGGAGTCCTGCTGCTTGGAAATGTCACAGAAATGAGGAAAGGCTCCTTGCCCTGAATTCAGGGAAGCCAAAAAAACCCCACCATTTCCCGCATCAGGTTTTTGGTGCGTCAAAAGAGGATCTCGACAAGCACCACCAATAAAGCAGCAGCAGGCACTGGCCTGGGCTGAGTGGCTCTGCACGCTCTAACGAGGTGTGAATAGGGCATAACTGATACTAACTGACCCTAGCCACAGGGTAACCTTAGCAGGAGTCGTTCGTACAGACCAAACAAAACAGAAACAAAATTATACAAACAACTATGATTACTGTAAATTTTTACTTCCTTCTGTACGGATCTATAAATGTACTTTCTGCTCATCTCAGAAATAAAGCAGCAGAACTGTTGCTGTTCAAACAATTTGCTGCTATTACGTTACATCTGTCAAGAGAAGAAATACTTAAAAACATTGTTATTACATTTGCATTCAGTTTCCTATTGCTGAATGCAACCTTCAGGTCTTGGGAAAAAAAGTATCCTTCAATCAGTCATATAGAGGTAATAGCTACTCTATAGTGAATTTATTTTCTATTAGTATCTAAGTTATCTTGGCAATAGTCTTTTTCTAAACAACCTATGAATCTGAAAGCATATAAAGCTTTAAAAAAACTTTACTACAATGTATTAATAACTGCTGTGCTGTAAGACAAATGATTTCTAGTATCATAGAAAAAAAATATTCTTCCTTTCAAGATACAATTCCATTATAAAATAAAGGAGAAAAGTCCATATTCCATGCCCTTTTTCTTTCTTCTCTCATATATTTGCAGACATTCTGTGGCATAACTTCTAAAGCAGGGAAGATTTTGCCCAGTGAGGGAGTTGGCTGTGCAAGAACAATTTATCCATTTACTCCCTGGTTTGTGTTTTTTTTCTTAAACACATAAAGCACTTGAAATAATACCCATCTTCACTCTTAATTTTCTGGTTATAGATGTGGTTTTGTATCTCTTAATGTTCCTGCTTTTAAGACATTTATATTTTAAGAAGTAATCACAGGCAACATAGTGTCCCCTGATCTAATGTCACTAATGGAACTTAAATGCTTCTTTTTAGCAATTTAGTTTTTTCTTTTATTTTACCTTCTTTTTTTCCTTTTTTTCTTTTCTTTTTTTTTTTTTTTAACTGAGAACTGTAAACAAGAAACCACCTGCAATATGAGAGCAAACCTTGAGCATAAACAAGTAGCAAATAATCTCTGCTTACTCATTTCTCTAGGAACTTCCAGCTCCCTCAAACTTTTAATTAACACAGAGAAAGGTACAAGAAAAGAAGAGGAAATAAAATATTCATGGCTGTATACAATTCCAATTTCTAGGCTGTTTCCAGCCTTTTCAAGGAAACTAATTGGCTTCTCACTCCAGAATCATTAGGTGGTGACTTTATACCTCGAGGTACATAAGGAGAAATTTCATATTGCAGCAGAACTTGGAAACCCCATTGCATTGTAACTACCCAGTAGCCTTGGGCTTAAACCATTTTTAGCTGGAAGCATAAGCCATAAGTAGGCTGGTATTGCCAATATTAAAGCTTACTGCCAAGAGTGGGACAAATACTACAAAAGACAGCAGTTTGTCTTCTAAAAGTAGGTACTCTTTACTGCTTCTAGAAGCATTCTTTCACAAATTTCTTGATTTGTTGATTTCTTGTATACAGAGGAGAGCAAGAGCAGCAGGGCAGGGGAACAGGCAGCTGGCTACCAAATGACATCAGCACAGCAAAAGGTTAGAGACCACCCATCCATGGCTGATGCAGCCCAGGAGAAGAGAAGCCACAGCCTTGAGGAATGTTCAAGCCAGAGGGGAAGGAGAGAACTGATTTTTCTGCATGGACAAATGGGGATTCTCTTCCTTGAAGCAAGGAGAGAAATACAAGCTACAAGGAATTTTCAGGGGGGAATGGATGGGCAAGTTAAATCTCTTCGTGGAAAATGTTTGTGTCACCCCTCTGGAACTCGGTGAAGAGAATTTCAAATCCATGCCTTAGCTACGTGCAGTTGTTAGCCTGGAACAGTCCAGCATCATGAGAGAAAGCAGACTTAGGAGGAGGCCTACCTTAAGTTCTTAAAGGCGCAAGGTTAATACTGACAATACGTTTGGAGGCTAAGACACCTAGGCAATCAGCATCACATTTAAGTCCAGTGGATTAACTTCAGTTATAAACTGAAATTATAGGAAAAAAAAATAAATCTACATTCAGTGCAAACCTGACAGGAGCCAAGAAAGAAGTATTTTGGCCTGCAGGCTTTTGCAATTATCATCTCTTTTCAGTCATCCTTCTGTACTCCTTTAAAAATCACTTAAATACACAAAAAAAATGCTATGATGTTTGTGTTGTGTTCAGAAAAGCTCTAGCTAGAAGCCTCTAAAGTTTCAGTATGAACACAGGGAATGGGGACAAGCCTCTCCCATTAAGCACAATTGGCATTTTCATTCCTTGAAGAGTTTGGTGTTGGGGGTAGCGTTCACTCGTGAAAAAGATACAGACAATAAGGTGAGTTGAAAGAGGAAATAAAAGAGTTTGCATGCAATTGTATCTCTTTTTGTTTATGCCACATATTAACAAGTAGGGCTTTCCAGTTTAATAAATAACAGGAAGTATAGGTGATGGTAGGGATCTTGACAGGTACATAGCTCCTGTTAAGACAGAATTCTTCACAAGGACTTCAGTGTACTGTGTGCAATTCATTACAGCACTAAAAAACTCAGTAAAGCATAAAAAACCCTTTTTTTTTTCCTGAAAGAGACCTATTGTACACTAAAATATCAGACTTCCTCCCTTCCATACCACAAAAAAAAAAAGAATAAAAAGAAAGAAAAAAATAGACAGCTATAGGCCTACATTTCTTCTCATCGCAGCTAGTAAGCATTGTTGGAGGTTTTAAATTTCATGTTAAGTGCCAGGAGACAGAATTTTGCCTACCTGAGGCAGACAAAGAGGTTCTTTTTCTTCCCATGTCGAACGCTTCCACCATGCAGAAGCTGTAGCAAACTGAGTCTTGCTGCTACAGAAATTCAACTGGCACCGGGTACGCAGAGCAGGCAAGAACTTCATCAGCAACTCTATAAAATGTCTGAGTGCAGCAAATAAAGGGGCCACCAACGTTGGAGGTAGGGCTGGAAGAGAGGCAGCAGGCACTGCTTGCTGACCGTCGCGCTGAGAACCCCAGCTCTGGTTCTCTCCCCATTCCCACGGCAGCAGGGTCCCAGCTGGGCCAGCAGCACCAGCACCCACCCCAGGTTAAGTCCTGCCACTCAGTCCCGTTCGAGGAACATCAGGGCCAAGAAAACAGGAGGATGTGGTTCTGAGCCCAGCCAGCAGGAGACATGTTTTGGAAGCACATTCATTTTACAGTACAGCTTTAAGACTGAAGACAGACGTGCCAAGGGGAGTCCCAAGACTCCCTCACTGCTTTGCAGCGATACTCTGGATTTGTCTTCTTTGATAATCCTTCAGAAATAGTTCTGAGGCTCTTGACAAACCAATCCAAGCATGCGAAGCTGACATATGATGACCAGATGGCCCATACTTTCATACTTCAACATCCATACGCTTCAAGTGTATTTTCAGATTGCTGCTGAAGAGCTGTGGTTTAGAGTTGCAAAGATCTGAGCTGGCAGGAAGAATCTTTACAAATGTTGGGAAAAAAGCTTTCACTACAGCAGGATCTCACTAAACACACATTGTATTAGAAATTAAGCTGATTTGCTGCATACCTCTGAGGTAGCAAAAACAATTCAGTTCTCCCTGATGTCCTACTGATAAAACTTACTTTCTTTTTTCTTCCCCCCCCCAATTTTTATTAGAGGAACAAGGCTGAGTTAAGAAAAAAAATAAATCTCTATTTCAACCTTAAACAGTGAGAGAAATACTGTGGCACTGAAGGAGAAAGAGGTCCAGGAAAGACATGGACAACGTGGCTTTTGCCCCAAGTGACATCCCACATCACTTATGGGATAGATCCTAAGCCACAGTAAGTCTCCTCTTCCTTTTCTGAAGTCGAATATGCCTGGATATGCGTCTGGCCTCTAGAAGACTTTCACCTTTCCCTTCCCCTGTCAATGCCCCTCCTCTGGACACACATCACGTTCACCAACTCCCAAGTTTCACGACTGTCAAGTCAAGCTACAAGAATTCAATCGTCCCTGACAGCTGTCTGTGACAGGGCTTGAGGAACAGCAAGTAAGGTCAGCATGGGCTGCAGCTACTTTTTGTCTACATAACCCCCCCCTAGATTCAGGGTTTCGCACAGGACTCTAGTAGTTCTGCTGGAAGGATCCTGACTGATGCAATCCCTTTTTCCCCACTGCTGCATCACCCCGGCAACTCACAGTCATACCTGCATCAATCTATACTGCAAAACATTTCTTCCCCCCAAGGGATGGGCAGGTACATTAACGTGGAACATCTTTGGTTTGGTCCTCAAGTGCATTAATTCGTGCTTCGTACTAGGAAATTTAATCTCTCTTCGAGGAGGGGGGTGTTTTAATTTATTAAAATTAACAACAATAAAGAATCACAGAATCATTATTGTTGGAAAGGACCTCCAGGGTCATCAAGTCCAACCTTTGTCCTAGCATTTCTCTAACCACTACACCATATCCTCAAATGCCACATCTATTCATTCTTTACACACCTCCAAGAAATTCCATCCTCAATGTCATTCCACACTTTCTGCCCAGCAATTTGTCTCCTCTGTTGACGATGCCACCTAACTTTAAATCTTCAGTGAATTTCAACAGAATACTGCACTTTTGGTGCCAAAGCTATTACCGAAAACATTAAACAATATTGGTTCCAAGACTGATGCTCAGGAACTCTATTAAATAATCTTTCAATACATTCAGCTTCCTCATTTTACCGTGATTTATTCCGAGTCAGGTTTCTCACTCCATTTTATGCTTATTTTCTGGAAAAGTTACAGAAATACAAAATAATTCAATTCAACACTCTGGCTGGAAAAGCTTGCTTATGTAGCCTAGAGTTGATTTACTAAATGGCAATAAAACGGATAAAACAATCTCACTGTACTGGAAGTTACTGCCAATATCTGACGTTGTTAAATTAAAAATTAATTGCCCGAAGAAACATAAAGAAAGGAATACACACGGACTGCAGATTTTTTATTTTGTGTTGCTTCATAATTTATGGCTTGAGTAAGAACATGCCTCCTTCATCATAAAAATTGCTAATAGCATTAAAGAAGAAACAATCCCCGAAGCACCGAAGTGAGCATTGTAACTTGTTAGTCAAAAATTAACGCTCAGCACCGTAAGTCATTTTTATTAACTTACTCTACAGTTGTAATGGCTGCACAACCACAAATAACAAGGAATTATGCTCTGAGACTCAAGATAAACTACCAAATTAATTCCTAGTTTAGAAAAATATTTCGTTACCTCGGTCTGACTGACAGACAGACTGAAGCCCAGAATGAGAAAATAGCGCAATTTTCTGGTATTTTTTTCTGCAGCATCTATAAATTCTGCTTTACATACCACCCACTCCTGTGCTTTCAGTACAGCCAGCAGCCAGCAGGGACTGTTACAGCACAAAACCAAAGAAACTTGGGTTTCTTTCCTCTATAGGTGAAGAAATGTCAGCTCCAGCAAAGTATTTCCTTGGTTTTGCGTGCACTGGCATTCCCTTTTAACTCGGAAGCTTTTAAATAACAATTCCCTTTAGGTATTTTGTGGAATCTTTACATGTTCCTCTTTATTAAATAAAGCAACTTGACAAAAGTTTGCCGAAAAATTATCTGCGTTTCTGGCAAAACCATTCCAATCAAAAAGTGTCACCTTTGTCTCCCTGCAGCAACTACAAAAAAAAACCCCAAAACCATCAACAAACCACCAACTGCCACCTTGCAGTTGAAGAGTCCTCTGTGCCCAAAACACGTACATCAATATCTTACTTTAACTCGATTTTCGTCACCTCAGTGAAAAAATGTAGTGTGTATCTAATACGGAACGTGCACAAAGCAAGTGTACAGAGCTCACGTGATGTCGGTGGATTCACTTTGTATTTAGGAGCCTGATACTCTGGTGGGACTGTTTGCTATCAAACTGCACGTTATTGAGAGCATTTCAAGGTGAAATAGTTGTTCCCACTACAAAAGTGGAGAATCGTGTCGTTGGGGTGCCCCTGGGACAAGGCAAAGTATGCAGCTGAGCAGAAAACAGGTAGAAAATGGAAAGATAGCTCAAGAGCAATTACACAGAAGATGCAACCAGCTCAGAATGCCCTTCAAGGAACAAAATTGCTGGAGGCTGCAGGTGTCTTCTAGGAGAGGCAGAAACCGAAGGGTTTTCCTTTTGTTTATCCTTCCTACGTATTTGTGCTGTAGGTGATGAGATGCCAGGAGAGAACAGCAGTCTGATATGGAACATACATTTTTATGGCAAGAAGGTTCCAAACAGCAGGTTTAAAGAACAAAACTATAGCTTTGGGAATGTGTATCACCATCTCGTGACTTCTCATCGCTTTTTTTTTGCAGTTCTAGAGGAAAGCACTGGCACAGCTCTCTACAAAGAGCTCCCAGCTCTCTGGATACCCCCAGTTTATGACCTGCCTGAGATGTCCCCGGGTGATTTTGACTGGGACACCTGCACTGCAACTGTCAGCTTTCACTGTCAGGGAAGCCTGCAGTGCTGTGAACCCCCTTGCCTAAGCAGAAGATTACACTTGCAAGACACATACCCAGCTAAGCAGGTAACTAACCCAGCAGCTCTTCCATAGCAACGTATTCCAGTTTCCAAACAGAAAAAGCGTGGCTTCGGATGGAGTGCATTTGACTGTTCTCAAGAAGAGCTGCTGTTTACAGGTGGATTTTCATTTAAAAAAACCAGTGTAACATCACATTTGCATTAACATCACAACGACAAAAGTTTAATTTTGCCAAAGGCGACGAACGGTTTAAAACTTTGTTTTAATTACTTGGTCGGGAGAGCGATTTTATCTCCCATCAGAACACAGGACTGTAAAGAGCATCGACCAAATGAACTCGTTCCTTGTTTGTGTCTCACCTAATTAAGCATTATAATTAGAAACAGCTTTGGGCCATCATAATTAGACTCCTGTTGATTTTACTATTGTTGTATCACGCGCGGCACTCTGCTCACCGTTCACGCAAAGGCTGCACAGTCTGTCTTTTGAAACCCCTGGCAACTGGGTAGCAGTGGAAGTCTTCAGGACCACTGTCAAACCGTCCACGTTCAAAACTAACTTCTAATCAATCATTTTTACAGGGCTAAACTTTGCATTCATCCTCTTTTCCTCGAGAGCAGAACTTTTCCGCAGCCAAGACGTTGCTCTTCGAGTGTTTGTGGCATTTCAATTAAAACCAGCTCTAAGCAATTGCTTCCTGATCAAATGTCAACCTCGTTATGGAATTAGTGAAATATTTATCAAGATGAATCTTAAATTATCTGCAGGCATGTCCTCTCTAATTACATTTGCATATGCACCGCTCTAATTAGCACAGCGGCTTTAAGATGGATCAGAAGTTGATACCGTGCACATTCTCAGGTTAAACTGTTTCAGAAGGTTTTTCAGATGGTTATGAAGTGGCACAGCAGTTCTGGTTTACAGAGCTCATTTCAAGCCAGGCCAGCAGAGATGTCTTTTCTCTGCAGGGATAGGGTGACCAATGCAGAGAGGAGTCCAATAAAGCTGTTCATCAACTACCAAAAGGTAAAGACCAAGTGAGTACAAGTGACTGGATACCTGTGCTATGGCTAGGATTTGAAATCTGTTGGTAGAGGGGTTGAGAATGTATTGTTCTTCCCTCACGCGCTTCGAGAGGCAATCCCCTGCAGTTGACTTCACCTTGGGACCCACGGGAAACTTGGTACCAGTGACTTTTCTGGGTTCTGCCAGGCATTTGGAGTTTATACTGCTATTCCTTTCTCTTGCTGGGTGTCAATGGCCATTTTTCAGACCTTCTATTTCTTTACTCACTTTTTTCAGTAGACAAGTTGGAAAAAACCATACCAAATGACTGGGTTTAAGACATGAGGCAGTTTGCAATTATTCCCAGTGTAATAGTTCCCAAACATATGCCAGTAAGCGAGTCAGAATCACACCAACACACCTGGGTTTTCCCTTCACGTGACAGGATAACATTGTAAAGAAGGGGGAAAATACACTGTTTTCTAGTAGTCTTTACTCTGGTATGATTTCATGTGTATTGGGAGAATTCCCAGCAGAGGAGATGAGGCACAGTATTGTAGGGAGGTGGTAAAAAGCAATGAAATAACATTCTACCTTTCCTCTAACACAACAGAACACTACAGAAATACTCGGAGGGTGTCTCAGCATGGACTGCTCTGAACACAGCCCGTTCTGAATTTTTAACAGCAGGATGTCCTTTGGGAGAAGACTTAGCAAATGGGGTTCCTCCAAACTCATATGTTCAAGAAATGAACAGAAATCTGTTTTGTTGTTATTCTTTTCTCCCCCGTCTCTCCTGACATCTTTTTCTTCTGCCTCTATCTGTGTTTCCCAGCCTCATTTAGTGAGAGCAACGGGGAATATTCCTGTTCTAAACTCTGGATCCTTTCCCAGTGCATGACATATATTGGAAAGCCAGTGTAAATTCCTGCTGCCCTAAATATGTAACATTATTTCAAAGAACTCTCTTAACTAGTCAACTACAGGAATTATTTTGTTTGTACTTTCATTTTATAATGTACTTTACCACGCTCCTAATATTTTGACAAAACTCTGCTTCTCTTCTTTAGCCTTCAGATCACAGAATTCCCAAGCAAATGAGCAAATTCAGGCCCTGCAAAAATCCCTTGAAAGTCAATAGCAGTTCAGAGCAGAACGGAACTACAGGAATGCACATACCTATCAATGCACAGAGGCAATCACCTTTCAGCCACATTTTTACACGTGTAAACCAAACTATTTGTCTCATTTCTTTACATCTAAGCCAGCCAAAGGGTTGGTTTCCTAGGATCGTCTATAAGCAAGGTAGAAAGAGGGCATATGTCAAGAGAAACAGTAATTTTGCCATCTTAGCCTGTAACTCATCAGAACTATTAACACATATGTGCACAGAAGATGCATAAATTACCTGATTGTGCGACACAATGCAAAGCTCTTACAGATACAGGTTGGAATGACAGCATTATTCCAAACTGCCTGTAGAACATTTATATAACCACAGAACCAAGACTTCTACACGTGCTGCATATTTTATAGAAAAATTATTCTTTCATGTTTATTTTTTTGCTGTGGAGTACTGAATTTTATTGGTCCCATTTTTCACAGACTTTTGCCTGCAAAATAGATTCCTGCAGCAGTATAACTCTTGTGGCATGCATTTTGCAGAAGGAAAACAAACAAAAACAAAAAGAGGAGAAAAAAAAAATCATACTGAAAAACTTCTAAAAGTTACCTAATGTAGCTGTACTTTCCACAACTGTGTTTTTGCAGCTTTAATTGCTTTCATGTAACCAGCCTGGGGTGGCAACAAGCAGGATTTTCTGACCTATTTCCTACAAATCCTAGTCATATATTGGCCACTTCACCACGGGTGTAAATCCAAAGGGGTCTGTTCTTCTTGTAGTCAGTATTTATTGCAGCAACTTAACTTTATCCCCTTCCTGATTTGATTTCCCCTATCTGCAGTTGTTTGGGATGGAAATAAGTTACGAATGGAAGTTGTCACCCTGTCACCTCCTAAAAATCTCAGCTCATGCTAATGCTGTCGTGAGTGCTTGACTGAATGTCATCTGGCCCAAAGTTCACACCAAAATAATATAAGAAGTGTAGGGAAAGAAGAAACTAAGTCCTCAAACTTTGTTTCACTTTAAAAGCAGTAGTGATGGGTGAAAGCACAGGATCACACAGCTCTACACTGCACGGCTCCTCCTGCTCCCTAAGCAACTGAGCAGATACAAAGGGCCAGAATTCACAGGCATGAACCAAACAACTTCAAAATGAGCGAGCCCATACTGCACGTAGTAACACAACCATCACAGGTTTGGGCTGTACTGTCAGGATTCTGACCTCAGAGGTAGACACATGATTGGGAAGAAGGAGGTGCAAGAAGCTGATACAAGTACACATTGTCTGAAGTCAACACTGAAGGACGCCTTGTGCTACTGTACTTGATGACAAAAATAGACTGAAGTTATAAACTAGAGTGTGTAGTCTGAGTGGCACAGATATACAAGCAAAAATTTGATTATCAGTACTACAGTGACAACAGTATGAGAGAAATTACTTTTCTAGTTTGGGGGAACCTCATGGACTTCTGATCATGCTAGAGAATGGAATCCTTTATAACCCTATCCCTCAGAATTAAAACACAGCCATGAACACAAACATAGAAATACAAACATACATCCTCAGAAGTCACTCCTTACTCCAGCTTCTCTTGAAAAAAGCCACTCCCACATGAGTCTGGATAATTTATGCAATAATTTCATGGAAGGGAATTTCCAAAGCATAACTACCCCTACGTGCAGGGAGCGATCGATCACAACCCCTCTCACAGTAATGTGCTTTGTGAGTCTCACCACTACACATCACCAGGTCTGGCTGGTGTCCCTTCACAGCCAGCTTTATGGAAAGCACAGAAAGCTGCCCCATGAAGTTGAGACCATTGCCTTAAACCAACATAGTCACAGTGGCTATATATGCTGGGGGTATTATGTTAATACTTTGTGTTTACTGGCTCGATCTGTGGTTTCCACCAAGGAATGTGTTTTCAATATCTGGTAGAATAAAAAAAAAGAACCATTCTCTGGGGAGCATTCTCTGTGTGTGTTTTACAACAAGGAATGGGAGGAACTGGATGCTTTACCTACTGCTTAACGCTCCAGATGCTTCAGCTGCACATAGACAGGAATAAGACCTCACTGTCACTCAGCAGGGAATCCCAGAAGCATCAGAGTTCCTCAGCAGCTGGCAATTTCCAAGCAAATGGATCAGGTTGTGGTGTAATTGAACAGCAAAGCAGTAAAAAGCCCAAACTGTTTAGCCAAGACTATTAATTTCAGGATCACAAATCTTGCTGGTAAATATCGAATTGAAAGGGCGATAAAGTAGAATTTCCAACCTTGATTAAGAAGAGTTGTTACACAAATTCAATTAAAAGAAATCAGTCGAGGGTGTTTCAGTGCAAAGAACGTCCCGCGGTGCCCGAATGGCAGAGCAAAGAGCTGGGCTGGAGGCTCCACTGTACACCTGCAAGGTGGGAGGTTCATCATAAACTGAAGAAAACTGCTCTTAACACAGCCCACAGATAAGCTGGGGAACTCATTGCTCTGGAGTGCCAGAGATGGTAAAAGAGGAGACTCACACGTTCACCTGTACAAAAAAATTGCAAAGCATTACTAAACTTAGATCAGCTTTGGCTCGGGAAATCTCTGGGCAGTAAATTGTTTACTGCAAGGGTATTGTAGTGAAGTTATCACTATAGACATATTCTGTTCCTCTACCTTCCCCTAGATACACACTGCAGGCCAAACAGTATTTTGATCTGAGCCTGTAAAGATTTTATGTTGTCATGAAAGAAAATAATACACTGAGATTATAGATTTTTATAGGTGCAAAAATTCCAGCCAGCAATCAATAAATTATAACTTAAAATATTTTCTAGAGGCAAGTGTGTTCCAAGGGGACATGTGACAACAGAAGCAGAAGATCTCGTTCTAAAATGGATGTAAAAATGGAAATCATAATAAAAGCCATTCTCAGAGATTATCTGCACCTCAGCTTGGGATCAGCAGAGTCATAGTATTTCAGTGTATTGATCACCCAGTAGAAACCTGAAATAATTGAAGGTACTGAAACAAAGTCAGAGTGAAGTTCTGTTGAATAACATTTGTACGTTTGACTGTAAGAGCCAATTATCAGATTGATTCGTGCTGTGTTCTAGGCACTATTTGGGGACCCAAGTGTATGTGAAGTATGTACACTCACAACAGTGAAGGGACATTTCCACATACAAGCACGTAATAAATGGCTTTCTTCAGGAGTTTTGGTTGTTTTTTCTTTGCTGTTCAACTAGATCAAAGTAAGACGTCAAAACTTAGAGCTCCTTGGAGGATTTTTTCATCAACAAATACAACAAAACAGATTTATCAAAGTAGTAAATTTAAACCATCTATTGTAATGAATATTTCTAGAGGTTTTTTTCATTACATGCTTCTTTGCACTGATGAGGTAGAGCGGGGTATCTAGCACATTTCCAAAAAAAATAGCATTCTCCTGCTTCCATAGGAACAAGATATGCAGTAGTACTACTTGGCTGAAATAGTGTGTGGCAAGATTAAATCTTTTTAAGTAAAACTGACTGCAGTGGTTTCCATACTGTCTGTTTAAAATCACTTTACCCACATAACCCAGAAAGCTTGGGAAAATGGGTGCCTTGGACTTGTATTCTGTCACATTTCACACACAAAATTTATGGTTAATGTTTTGGTGGAAGCTGAGGAAGAATTCTGGCTGAGGCTGATTTTTCCATTGCTTATACCGCACATAGGTTTTTTCCATTAAAAGCAATTTCTTGTCCTTTCTTCTGAAAGTGTTTGTTTACTCTCCTGAAAAACCTGCGAACAGTTATGTACTTTCACAGGACAAATTGAAATATTATTATGTAACATTGTAAAATCAAATGTGAACAGATGCATTTTAGTATTACACAACGCAGTATTCCACGGCTCATTGAATTATATTCATTACTAAGCTGGATCTATAGAAACAGCTCTGTGGCTTTAACAATGTACCAGATGTCAGATGTTTGCTCTGTCAGATGCTTTTCTACTTCAGCCACTAGGAATTTACAGTCACGCTTGCCTCAGTGAACACAAGAAGCTGGTCACGTTTCTCAAATTTGTTAGAATTCAGTTCTGAGACAGTGGTCAGGGCCCCATTTCATTTTACACAGAAATTTTGCTAGATGAAGGACCAAAGTCAAAAATATTGGGGGGGAGGGGTGTGTCAATACTGGCCCAATCAAAACAGAATTTTTCTAACACTTCTCTCTACCTACACCAAACCATACCACCTTGAATGAAAAAGAAGTTTCATTTGGAAAGCACCTCACTGAAATACTCTCCCAAGTTTTTAATATTTCTCCCCTTCACCTCCCCATTTTTTTTCCCCAGACAAATCAAGGGAGAGAAAAAAAAGAGAAAAAAAAAAGAGGCAGACAGATATTTATCTTTGAGTTATAACAGTCAGGAAGGCTTTTTGTGACCCCTGCTATTAAGTAACAATAACCATATTCATTGGTTGAATATCATTTAGTTTCATTATAGCTGCTGAAAGGTGTTTGTGTTACCACAGTTGAGCAGGATCCTTCCCCAGCTGACAGAACTTCAAGGTTCAGTAGCAGCTCTGCCTCTGGGACAAAAGCACTGCTGCACCCATCCACAGACAGCAGGTCAGGAACACAACCTGCTCCCTCCTCCAGGCATCGGTCCCACCGCCCTGCTCCTGAGCGAGGCACAAAGCAAAACTGCTCCCTGCAGCAACCTCCACCAGCCCAGCTCTGCTTTTG
>WUAM01000431.1:80188376-80220971 GCA_024336885.1 Actenoides hombroni | reverse complement strand
AACTGCGCCCTGCACCAGCCTCCACCAGCCCAGCTCTGCTTTTGAGAAAGAAGTGGAAACACTGAAAAGCCCCCAGCCATGGGATCCCTGACCTGGGACTGAAGATGGGTTTGTATTTGGGTTTGTATTTGCTATTATCTCCAAGTTCCTGCTGTAGAACTAAATGGCCACATGCTGCTGATGAACCCAATACTCACTTCAGGCATCTCAGTGCTGGTTTCAAAGAGCTGTTTAAGCTATCCACACAAAAAAATTGACCACAGAGAGTCCTATTTTGTTATTTATGGCAACCCTCAGGATTTTAGGCTTTTTCCAGTCTCCACTGAAAAGAGTTGTGAAGTGTCCCCATGTTATCAATCTTAATAAAAGCACTGGAGCTGAAAACCTAGAACCTAAATGATTTAGTTTAGCTGCCAGATCTAATATGAATCCCATTCTCCACTTTTAAACCTTGAGCCTTGTGGCTAATGACCAGCTTTTAATCCAGCAGCCTGAGATCTCCTGACTTACACCAGGAAGAGGAACAGCAGCCTAGAATAATACCACCCTGATTCCGAGTAAGCCTGGTTGACTTCTTGAATTTTCTGCTTTCCAAGGTAAAATGTCATGTAGCTTTATGGGATGTTTTATCAGTACAATATAGTTTTAGGACTATCCCATTATTTAGGTTGTCTTTTAACCGGTTGTAAAGGGATGGATGAATGCCAAGGAACTATCATCAAATCGCAGCTGCAAAACATCCCAGACTACCAAAAATATCTTGAAATAATATGCTAAAAGTCAAAGCAAAAACCTCAGTTGTGCATATGTAAATTGAACAGAAATCCAAGCACGTGCACACTATTACTCTGCCTTTATTCTCAGCTCAGCATGACCTTACTTCAGCTTAAATCACTAATTCAGGACGAAGATCGGGGGGCTTGTTTATTTGTTTTGAAGTAAATACAGACAACTTTAACATCTGCACTTCTTCCCAGACCTTCCTATCTTTTCAATAAAGGAATCTCAATGATTTCATAACTCCTCTCTTAATCATCATGGCAAGGCATCCTTCCTAACTTCCAGAAGCCACAGTACCTGGCAGCTTCAGCAACGCTGACCACTGGAAAATATTCTTTCCACTTGTACATCTGCAAAAGTAGTTCCCAGAGCAGCCAGTACAGCTCAAAGGCAGCTGCTGGGAGGCCCTGAAGCCAAATGGCAGGGCCACTGCAATAGCAAGTTCCCTTCTCAGGCAGTTACCTTAAAATGACTTAAACTCAAGCCAGACCAAAAGAGCTTTATTTAGATAGGCAAATCAGACACGAGAAAGGTGATGAAAACAAAGCCATGCGTAACTTTTCACAAAATTTAGATCTTTTTCTTCCTATATCTAAGCATAAGGCTCTTAAAAAAAACTAATGGGAGTTCAGCACCTCTGCCCTAGCACTTCATTTACAGCAGAAGATGGAATTTGGGAACCTTTGCTTCCTGGGGGTCTCTAAACCAGATCAAAAGGACTGACCCTTTCCAGAGAGGTACAACCTCTTTTGCATGAATTATTCGTCTTTAATCCGGTGACACATTTTAAACTGTATGTTGTGATTAACAGCTGCCTCCTCCAACTTCAAGGTGTCCTTTTGTTGTAGTTCAGAGCCAGCCACGTGGCCACTTCACTCCCCCCAACACCCTTCCCAAGAAGGAGAAAGGGCAGAAAAGGTTCCAAACCCCACAGGTTGAGACAAAAAGGTTTTACTGCAACAGCACAACAAAATAAGTAACAAAAAGAGCGACAGTATTAATAAATAAGAATGAAAAAATATACAAAGAAACGAGCTAAACAAAGCAATAGCACTGCACCAACCCAGCTCAGGGTTTCCTTGGCCTTGTCTTTTGGTACTGGGCATGACCTCGGTGGGGTCCAGAATAACACCTTCCCTGGCTGAGACACCCCCTCCCCAGCTTCTGCTGAAAATTAACCCTATCCTGTCCTATCTGAACCCAGGACACTCTTGAATATAGACTATGGAAATGGCCATCTGCCTATTTAGATAGAGTGTGTAGATAATTAGTAGTAAATAATTAGCAGAAGCATAAAATAAGTGTTGTTTTCTATACCCTAAGAAAACAGGCAGCCATCAGCATTAAATACTTCATTCACTGGAACTTGTGTTTGTGTATTTGTATTACATGAAACCCCAAACATACCAGCTTTCAGGCATGTTCCACACCAGCTTCTGAGGGGGAATAAAATGGACACGGCCCTTGATTTTGAAGGGTAGCAATGAACCATTCCCCATCCAGGAAAACAAACCTAGCCCATTATCACCTCTCCTGTTCCAAACTTCTAGAAAGGAGATGGCAACAACAAATGTCCCAGTGAGCACCTTGTTGAATGCTTTTCTTACGAGCTTCTCTCTTTTCCCATGCAAGATTCCCAATTGGGACAGGGGGCAGAAAATAGCTCTGCAAGGTGCCACCTTAAATGCTGCTGCTGAGCTCAGTACTCAACAGTTGGACTCAGGCCATAGTTAAGTTTAAAAATTCTACTTCTCAGAGATTTCGCTGCTGTGTAAATGGGGAGGTCAGAGGAAAAGAGTCCTCCCAAAGCATCACAATACTGAGAAAAGGCAGTTCCTTTGGAAGCAGCTTCATCCTATATGCCAGAAAAATCTCTGAATTTGCTGCAACTGCACAAACAGGAAAACTGAAATATTTTCACAGTTCAGGTGTGACTACCTGCACTCAGTGCTGTGCTTCCTGATATTAAGAAGTACATCTATCTGGTTTAAAAGAACTCATAATGAAAACTTTTTTTCCCATCCCCTGATATTTTCATTGCTTTATCTCTCAGCAGTCTATTGAATTAAATAAAAACACAGGACAACTTAGGGTTACTAACATTAAGGGATGTGGTCCTCTCTTTGGAAACTGCTTCATGCTTTTCATCATTGCAACAGTTGATGATCAGAGAGATAAAATGCTGCCAAACGATTGTTTGTTCATATTATTGATTACACAGATTAAGCACCCCACATGCAAAGGATATCTGCCAGATAAGCATTCAGAATAATCAACTTTGCAGGGTACTTAGATGTCAGTCTCTTCTCTCAAGTTAGAAGTAATAATACAAGAGGAAACGACCTCAAATTGCACGAGGGGAAGCTTAGGTTGGACATTAGGAAAAGTTCCTTCACTGAAAAGCCTGCCAAGCATTGGAACAGGCTGTGAAGTCACCACCCCTGGAGGTTTTTACAAGACATGTAGATGTGGCACTTGAGGACATGGTTTAGTGGTAGACTTGGTACTGTTAGGTTTGCATTTGCACTCCCTGATCTTAAGGGTCTATTCCAACCTAAATGATTCTACGATTCTCAAATACAGATGAGCACAAAAGTGTTTCTAGTCTGTCTCAGAGTGAAGGCTAACAGTCTGCCTCAAAATCATCTTGAGTGCTTCATCAGTGAAGCTATTTACTCTAAAATGATATCCAAGTGCTCACGAAATCAGTTCCCAGGTGTCAGTAAAGAGGCAGACAGCAATAGTTGCCTAAGCAACTCTGCTAGGGTCTGTAGCTGGCCTGGAGCTCTGGCACGCTCCCGGTGCAAATCCTTGGCAAGGACCCCGAGCACGGTCAGAGCAAAGAGACTCATCCCAAAGAGATTAATTATAGAAGCATTTTAGTTGGGGGATGATTGAGGCAAGGCATCCAGAATGCTTTGCATTCTGCTTGCTCACGGGCCTTTGTGTTTCCCAAGGCAAAACACCTGTGATTTCATCCAATCCAAGCACCACTGCATTTGACTGAGGTACTAAGTGCTGTGCTCCAAACCCTGAGAACCATGACTCCTGCCACTGAATGAATCCTGATTTCTGTTTGGGTCACTCAGAATATAAGAGCCTTGATTTCACTAGATGGTTAGGCCTATAGATGTTTGTCATTCAAGATCATTTTGGTATTCAAGCAACAATTACACAAAAAGAAATACTACCTAAGTTCCTTTCTTTGACAGCTTCTTCTGTTCAGAAGTGCTAGGTGGTTGAAATAACGGAGAACTCCTGAGCGTGAATTCCTGATGAAACAAAAAACTGTTCCGTTTGCACATTGCCCTTGAAACTGTACTTACTGTTAATAAAATTCACATGTAGCTTCTCTGACCCCGAGTGGAATTTAATTTTCATGATTTACAAAGGATGAAAACGTTATAAACCACTAGAGAGGAGAAAACTAATTTGTATCCTATTGTGACAACCTAATTTAATATTTTGCACATTTCTGGCAGGGATGCCCCGTACAGTTTGTAAACAATGTTGGTGTGTCAGCATGGTAACGTGCCCCAGGTGGAACTCTATTCCTTCTTCACTGATCAGTGATCAATAACATCAAACGTATCCAGCAGACTATGAAAGCGTAAGCTGACAAACTGCCATCTGCAAAACTCTTATGGCCCAGTTCTGACCTTTTTTAACTCATTTAGCCCAGGAGTCAATCACCACTCCAAAAGTATCCACAAATGGGAGTTGAATTTTCAGGGAAGAGCTTACCCACTATAGGCTGAAAGCTTCCTTTGCATGCAGTGTCCTAATCCACGTGTCTTGGAGAGTTCCCAGTTTCGGACGGTACCCAAGAGGCAGGTATCACACAGTTCCCATTTCTGCTTCCCCATTAGCTTTTATGATAAATTCCTTTCTTTTGTTTATCCACTGGAGAAGTGATAGATCCCAAATTGAAATCCTGATGCACTGATAAGGGCAGCAACACACCCAACAGCAGCTTCTGAATATGCTCTCTAGGATCCAAAGGGAAAGCCATGCTCAGTCAAGGCTTAAGGATGACATACGTAGCTGAGAAGGGGCATCAAGACCAAAGCAATAGTTTTAATTCTAGTTTGATGAGGGGAGAAAAGAGTGCGTAAGAATTTGCCACTAATTATTAAGTATTCACAGCGACCAGAGAAACTGGGAGCACTTAGTCCTGGGCAGTCTGACTTGAAGACACATAATACTTCTCAGGACACTCAGCAACATTCTTTAATTCAACCAAGTGTGAATGGGGCACCAATTCCACGTGGACTCTTTGCCCATGAAAAATACATTTATTGATATTTTTTGAAGGATTTTCTGTTTTTTTTTAAATAAAAAGCCCAACATAATATGCAGCGTGTGGGAAAAGGAAATGTTTTCATATCCAGTCTGCCTTGGTGCAAAACACAGCATGCAACACGCTGGGCAGCTTGACTTCATCCAATGTAACCTTTTATCTCCTCAACCCGAACACTGAATTTCACAGGGTTTCATCCTGCTTTTCAACTGTAGCATTCAAATGCATTAGTTTAATATGCTGGGGAGAACAAAAACAATACAAAATCATACCTAAAACATAACTGATGCATTCGGGAACTTAAAATTACTTAACCTGCAAATTCCATAGCATTAAAACAACCTCAGCAAGCTTCCTGTCTAACCATGTTTGGCTGTGACACCACAGACAGAAGAGAAGGAGGGTGCTGCACCCATCCTGTCAGAGGGTGCCAGGAATGACCAGAGGAATGATGGAAGTGCTTGTAATGCCATTCGGCAGTGCTTGCAATGCTGACCTCGGTCCCAAGAGTCTGCCTCACCTTCTTGTGCTGCCTGCAACCCAGAGCTGGTTAGCCACAATTCCTCACAGAAATTCAACCTTATTTAATTCCCAAGTCACTCTTGGATTATCTGAGCTAAAGTTTCTCCCAAAACCTCACACAACGTTGGGATAAATGCAGACTGCAAAACACACCCTTTTGGTTGAAAACATTCTTACCTTACACTATTCCTCAACATCTAGAGGGAAGTTTCAAAGGATGGCAGAAGAAATTAGAAGAGCTGGATATTAGGCACCAACGTTACCCTAGTGACTCACTCTATCCAGATCTTCAGAGATTCTTCTCCTTCTAACATTACCCATTTTTTTCCTGAGTACTCCCAATTCATTTTAATCCTGTGACATTTACAGAAATAATGCTGTGGTACATTATTTCTAATGCAAGCTGTTTATTTAATGCACACACACACATTCCCTAAAGGACAGAACTACTCAAACCGTACAACCAAATTAGCTAAGCTTCCTGAATCAAAGAAGCATGCCTCTTCTCTGGATAAAGCATCTGCTGAAGGAAAAAAAAACAGGTGAAAAATAAATGGTACACTAACTTTGTTCTCATCTGATGGGATTAGAAATAGATTGCTAAACATCCATGAGACACAGGAATAGTAAATGGCTGAAAGCAGGGAGCAGAGGGAAGTGCCAATTTAGGCTCCTCTTTGTTCTTTTCCATTTACCCAAACCAGCCGGGACACATGAAAAACAGTCATGAATGTTTGATTAGTCCTGATTTACACAACAGTATCTGTTACATTTCTTTGAAGGCTGCTTGTTTGTTGAGCATTTTTACAACAGGAAAGCTAACAAAACTTCGCATTAGCTCAACCTTCTGCTGAACAAGGCTCTAACACACGTTCCAATTTGCAGAGTTCAACACTCTTTCATTTTCTGTCTCAGTTCTCTCATATAGTGGGAAACAGTATTTCTTGTTCTTTCCAGGAGAGGCTACAGGTGTATATTTGCATTTTTAGAAATCATTTAATTGATCGAGGTTTAATAAAACAGTAATTACCAAATAAAACACTGCAGGCTGTTTCATTCACTTGTCCAGAAGTACTTGGAAATCCTTTCTCTATCTCCACGATGGAAATGCTAATCTCAGATTAAAGGTCACAGAATACTAATTGACATAAAAATGCAAGTAATATTGCCTTTCTCAAAGGCAGAATTAGGACTTCACTAATAAGATTAAGTAGTGCAATAATATGTCAGGTACAAAGAGACAAAGATAATTGCATTTGAGGAAAATCCATGTGCAGTATGAAGAATCAAAGGGGGAAAAAAAATAAATCTACAGAGAGTAGACTATTGCCAGAATGCCTAGAAACAGCACAGGATTTCTTTTTAAAAGGATATAAAAAAAACAAAACCCAAAACATTCCCACATCTTACATATGGAATTAATGCCATATAGGGACACTGTGTACACTGATACTAGTTTTTGGACTTCTCCCAAAGAAAGGGAAGCAAAAGTTCACCCGACAGGTTCTACTTTATGTCAACAGTTTCACAGACATCATTCTAATATTTGCAAACAGAATTCTGCTTCTTGAGGGGTCCCAGCCCATGGCAGGGAGGTTGGATTAGATGATCTCCAAGGTCCCTTCCAGCCTAAGCCATTCTATGATTCTTTTATGTCTGTCAAGCAACTTCAAGATAAATGACTGGTACAGTGGGTTAAAAACCTTTTCATTACAAGGCTCTGCTTTAATTTCTAGCACTGCTGATTAGGTCAAGAATTACAACGCTGGTGAGCAGGTTTGAAGCCCCCACCAGCCACAGAGATGGGTTTTCTCCGCTGTTAAAATCAATGAATTATAAAATATAATAGCAGGGTGTATAAATAGTTGGGTGCTATTCGTCTCCATCAGCAGCTGCTACACAGTGAGCTCACGGGGTGTGGATTCTTGGCCATCTGCAGTATTGCAGCATCTGTCTACCAGCTGCAGGGCACAGAAAACACGAGGAGTACGGCCCAGGCAGGTGGAATTACACACTGGATTAGCTGGCAGTGAAAAGCTGGTTCAGAAAGTGTTATTCTGTCGAGGATTTCAGGTTTGTAACATTAAATAACGTACACCAGATGTAACGAGAGTATGGGGCAGTCTTGAATTGGTGCAATTTCCTCCTACTTGATGTGTCAGCCCGTCTGGGTGGACCTCAGGCCCCTATTTAAGTAAGTGGCTGTACATTAAAATCTCCAACTCAGTTAATCATAGGGATGGTGTTTCTTTTTTTTCCTGACAGACAAGTAGTCAGTGAGAGAAAGCAAGCCTTCTTCCTGTACATAGTGTGAGCTCTTCAGAAATTCAAGTATTCCATTTTAATACTAATAATATATGCATTTATCATCAGGATGTGAACATTTCTGTCCTCTCTTTCTAAACATTTAGAACTGTGTCCTGAAGAGGGGTTTGCCAGAGGAAAAGACAAAATTATCCACTGTGTACCTCTCACAGCTCCCCTGGTGCAGATACAGAGAAGGAAGTAGTGCTGGTATATCCATCACCATGGGGAAAACTGTGATACTCAAGAGCACGTGGATACGTGAAATGAGAAGAGCATTGATGCTGGTTAAATATCTATAACAAAAGATATCTGAGTCACATTGGTTCAAGTAAATTACTAGGCCTGTAGAATAAAGTTCATAGAAGAGAAGAAACCCTGCTCCTCTGAGACAACACAGCAGCCTTCTACTCCAACAACTGCAACTGCACACCACCAGCCCTGACAAGTTGAGGATCTGTTGACAACAGCACTGAACAGAAAGCTACACTCATCTCAAAAATATTGGGACTTCAAAACAATTTTTCATAACAAACTCAGGATCTTTCTCCTCTGCCTGTAAAGGTCCAGCCAGCTGGGCCAGTCTCCCCACCCCCAGAAACAGCCCCACTCACCCACGTGTTGACCAAGTGCCCTCTGCACTGGGCTACCAGCACATGGATTTAGCATCTCTACATTTTATTATACAACTTTCATTCAGCATCTGAGAGAAACAACCATGTATTTCCCTGCATCTTTAAGGGATGGATAGAAAGGTGAGGTATCAGTGATTAGCTACAAGAAACATAAATATCTGAGTGCTAACCTCTTTCTCAGCTTGCCATGATACAGACAGGGCTGTTTACTGTGCCACCAGGAACAGTTTTACTCACTGTTGCATTCCTCCCCCACAAAAATTACTACAACAGCAGTGATATATCCTGAAAATAATTTTAAATATCTACTACTTGCTATCATTAAGAAAATCATTCTTTTTCTTTATACACCTCATCACTACACAGAAGCCCAAAGAAGTTCCACTGAAGAAAACTCTCACTCCGAAGTGCTTGCACAGATTACATCCGTACCTAACATCAAAGCTGCACAAATCCAGGCTGATGGTAGCAGGGCAAAGGAATTGTTGATGTAATTCCACTGAAATTCTCATGGATAAATGCTTCCACCTCAGTATTTCATAGGCATCCAACTATTTTGTTCTTTTCCCCATATTTTTCATAATCAAAATATTTTTTAAATGAGTTTTTTCAGAATTCTTCACACACAAAAAATCTTTCAAAATACAAGAAAGTAGTCAACAGTTAGCTCACAACTATTAATATTTTAAAAGTCAGCATCATATGGGTTTCAGCTTTCTGTGTGCATGGAAGTATCTAAATGCTTTAATAGCAGGGTGAACGTGTGGGCAATTCCAAATCCTTTTTGGGAGGGATCTGTAAGGAATTAAAAAAACCATTACATGACAGCAGTGAAATTAAATTATTTTTTGGCATGAGCCTTTGTCATGAGGGATAATGAGGAAATTCCTGTTCCAAAGGCACTTCTTATTCACAGCGTGGCCCTAACAGAGGCTGAATATGAAGGAAATAATAGAGCAACCTGCGAAATACAAGAGCAGTGAATCACGACCATATGGTTCTTGTTCCATTGTTCTGGAGGAAATGAGCTATGGAATAGCAAGGTTCCTCAACAGTAATTTAATGAACTTAAAAGTAGCAGCACTTCTTGAGTTTAGAGGCCCTCTTATTTTACCTGAGTCTTTCAGCAGAGCCAAGAGTGATCTCAAAATAGAGCCAGGGGAATAACCTCAGTCTGAAGGAGCTACTTCAGAGTCTAATTAAGCATAAAATAGAGTAATTATATTCTAATTGGTTCAAATTAGAGCGAGTTGTGCAAGAAACAATAATGCTTTTGCAAGTTAAGAACAGCAGCGATGTAACCAAACATCTCAATGCGAAGCCTGTTGTAGCCTGCACCTCAACATCCACCCTGGGGACTTCCAAAAGTACCTGCAGAACTACCAAGAAAAAGGCCACAGGTTTGTTGGGGTGTTCTTTTTTTTCCAGAAAAAATAAATGGGAATTCGAATAAACATATGAAGGTTGTGTGATGCTGAAGGGACCACCCTTCCAATTCTATGTGTCAAAATGATCTGGGTTCAGGTCTTCTGCAAGGCAGGAAAGAAAAAAAAATGGAAGAAGGTTGTCAGGAGTAGTCAGCATGGATTTACCAAGGGGAAGTCATGTTTGACTAACCTCATGGCCTTCTGTGATGGTGTGGCTGAATGGGGAGATGTAGGGATGCACTGGATGTTGTCTACCTTGACTTCAACAAGGCTTTTGACACTGTCTTCCATAACATCCTTATGGGCAAGCTCAGGAAGTGTGGGTTAGAAGAGGGGATGGTGAGAGGGGCTGAGAACTGGCTAAACAATAGAGCTCAGAGGGTTGTGATCAGTGGCACAGAGTCCAGTTGGAGACCTGTAACCAGTGGTGTTCCCCAGGGGTCAGTACTGAGTCCAGTCTTATTCAACATCTTCATTTATGACCTGAATAATGGTATAGAGTGGACACTCAGCAGTCTGCTGATGACATGACACTGGGAGGAGTGGCTGATAGAGCAGAAGGCTGTGCTGCCAGTCAGTGAGAGCTGGACAGGCTGGAGAGCTGGGCAAAGGGGATCCTGGTGAAGTTCAGCAAGTGTAGAGTCCTACACCCAGGGAGGAATAACACCCCGTACAAGTTAGGGGTTGGCCTGCTGGAAAGCAGCCCCACACGGGAGGACCCTGGAGTCCTGGTGGACAGTAATTATCCACGGGACAGCAATGAGCCCTTGTGGCCAAGGGGGCCAATGGTGTTCTGGGGTGGATTAGGAGGAGTGTGGTTAGTCGGTCAAGAGAGGTTCTCCTGCCCCTCTAGTCTGCCCTTATAAGGTAGCACGGCATTATCCCGAGTGCAGGACTTGCATGGTGCTCCTCCTGTCACCTGTGGCCCTCTACCATCTGAGACACCAAGAGATAAAGCCATACCCCAGACTTCACAGAGCTGGGAGTCTACAAAAACCTCCCACTCCAAGCTGAGGCTCACCAGCTGTCGAGCCTGTACTCCCAAATTCAGTCTAGTATTTCCCCTTCCTTAAGACATGGTGAGCAGAAGAACATGATTTCTTCAGCCATCAATTCCTCTGACAGATTCTGCTGAGAGAGACACATTTACTTTTCTGTGTTTGCCTAGTGAATACAAAATCATGGAACACTGGCAGATGATCCTACACTTAAGAGTCTAAACTGAGGGGTTTTTGATTGCCACGGGACCTTCCATATGTGGATTTATGGAGATGGGATAAACCTGGAAGCCACAATTATCTTCCACAAGTGATCATTAGAAAGCTATGGTTTAGACTTTTAGAGGTGTCTAAGGTGGTTTGGCAACAAAACTGCATCAAAATCCAGCAGGAATTACTCAGTTTGATTGCTAATGATCACAAGAATAAGATTTTTAAGTGAATTCACAATCAAAGATAAGCTAAAAATTCCAATATTTCATGTAGCAGCAAAATCAAAGTGATAAATTTGCTGTTCAAGGGAAAAAAAACCAACCTGATTTTATCCCTTCTTTTCATAATAAAGTATGGATAACTTATGATGAATGGAAAAAAGATGATTCTCCTGGCCAGATATGAGCTAATGTGGGCTAAAGGCTGTTTGGCATTTGACACAAAAAAAAAAAGAAAGAAAAAGCCTAGTGTCGGATTCATGAGTCAACTCCAATCAGTCACGATTCCTTTTTATGGCTTTAAAAAACTCAAGTTCTTTCTAATGATGGACAAAACCACTAGAGGCTCATTATTTTGACTGCAGTAAGAGAACAGATATTAAAATTTATGAGTAAAATAAAATTGTCCCCAGGCCATAGATCTTGCTTGCAATAGGTGCTCATTCACTGAGCTGTTCTTCTATTAACGAACGCAGAAAGCACAGGTTAGGCTGAACTACAAGCATATAAACACAGTAAGATGTTGCAGATGGCCTAGAGAATCCAACATCACAAGCAAAGTTATTTTTTTATTACTAGCACTGAGCATATATATTTCTGTGTGTTCTCTGAGTTTTTGGTATTTGTTGATTATACTTTTTCTTATTATGTTGGTCTTTGATGTACCAATCAACCCGCATTTAAAATATCAGCAGATGGTATTTTGCAGTTGCAAGGATGTTATTAATGGTTTTTTAAAGAAAATTATTTCCTACAGTTCTCCATTTGTCAAGGTTTAGAGCTGGCCAGCCACTAGATGAATGACAGACTGCTTTCTGTTACCTCCTCTCCCTTCCCCAAGGGAAACAGAAAGGGAATAACGGAGAGACACATGGATTAGAAAACTAAAACAGCTTAAATGGGAATAATAACAACAACTCAACCCCCTGATAGCAATTACACCATCGTCACCGCTGATGCTGTGGAGCAGGCAGGGGAGAAATCCCAGGCTGGACTGAATATGACATAGATGGGATGGAAAACCTTGTTGGTCAGTTGAGGGTCACCCTGTCCTCTCTGCTCCTCCCTGCAGGTGCAGCCTTTGACACTCTGCACCCCACTTGCAATGTGGTGCACAAGAGCCAGCAGTGACCTCGGTCTGCACCCCAACCCTTGATCCCAGCTCTAAATATCAAGCACTAGCACTGCCAAAAGCAGAAACTGGCTGCAAAAATACGCCCTTAACTTCAGCAAGTGCAGTTAGAAGAGGCTTAGCTGAGAAGCAAAAAAATCACTGAACAGATTGAGTTCTGTTCTAACTCAAACCAGGAGGTGTTTAAGCAATGATTTGGTTTTGACAGCAGAGAACTTTTAAAGCAAATTCAGGTATTCTAAGCACATCGAAACAAAATGTTCTACCTTATCAAGAAAGTCACCCTGCACTAAATTGTAATTTAGAATGTTGGAATTTCACAGTGGCATTTTCAGAAACGTATAAAAATTATTTTAAAGATTTTTTTTCTCCAAATACATCTTCATTCACATAGCCAGTAACTAGGGAGATTGGGCATAAAACTGCGTGCACCAAAAAAAGGTAAAAATTTAATTCCTCAAAGAAATTTAAGTAGCTAATTCCTTGCAGTTTCTTTTCTAAACTTCCTCTTAATACCTCTACACACAACTCCTTTGCAACTCCTGTCGTACGTGTCGTTCCAGGAAAGACTTTAACAGGGAAAGCTAACTTATGCATATATCTTTTTTTAATCGATTATAAGCCAAATGTGTTAAATTTTAATCTTAAATGCACCTCTTGTCAAATAAAGCTGCTGTACAACTATTTGCAAGCTGTTAGTTTTATGAAGACCGATAATTAAGATATTCATTTCCACCTTGAAGTTTTTAAGAGTGACAACATTAAGGCAGTAATTCACAGGTCTTTCAAGTGCTTGACTCATTTTTGGCTCTATGTTGGAAGCTTTCAACTCCCCTCCAAATAATTGTTACCTTTTCTTTCAAGTGGCTGAAGAATTTATGATCATTCCAGACCAGAAAAGAAATAGTACTTGTCACCACTCAAGCTTCGAAAGCAAAGCTACTTCAGAAGACAAAGTCTTCTGTGTTAGCACAGGAGTCTATTGCTTTCATGAAGAACATGTCACCATAAATAACAAAGCCTGGGAGCCATCTTCACTGAAGACAAGTTACATAGATTAGTAATAGTATTAAATTAAATTAGTACTATTATAGTAATCAGTGAAAAATCTGTGAAGAAAACTGAGAATCTTATTAATTCCTCAAAAAAATAAATTTACAACTCCTAAACATTTTGCTGGCTTGAAAATTCAAAGCAGAATTCACTCTATGAATGGAAATCCACACCATGGGATAAAACAGAATGGAAAAAAAATCCCAGCATTTTGCCAAATTTTAGTTTATCCAGTTGTTATGAAAAGTATGGAAAAGAAAAAAAAAAGCAAAAAGATTTTAAAGTAAGATTAGAAGAAAGCTATGGAGATAATAGTCATAATATTGTACAATAGAACGTGTATAATCCTGCACAACCTGTACTGCATTATTAAATTGCATAATAATTACATATAATATTAGTAATAATACTGAGAGAATAAAAGCAATTTGACCAATATAAGTACACTCTGGGGAAGAGAAAACTTTGTATTTTGCTTCTGAGAAGGCCATTTTCTGCAAGAGCACCTTCAGAGCTGTATTCTCCCATTTAGCAGATGTCAGTCCCAGGAAGGTGTCCCCAGCATACCCAAGCACTGCAAGAACTGTCCTTTAAGTAAGATGACAACCTTTAGATTCCTTTTCTGACTTGTTTACACTTCTAATTCTGTCACAACTACTCAAACACACTGAAAGGATTTAAATATTAATAGTATAGCGTAGGAATAAAATGTTGCTTCATCCCTGTAAGGACTATGCTAGTGTGGGGAGTGGGGTTGGTTGGTTGTTTTGGTTTCTTTAAGTGGTGTTTGCAAAGAATTGTAAATTCCTTCCACTGCTAAACTATCACACTGTGAAGAGGTTTAACTTAAGTACAGAGCAGCAACTACCGAACAACTTCTTACAATAATATTTTTAAGGAATTGTCTCAAAGAGCAATGCAAATGTGTCTTTGCCAAGTTTGCAGCTCACTTCATAAAAAAAAAAAACACACAAAAAAACCCCAACAAACAACACACCAGGAAGACAACAGAAAATTAACACTCCCAACTCACCAATGCCAAGTCCTCCCCTGTCCCAGCAAAAAAGCCCCACAACCTATCGTAGGCAGGCAAGAAGGGGACTCCACCAGAAGAGAAATTCACTTCTTTATGCCCTTTAAACGACAGCACACCAACCTTGACCTCAGGATATCAAGATGGTCAGAGGGCTGGAGCACCTCTCCTACAAGGACAGGCTGAGAGAGTTGGACTTGTTCAGCCTTGAGAAAAGAAGGCTCCAGGGAGACCTTATTGTGGCCTTACAGTATCTGAAGGGGGCTACAAGAAAGCTGGGGAGGGACAGTTTCCAAAGGCCTGTAGTGACAGGACAAGGAGTAATGGTTTCCAACTGGAAGAGGGTTTGGATTGGAAATAAGAAAAATGTTTCACCCTGAGGTTGGTGAGACACTGGAACAGGTTGCCCAGCAAAGCTGCAGATGCTTCATACTGGATGTGTTCAAGAACCAAGCTGGATGGGGTTTGAGCAACCTGGTCTCATGGGAAGTGACCTGCCATGGCAGGGGACTTGGAACTAGATGGTCTCTAAGGACCCCTTCCAACCCAAACCATCCTATGATTTTATGATATCCCTATCAGGCTGGCTATCAGGAGATGGAAAAAAAACAGGGCTTGGTCCCACAGGAACAGCCCATAGGCAGTCACAAGGGAGACTATGTTGTCTTCTGACCGTGCAGGCAGCATTTAGCTAGTTCCAACATCTCCCCAGCTATGGGAAGGTCAGGGTCAAGAATGATCTTGGGGGTGAATATTCAGCATCTGCCTTCTCCACCACCATGGCCCAGCTATGCCCACACAGCAAAGCAGCCATGAAACACTCTTCTCCACTGAACATGGGAAAACAAGTAGTTCAATCCCAGTTGTGCTCTGAAGGCAAAGCAGCTACACAGTTTTTTAGGCAGCCTGGAAGACTTCAGTACAGTTCTTTGTACTTTTAGATAAAAGTGCATTTGTCATTAAGTACAGAGAACTCCAGGACTCTACAAGAGGGATGCTTTTTATTTAAAAGTCTCTATTGCTTCACTATAACCACGAGAAAGAAATAGGAGGGTGTGGGAAACAGAAAAAAATTACAGACTGCATCTTCTGTATTTGACTATGTCCATCTGTCTTTGTTCTCTGACATCCATCACATTTCTTCTGAGTGCCTTTATTTTTACTAGATGGGCAAGTACTTACTGTTTTAATTTACAACTGCACTGTCTCTATTACTTTTATCTTCCCTTTCTTCACCTTCTCTTTGGTTATCTTTCCACTTTATTCTACTTCTTCCAACTGGTGGAAAAAAACCCCAACCTGCCAAAGGTAAGAGGCAAGTACAAAGAAGAAAGAGCAAAGAACAAAGAATGCTGCTAGTGCTTTTGCACAGAGATGAAAAGAAAAGTTTCAGTACAAATAAAACCCAGAAGTTTTGACATAATCACACTGCAATATAAGGGAAAAAAAATAAAATAAATCTTTAAGTGATACACCAAGTGCTGGCTTGCTTGGTTGGTTTTTAACATTCCTCCCTGCTATAAAGTCACTCTATTGTCTTTTAATCCATCACTGGCAGTCACTAAATTTCTCATTCAGATTGTTTTCAAACTGGAGAACTGTTAGATTAAGCATTCTTCTTTCAACTTTTTAGATCAGCTTTTCAAACCTAAGATTATTCCTGCATCTCTCCTGCTGTCTTTGGTCCATGTCTTTCTTGAAGCACAAGGCCAAGGTGCATAGTAGTGCAGCAGAAAGCCTCACCAACACTTTGGTGACAGAATTACCTTTGCTCGGGTCACACCTATCACTCCTCCTTATAACACATACTCAAGAAGAACGTATGGTTGATTTTCCATGACTCCTAACATCCATCCACAATTTACCATGAGTAAATTACTTTTCCCCGTCACAAGAAACATTACAGAGATAAGTGAATAAAAAAAGAGAAGTAAGGGGGGGATAGGGGTGGGAGAGACAGACCCAGATCAAACAATGCTTTCCTTTGCAATACATGTCAGATCCACTGCAGACACATCCATGTATTATCAATGTCCAGATAAACAGACTTTATTCTGCAAATGAAGATACAATGAACGGGTTTAAGGCAGGCTGGTGTCCTCAACTGCTAAGCACTGCTTAGCCCCCAAAGCTTTGGGCAGTCTAAAGCTCTCACCTTTTCTAAAGGGCTAAGACTTGTAACTGAGGGTTGAATGGAGGCTGGTAGACCTTTTAAAATGCCATGGTTCAACTCTAGTCCCGAGGAAGGCACACCTGCCAGAAACTCACAAATGCAAAAGGGAAAGCCTTGGAAAAATGACTTGGCTTCAACTTTGCCTGAGTAGCCCGGCACACGGGCATAACTCTGCAACTGGAAGGAGAACATCAGTAATTTACATGAATTACAAATACCCCCTTTTTTAAATACATAAAAGATCAGTACATGCTTGGGAATCATCCTTGAATCTTGTCTGTTGCTAATTCTTTTAGCTGAGAAGATGAAACTTCTATTTCAGCAACTTCTCTGCAGAAGGGCAAACAGACTTTCACTTTCATTCTTACGGACAATGGGACTCGGTGTTGGCCTCCTCAATATTTAATAAAGTGTGCTACTTTCTTTCAGGCACAGTAAAGATACTTAGGACTTTCTTTTGCCTCATCCCACCTTCCTTGACACTTTATGAAGATTAATGAACACTGTTGTTTGCATACCTTATCTCTCAGGAAGCACGACCTTCCAAAGCAGTTATGAAACAGAAGTTAAGAACTCCTCCATCTTCATTAGTTTTATATTATACCTACTCTGCTGTGGGTTTGGTTGTTAGGTTGTTTTTCTAATTGTAGTTAATTATCTCAATGCAGCTTTTAAGAGGTTTATTTCCATTACCTTTTAACATGTAGTTGTTCTTTCATACAAGCAAATAAACAGAGGTCATTGCTCATTGCTCAGAGCACACGGGGATATTTCATGTTTCCTGAGTGAGAGCTCAGCTGGTGCATCACACACCAACCACCAGAGACAGCAATGTTGTACTAAATTAGCAATCAATTCTTCACCAAGCACTGTGTAAAAGAAAGTTTAGATATCTTTATGGAAAAATGCTATTAACTTCATACTTAAGGAACCAGGCATACGAAGTGAAACCTGCTGGACATGGCTCTGTGTATACATCCAACAGATCTACCTAGAACACAATTGTATTTCAACAAGCAAACGCCTGAGGTGCCCGAAACTCAAAGGAGGTGTCTTCAGAGACTGCTTTTTAATTTGGTTTTGTAGGAAAAGAGTTACGAACATATACACAGAAACGTATTAATAACACAAGCAACTGCCTAATAGCAAAAACAGTCTCTGAAATTTGCATTCTTCACCACAGCTGAAAATTACAAACTCTATTTCATGTGCCAAGGGAGATCCTCTGATTTTACATACAAATAAAAATTGCTCCACTCCTTTTGTTACAACAGTGCTAAAGCCCTGAACTGTTCTCCCTCCCCCCCCCCCCCCCCCTTCTCTTCTGTAGCATCAGAAAACAGAATTTAACTTTGGGTCACATATTGCTATCATAGGCAAAATCTATCATCAAATTGTACTGATCTCACAAAAGCAGAACAACTATTAAAACAGCTTTGAAGTATTTTAAAAATCTACCAATGCACATAAGTGTAGCTTGCCTGCAACTGCTACAGCAACAACCACCAAGTTTGGATAGCATGTAATACTGCACTTCAGAGCTGCTACTTGGAACAGGCTGGTTTAATTTCTCCACGCACAGCTTTTTTCCTCATCTCTCACTCCTTCATTTGCAGAGCATGAAGTCATTAGGAGACACATCACACTGTCTCATCTCGATAGTCTTTCATTCCTCCCACCTCCTTCCATACACAGGAGATACCAGGACACCTCTCAGGCCACATTTCAGCTAAACCAAGAGGAGGTGCAGGATGGCAGCTCTGCGCAGCCAGTTTCATCTGAGAGGGAATATCTATTCCGACTGTTACTCCTTGGCTATCTAAACAACAGTGAGGAATCGAAGGAGATTCTCAAGGACTTTGTTGCTTTCTTTTACCTTCAAAGATGGGGGCTCCTTCTCTGAGAAACTAATTTTGAAATTACTTGTAATTTAAGGCAGGAAAGGAAAAAAAAAAACCAAACCACAATCAAGGCACAGTTATGAATAGGTACTTCTGCAATTTCCATTTTCTCTTTGAGATAGAGCCCTTTTTTTATCCAGGGGGAAAGGCAGAAAACAGAGCTCACTGCCACAGCACACAGCTAGCTCCAACTGAGATCATCAGAACCACTGTGCCCCAGCACTGGCAGAGCAGAGACAATGCTGCTCGTTAGCACAACTGAAATTCACTGCGATAACCAAAGCAGCAACATCCCACACTCATAAATTACACTGTTATAGCTGCAGCGCCTGCGCTTCCTTTTTGTCACTTATAAAAATAGTTTTTATTACAGTCTCTTCTGGGTGAAGGTCAAGCGAGCGAGACAGGACTGGAAACAAAGTCTTTTAAATGGAGACAGCACATAATGCAAATCCCTTTAATACAACTTCTTCTGCCTGCAGCATAAGCCTTGACTTCCAAAACCCCTGCATCTTTAGCTTTCCGAACTCTGAAATAATTCACTTTACGTGCAAGAATTTACCAAAGCCCTTTCTGACCTCAACCATACAAACATTTGTTCCAGTAAATGAAGACAGTTCTTTCTCACCCAGTGCTTTACAGCAGGGCTCACACTGTGATTGCCAGACTTAGCTTAATAAAGAATCGAAGAAGAACTTGACAGGCTATGAAAGACAAAGCCTTTATCTATTGCAGCTCTATTGTTTAGCTTTCCAATTTGCAGATTACAGTGGTAGAAAAGGTAATTCTACTCAAACACAAAGAAACGTGTTAAATGGTCTGGGAAAAAAAAAAGTAATTAAGAATTGTGCAGAGAAAGGGAAATAAGAGGCTGCTTGTCTTCTGAAATGATACCTGCTTATGAAATAGCCACGGAGGAACATTAACCCAAACAATGTAACACGTAAATTTATCTGAAAGACTAGGGGCAGCCAGGGTCATAATTATCACCTCTAGTGTGTTGTATGAAAAACAGCAAAAAAAATGTTGATGGATTGCTAGGGGTTTCTGGCAGCTGTAGCTTTTGAAGCACGATTAGCACTGTATCCTAATGTCTCTGATAATTGTGCAGAGGTGACGCTCGTTTTCTGCACCAGGCCTGTTATTTATTCACAAAGAAGTCACTGGCTGTAAAAATTAAACATGTAGAAAAGAAGTTGACCTCTGTCTTTTTCCACAAAACGACATCGCTTTGAAGGACGAAAGAAGAAACAGCTTACACTATTAGTAATGGATACAGGTCTAATTTAATGTGCATTGTCCTCATACCTTTGCCCTTTACAGGTTATTAACTGTCACAAGCTGCTGGGTGAATTTATTGCATCATTACACAGCAGCTACACGAATATTTCTGGTAGGAAACTCACAGGGAAATAGCAGCTTTGTTTAAAGGAACATTTTTTGAAGTACAGTGCCTGGTTTTTAAGAGTCATTAAAACAGTTTCTTCAGATTATAGCAGGGAAAGTCTTCATATTCATGTGTACCATAAAGGTTCTCAAATGCCAGAGCCTTAAGACTGTGCTTATACATGTATGTCATAGTATTTTGTGCTTTCCCACACCATTCTCTTGTTTATAACTGAAAGCAAGCAAACCAAATGATTCTAATTCTCTTCCAGTGATCTAGGTTTTGTTTCATCCTGATGACAGCTATGTGGGATGCAAGGTGCCTAACAGAAGTAGTAATACAGGGATTTAATGACTCAGAGCTGAACTGACTTCTCCAAAAAATCTGCAAGTATCCCAAAAGTAGTCAAAAGAACTCCAAGGGAAGCACAACAGAGCCAGGTAAACAGCAGGAGCGGGTACTACAGGCATCTTTATGCTCTGAGCAAAGATGTCAAGAACCAGGAGTAATTAGTTGCTGAAACTCAGTGGGGTTAATTGCAGTGCCATAACTTTCCAATCAACACAAGCACACTCAGTTACAAAGACTACATTTTGCAGTGATGAGGACCTTGCTTTTTCTCCTACTAAGGTTTGCAATACAAATAAATAGAAGATTAATGTAACACAGCTTTTGAAATAGAAATCAAAACAAATTCAATACCAGTGCAAAACCAGCAAAGTCTCTGTCAAGTCGCAGGCATTTGCCCTCTGAAAGCACCTACCTGTCTGCCCTTGTGTTATTACTGACTAGTATTTGTATTTGCACCATAATTAATCCAGGCTCCTCCACAGCCATTGATCCTGATCTCATCCCTACCAAAATACAGAACTATTTGACCTGAAATCAATGGTGCTTTTACTCAACTGCCTGGCTGAGGTGACACCTTCATTTGGACTGCTAGCCAGTTCTGCCTGCAAGAAGGTAAAATGCTTGCAGACCCTCACTGTCTGCCCATATTTCTTCTACCATTGCTAGGAGGATGGGCAACTTCTCCCACAGTTTATGGTGAGAAAAATCTGCGATGCTCAAAGTTTTTTCAGAAGAAAACAAAAAGAAAACCAAAAGGCTATGCAAGACATTCCCACAAATCCCAGCCAGGCAGAAAAAAAACCAGAACTGGTGATAACTGGTGAAACAGGCACAGCTTCACAGCATGCTTACCAATAGCACAGTAACACCCAGATCTGGAAAACCACCGTCACAGCAAAGCCATATCCACGAGGGTATGAAAAGCAGAGCTCTTAGCTGGTGTTACAAGGCAGAGACTCCAGCTACCACCTAAGTCAAAAAGCCCAAACTCTACAAGCTCACTTTTAAGGGCTCTTAAGGGACAATCACAGAATCCCTAAGGGTGGAAAAGCCAGATGTCTCAACTGTGCCTCTAATTCTTGCACTGCAACCAGCAGATTTATTTCTAGCTTATATGGTGTACCCTGCTAGCACAATAAAGCACAACAGCACTCAGATACCTGTGACTGAATTCACATACAGCCACCTTAACACCTGTTTACAGCAGTGTTGACTAAGACAGACCTGGGGTGGGATCCAGAGTGGGGCACAAATTCATGAATTCACATTAACGTATTTTAAACTTGTTTGCACATTCTGAATCTTGTTTAAACATAAGATCTTAGACTGTGAGGCTAGACAGATCTATACAAGAGACAGGAAAATGTTGATGAAAAGTCCCATTTCAGAGGAACAAACACATTTTTTTCTTGTAGCACAGACACAGCCTAGCTGACATTAAATCTGCTCTTTGTTTTATGTTGCTTCTACCCCACACAAGCATCACTACTACTATAGTGATTTAGTATAGAGGTTCTCTCTTCAGGAAACCTGAGTGTCTGAGGAGTGTCTAGGTAAACTGATGCCCTTAGTTCTAGCTTTGCTAGTTTGGGGCAGCAAAAAGAAGAACTGCAAGATTCTTTCTTAAGACTGATCATCCTGGGGTGCCTTTGGAGGAAGAAGCAGAGGGAAAGTAAAACAAATCCTATAAACTCAATGCCAAAACTTAAATTGCAAGGATTACCATAACTGCTACTAGCTCCACTACGTTGTGAGCTAATAATCAAGACAATGTGTTTCCTATTCTGCTTTTCTTCCTACCTTGGCTAAGGCATTGCTCAGCCAGGACAGCTCCTTTGCCCCAGGGAAACACGGTTGTTAGGACACCAACATCAAACCTGACCACAGGCACCCAGCAGGTGACACTGGCACACTGGGACTCCTGGGACAGCACTTTCCCAAGTGCCTCTTGCCTTGAAAATATTTTAGTGGACTATGAGTCTGCACTGTGGATTTCAACTGTTCCGGAGGACACAAAGCAGCAAATCTCAGTCATCTCTACGGACGATCCAGGGGTAGGAAATCATACACTTTGTAGGGTGGTACTTCAGAGACCTGTGTCAATAGCTTGCCAGTGACACTAATGAGGATGTAAAAGCTCAATGTCTTCAGCACAGTCTCAGCCAGAGCTCCACAGCAAGGCAGGGCTGATATTTGCAAATAATCTGTTCCTGCTCCTTCAGAAGTGTAAGGTTAAATCGTATACTGACAGTGCAAACAAGTTCTCCCCTTCCATGGTCTAAAGGAGCCTTAAACAACTGTTCAGAAGATAACTTGTAGTGGAAGATGAATAACAGAACAGTAAGATCAATAACAGAACAGTAAGAAACCACAAAGAACAGCGCTCATTTTCCACTAGTCTCTTTCCTTGTCCTCTGCATTGAAGGCATAGTTGGAAAAAGTAGTTTCACAACTAAGTCCCATCCTACACTGGTACTTCCTGGGTATGATGGCAAAACCCTCTGGGACTGGGAAGTTCTTGCAGGATTTAGGCAGATTTGAAGCCTCCCTTGGGTGAACTGACAGTGCTGAGAAATAACATTCAGGAAATTTAATTCACAGCTTCTTGAACTATTTAGGTAAAAACAACAGAACAAAACACAAGATAAAAAAAAAATAGGGCTCATGGGACTTCTCACTGACTTTGAGAGAAGGCTTAGAGTTTCACAGTCCCTTATTTCCTTGCTCTAACAAAATAACTAAATTGTAATAAAAATAATTAAAGAAGGATTACAAAGTTTATGACATTGTAAACCAGAATGACCAGTTAATAATCTTAAAACTTCCAAAGCCAGCCCTCCCCAGACACCAACTCTTCTATTTCAATGTCAGCAGCAGACTCTTTAGATGCAAACAGCCTAAGGGTAAACACTGGATTAGCTTTAACTCAGAAAAGATTTTTGTTGTTCCAAGATGTAAGACTGTAGTACAAACACAAAGATCTTGTGTAGGGCTTTTTGTTATCGTTGTTTTGTGGTGGGTTTGTTTTGGGTTTTTTGGGGGGTTTGGTTTTCTGTTGTGTTTATTATTTTTTAGTAGAGGTTTAAGGAAAAAAAAAATAAAAACCCAATCACCAAACACCACCAAAACAAGACAAAACCACACACTAATAATTTCCAGGAAAGGTTTGATGCTTATTCCATTTGTTCTGATTTTACATCTCTGAAATGCCATAAGACACGGCTACAATCTGCAAATTCTAAGTGTGGAATAACTTTACCAAAGACAGCAAACTATGATTTCTAGCAGTATACCTAATAGCTATGTGTATCTGCTAGTTCTTAATGGCTTATCAGGCTTATTCTAAATCATAGGGAAATGACAAAATCAAATCAGTCAAAATAAAATGGAAAATTCTCCTGCCTCTATCTGCACATTACAAGCAGATATTTCATAAAATATATTTATCAGCATTGTGACCAGCTCTAAAATGTTGTCAGTGCAGAATGTTTATACACTGTAGCATAGTAAAATTATCCCCCTGTTAACTCTAAATCAGCTTCTGAACAGGTTATTGGTGCTCCTTCATCTGCAGCCTAGCTCAAAGGGAAATGTCATTTGTGATGTCTGGAGCAGCATTTCTGCTATGAAGGATATCACAGTTGAATTGTGACTTACTATAAAGGTAACAATGGCTGGATTTGGTATAAATAAATCTTAGAGACAGATCACTGTATTATTTACCTTTTGTTTTCAAAAGATGGTAAAATTTTAAGTGAACAACTGTAAACTTCAACTGAAGCTGTAACTTAATTTGATTAATATAGTGTGTTCATCTACCTACTGAAACCATATTAATTCATGCTGTTTACACATCATATCTTACAATGTAGTGCCAGCCTTGTCAGCATCAGTATGTCTTCATCACATAGTCTGGGGGACGGTCAATCACATTCAAACATCTGAATTAGCTTAGGCCAAATGCAAGGATTCTCCCTGCAAAGCATAACCCACATTATGTCTCTTCATTATTTCCTAATTCAATTGATATTTAAGATACATCCCATACTGATCTGATGGGAAAAAAATAGATTATGGGCTCCCCCCATTCCCCAAGTGAAAACTGAAATATTAGAGATGGGATCAAACATAAAATGCCTCAAAGGCTCCTCCCCATGTCGTGTTACATTGATTTGATGGCCATTATGAATTTCAATAAAATCTTCCTCTGACTACCCAGGTGTATCTTGTTCTCTTCTGCAACTGATGAGTTTCTCATAACCTTCCTTTTTTTTTCCTCTTTTTTTTTTTTTCGGCAAAGGAATCATGGGATTTAAGTAAGTGGCCATTCAAGGTTTGTAGACATATAGCAGTAGGTAATTACACTGGTGTTCACTTTGTTTTGAATATAGTTTATTTACTCAAACTAATTAAGGCCAAAATAAATACAAATTATAAATTTTGAGGAGAATTACATAGAGAAAAAACAGCAGGATGTTGGTCAAAATGCTCAAGTATACCTTATGTTAGCAGACTGAAAGCACTTACACTGTCAAGGTCTGTTCTAAGTGCTTGTGCTGGGGAAACCACTTTGTTTCTTATTTTCATTTCAAAGAGTCTCATCTGTCACTTTTTCTGCCTTTCTTTTCTTACAGGTACTCAAACTCTGAGCTGTGACACAACTTAGACCTTCAGCACTCACAGTACACTTGTGTGACCTCTTCAGTCACACAACTAGACGGATGAATTAATACAGCGGACGACACTGCAAAATGAAGTCTTAAGGCAGGCCTATGACGTGAGAAAAAGTAATTCACATCCAAACTGGTACATCTGTCAATTCATTACATCATCGAATCCAATTTTAGGAGATTCTTCAGACTTGTAAAATGCTGGATTACACAACAAAGGCTGCTGACTTTGGAAAGTGCAGTGAGTTAGAAGAACCGAGCTGAAAAGTAAAAAATCACTGCACAGAATTAGTTCTGGTCTCGCTCAACCCAGGACACAAGGTTATGTCAACAAACACACAGAGGACTGTTGCTTGGTTTGTTTTTTAAAAACAACAAACACAAACCACCACACACAAAACCCACCAACCAGCCTGTTACCTGCAGTGCCAGTCCAGTACCAAGAGAGTCAGACATGAGCTGCCCTAGAGTCACCTCACTCGCAAATCCACAGCCAGCAATGAAGCTAGAACGGTTCAGCAGTAACCAAGTCACCAATAATATGCTAGGGCAGTTTTTAAGATAGCTGAATTAATAAATATTCACACTGGGGAATGAAAATTGGCACCTAATTAGTTTAAGGCCCTAGAAAGGTCTGACTATGTGCTCCAAGCCTTTGCTCTACTTCCACAGCGTGTTCAGAAAGAGTGCTAACAATTTGTTACGCGAGAGAAAAAATATTTAGCTCCAAAGATTTCTTCTGAGGTGTATCATAAGGCAGTTGCATTTAACTACCACATTTTCAGGAATGTTCAGCTTATGATCTCCATGATGAATAGCACCATGCATACAAAATACAAAGAAAGGAGATTAACTGCACTGTCCCTGAAGAATTGCTGGCTTTACCAGACAATTAAGAAGTTCTGCTTCTTTTCCTTTTGATTAACTGTAGATAAAAATATAATCTTTACTATGGTCTTTTTCCATTTACACTTCTGCAATAGATAACAGAAGATAAAAGAACAGAGCAGAGCAATCCGAGATGGCAGTACACACAACACAACAGAGCACAGTTACTTGACTTGTGTATTCCAAACAGAAGGTTGTAATACTGTATTATTCTGTCAACTACTTTTAACTTCTCCACACAGAACTCTAAGCAAACACCATACTTCAGATAGGCAGCCCATCATTACAAGCATACTGGTTAAAAGGTGTAACTATTTTTGTAAAGACTTGAATAATTTCTAACCAGGATGTTTGAATTGTTTCCCCAATCCCTTTGCATGAATCCACAATGTGAATGAATTTGGAATGCTGAAGTACAGCTTGTAGATTTGCCCATAATTAAGACAGCCTGATACATCAGATATTTTCCATACCTGGGTCATCTTAGAAGACAATAAACATTTGCTCTGCACTGGACATGCATTTGCCTGGGGTGGGCCAAGCTCTCTTTCTAGCAATGGTTTGGGAACAACGACTCCCTCCTCTGCTTTTCTTCATGAAGAGTCAGGGCAAAGGAAGAAACTGCTTAGTGCAAGACTGAGATGTGTGCCAAAATTAGGAACTGGGGAAGAAGTAGTCTTGGAGTGATGCAAGAAAACTGAGAAGCCTGGCATTCACCTGGTAAAGCAAGTGGCCTGGGCTGGGGTTTGAAGAATGCTAAAAGAACCAGATGAGCACATGCCAGTGGAATAGGGCAGACAGGCCCATGTCTGAAATAGGAGGCAGAAATACTTGGCCTACAGTTCTTTTCCATTTCTCTACAAGGGATTTCCTATGAATCCAGAATTCACTTAAATCAAACCTTCAGAGATTAAATTTCTAGCATACCTTAACTCACATGAAAACTAAAGGAAAGAGCTGATTGGGAGAAGAGGTGCAAATGAGGTCAATAAACCAAACTTGGAACATAAAACACTCTGAGAGACTATTATTTGAACAGTACACATTGTATAGCAGGTCCATGAAACGCTTGGATCTTTGCTTTTTTCCTGTTTCAAAGAAAATCCTTCATTTCCAGATTTCAGTAATTCAGGTTGTCAGAGGTTGCTTCTTTTCCAAAAGGTATTGCTGCAAAATGCAGCTCACACAGTACAATAGGGAATAAGCCACTGCTATCATTAATGACTAGTTTCTTGCTTCAGGAAAGACACTCAAAATCCTTAGTTTTCAACTATTATTTAAATTGGTGACAAAAAGACACTTTAATGGTACCCACTCTGGAACACAAGACTTTAGAATCTCTAAATGCAAGCATCTATGTAGCTGGAGGTACACATTATTTAACCACAATAATAGCTCTCATTAAAACTTAACTCAATTTTTCAGCCTTCTCAAAACATCTGCTTCTCACGGTATCTGCTTTTGTAATTATAACAAAATGTTTCTAGCAATGGTCCTTCAGCTGCAAAAACAACAGGTTCGTAGGGTTTCCTCATAGCTTTGATAAACTCAACTTTACTGCAACAGAATTCAGTAGGTTTGGGGTTTTGTTATTTCAAAAATATTACTATAGAAGTTAATGCCACAGCACCTGACTTGAGCGTTCTCCTTTGAAACAAACCTTTTTCTTAAAACTCTGGCAAGCATGTTTTTACAAAGAACTTTTTCCACCTAGTACTGTAAAGTTAATCCTTGACAACTGCAGTCTGAAAATGGTACACATATGAAGGCTGGAGAGGATATAGGTGTCAAAGCACCAAAAGATCTGCAGCAGTTTAATACTTGATGGCAAAGCTATTTGAAAGGGATTTAATACCTCGGAAAGTGACTTTAGAAGTCATTATTACAGGGTTTTGTACCAATTCTCCAGACTAGCACTTTTGTCATCTTGCCAAAAATTTAAAAGGCAAAATACTGTGCTGGGCTTGTGACTAATGAGAATCAATGAGAACCAATGTGCATCCAGTGTAGAAGATTCCGGAAGATAAAGACAGGCCTGCTTTTTCCCCCCCCCCCAAAACAGATTTACAGAAAAAGTTTTGTGTGCCAGACCTTATGTCATACGATCTGGACAGGCTTTGGAAAGCTTACTGGCATGGGGTAGCCATCCAGAACAGGAACTTTAAGTTAATCACCAAGACAAAGATTCACTTACTGCATTATTTCAGATAAACACCACACAGGGGCTATCACAATCAGCAAGTACAAGAGACATACATCTTCAGTCTGGACAAGATCCCTACAAAACATAAACAGTATTTCCTTCAAACATTCATTTTGATTGATTATTCTGATCTGTAATAGAGTAACAGATACACAAGATCAAAACAGCCACTGTCATCCTTTAAATTTTATTGAAAGCTGTCAAAAAAAATTCTTTCAGTTAAGATTTTTAAATACTATCATCCATCAACTATTTTCCTTTTGGTAGTTAAGTCAGCAGTTTGGATATTACCCTTAGATGGAGATTCTGGACACTCCCTAGGACAAAAGTTTGCATGCTTTTGCAAGTCATTATCTCCAGAGGAGAGTGGAAATGGCTGGTCTTCAATGGGTATTTGAGAATGCTCCTTCAAGGATACTCTTCACTGGGAAACGTTCTTTCCCTGTGAAGGTTTAAAAGCATGGTTATGTGAAATCACAGCCACTGCTACCACTCAACAGTTTGTTCAATGCCACAGTTCCATCTGATAGTCTGCACTCAGGTTTACAGCTGGACAAACTGGCTTTGTCCCCAGGTTCAAGCTCAGCAGGGAAATTTTACAGGGCCCTCTCATAGTCCAATGATTGTTCAACGTGGAACAAAACACGCAGGGCTTTGCACTTTTCAAATTCTATTCTGTGTGTTACTCAGCAAAAACTGACTTCAACTCAACGTGTGGTGTGTGCCTGGAATGAGTTGGGGCCTCAGTACACAAGTATACCACTGAAAGGCAGCTTTTGTCTGTCAGTTATGGATAATGGCCTATTTCTTTCTGCTAAGAATAAAAACCTAAATGCAGCATTTATGCTACAGAGTTGATGGGATAAGTGTGTTAAATGTCGATTCTCAACCACACAGTTCTTATGAATATTACATGTCCCCCATTTCAATCAAGGTAACATTAAAAACCATCCAGATGACATTTTGCCAGAAAAAAAACCCCACACCAATTAAAAAAACCCTCAAAGCCTAAAGGAAAAAAAAAAAACAACAAAACAACTCAAAGCAATAATGATTTTTTTATTTTACAGATCAGGTCTGCTGTATTACCTTTCCAATGCTGAATAACAACTACTGTGAAAGCAGTGGTACTTAGATTCTACCTTGGGAGAAGATAGTAGGAAAGCAAGTTCAGACTAAAGAAAAGTAAGGGCAAATATGGTCATTGAAAAGAAAAATACAACATTGACTCTGAATTTCTCCATTTAGGACACAGCACTGTCATCTCAGGCAGTTCTGACAAGTGAAGGACAGGAAGAAAAAGCCACCTGCACCTGTCCTCCACGGCTAGCTAGAATCCTAAACCACTTCTCTGCCTCCAGATAAGGTTCCTTTCAAGAGAAAAAGGCAAGATAACCCAAGTTCCACATTTAGAGATCACAACCACAAGCCACTGAATCCCTTACTGCAATAAAATGTGTTTAAAATTGAAGTTAAACCAATCAATGAATAGAGTCATTTCTACCGGGAGAACACAACATAAGCATTTCCTTTTTATCACAGGGTTGTAACACAAAGCCAGAATTTTGCATGTTTATAAGAAATTTCATTAGTCACACAAAATATTTTACCTTATTAAGGTCATTAAACCGGGTTTTATAAGGCTGGGGGTTTTTGAAAGGAAAGCCACCCACTAAGTGTTTGGGGATTCCTACAGAAGAAAGCAAAGGATTTGCTGGGAAATCCTGTCCATGTAGCTACTGCCAATTTGAATTCCTTCTTACAAAACACATCTATTCAAGTGCTGAAGAACAGCCTACTAACCTCTCAGCAGAGACTTCAATTTTCTTTGTGTGACCCCTGCAAACACCATTCCCTTCACTCCTGGCAAGTACATACCAGCAGCAGTTTCTTCCCCCACATTGTGTATCATGCTTCATTTTCCTCTTACTATGCTAAATCAACACAAACCCAGAAATCCTGTTTAAACGGGGAACAAAGCCAATGGCAGATTCAGTTGAAGAATAAACCTACTGGTTCCCCCCTTTCCTCCTAGGAGTCATTCGGTAACATTATGTTTTAATTTGTTCTCTTTTTGCAACTCTCAGCTCTTTTTTGTCATGGTGGGAAACCATACGTCCAATACCTCCAGAAGATCCTCAGATTACTGCGAGAGTAACAAAGCACCCAGTTTGGCAAGGAATTCTCACTTGGCTCTTTGGAGAGCTTCAGACTCTTACTAAATGCTTCAGCTTTCTTTTTCTACCAGACCACGCAGCTGATATCATAGGAAGGCTGGACCAAAACAAAACACGTATCTAAGAAACATTTACCCAGATTTAGACAACTGTAATCCAGATCAGAAATGCCTCAAAACATCCACACAATGGAACAAAAAAACTCCTGTCACCTACATTATACCTGTACAGCCTAGGGGAACTGATCCTGACTGTGGAAAAGGAGAGGAGTAAGGAGACACACATGATAGGAAACATATCCACGTGGATATTGTCATAACCCAGTGCTCCTGGACTGAATCATCAATGACCACAAATCAACAGACTCGCTCATGTCTACACTGGATGAAAATTTCCTGTCAGTATCTTTTAGGGTAAAAATTGAGTTTTGAAGAAAGTGAAATATATCAAAAGGGTTTGATAAAAAGAAATTGAAATATAAAGCCGATGGAATTTTTTCAAATGAAAGTAGTTTAACCATACTTCCATTTTTATTTTCTTTTTAACACCACTTGAAAATGACTGCACATCTTACAATCCCTGCAAAATGAGCTCCGTCAATTCCTTCATCCCTGCTTTCGATTGGTAAATATGTTGCCATCTGGGCTATAGAAATAGCTGAGGAGGGCACAGTAGGACTGAATGTTTCCAGCACTCAATTGCCTTGAAATGTGCTCTGCTCTCTGAACCCTCTGGACCCAAGCAGATAAGAAAGCAGCAGAGGTAATACTCATTATTTCCTTCTACTATGCTTTGTATTTCCCAGCACACATCTGGGAAGTTGAAGCTGCCCCCAAGAACAAGAGGTAGCGATTGTAAAACTTCTCCCAACTGCTTACAGAACATTTCATCAGTCTCATCATCCTGACTGGGCAGCGTGTAACAAACTTCCACCACAACAGCTGCCTTGTTAGCCTTCCCCTTCTTACCTATAAACACTCAACACTGTCATCTCCATCACTAACATACATACCCCTCCCTGACATGTAAAGCCACCCCATTGCTTCACCTTCTTTGCCTGTCCCTTCTGAAAAGCTGGGAGCCATCAACAGCAGCACTCCAATCACACGGGATGTCCCAGCACGTTTCCGTGATGGCAGCTGTATCATAGTTTTCTTGCTGCCTAATGGCCTCCAGTTCCTCCTGCTCGTTGCCCAAGCAGCCTGCATTGATACAGACAACTTTCAGCTGGGCTAATGGTCCTGCCACCTTGGTGGTAAAAGCAGCTCCAATTACCAGATGGTTCTCAGCTGCTTCACTAATTAAGAGCCTAACAACAGTTGTGTCTTTGCTGTCACATGGGTCATCACCCCTCACCTCCACACTGCCCCACAGGTACTGGCAGACTGCTCCCAGGCTGCTCTCCAGCAAGCCCAGTTCTATCCCTGTCCCCCTGTGAGTCTAGTTTGAAGACCTTTCAGTGAGCCCCACCAGCTCTTGCCCCAGAAGCCTTTTCCCCCTTTGTGATAGGGGTTTCCTCCCTGTTGCCAGCAGGCCTGGGGTCTCCTAAAGCAGCCTGTACTCAAAAAAACCAAACCGAAACAACAACAAAATTCCACCAGTGTCAGAAGCCTCTGAGCCACGTGTTCATCAGGTGTGTTCTCCTGTTCCTTTCAGTACTCTTCCTGGCACTGAAGGGCTTGGGGAAAACATGACCTGTGTTCCCCATCCTTCAACCAACTACCCCAGTGACCTTAAGTCCTTTTTTAATCACTTTTGGCTTTCTGTCCACAACTCATCAGTGCCAACCAGCATAACCACTAGCAGGTAATAACCAGAGAGCTGAAACAGACAAGGCAGTTCCTGGGGATGTCTCTAGCCCAGGCCCCAGGGAGGCTGCACCTCAATGGGCCAGGGATCTGGCCAGCACATGGAGCCTCTGTTCCCCTCTGAATGGAATCACCCATGACAACTACTCTCCTTTTTTTAACACGATCAGCCCTAATGTGTGGGGCTGACTGACTCACCCCCTAGATGGACCTTCATCGACATCCTCATTGGCCTGGCCCCCCAGTTCCAGAGCCCCAAACTTGCTGTGTGAGGGTGACCAGGAAAGTGAGGGAGGCTGGGAGGGGATTCATCCGCTGCCCCAAGCAGGGCCCTGTTTCCATTATCCTGCTTCTCAGCTCCCATCCTTCTGTCTGGTGGCAGGAGGGAAGCAGATCCTCTGCTTCCTGTGGAGCCTCCCCCA
>WUAM01000431.1:80170544-80188276 GCA_024336885.1 Actenoides hombroni | reverse complement strand
CCCCAGCTGCCTTGGCCTCAGGCAGTGTCCCCACAGACCCATCTCCTCTCACACTCCCTGATGCTCCTCAACCTTCCAGGCTCCTCTTCAGCTTTGCCTCAGGCTGAGCAGATCACTCCCCTGCCCACCCCGCACACAGGGCTGGCTCTGCTCCCCCAGGTACCAGTGCCAGGCTCGGGCGCTCCCCGCAGCCGAGACCCGCAGGGCTGGGGGGGAGCTGCCCCTGGGTCCCCACATTCCCTCTGCCAGCGGCTCTCGGCCGGACCCTCTCCGGGGAGGGCAACGACCGCCACTCGAGTTCGCCCCTCAGAGCAGACGCGGGAGCAGTTACCCCCAGCCAGACTCACCTCGCGCACCGCCAGACGAGGCAGGGAACCCACAGCCGACCCCTCCCACACGGCCCTTTGAAGGGGAGGGGCGGGGCGGGGCCCCGCCGCGTGCCCCGTGGCCTGTTCGCGCCTCGGCCGGGCCGCCTGAGCCCTTCGCTCCCAGAGCTGGCTGCGGCCCTTGGCACCGGGCTGGCTGCGCTGGAGCCGCGCTTCTCGACCAGTGTGCGTTACATTCGTTACAAAATAAACCGCACTGGGTGAAAAGCGTGCAAAAGTACCTAATACAGCCGTATAAAAATCAAAAGTAGTAAAACTAAGGCCCTACCGCTTCCAAGAAACAACTATAAAACAACTTTATCGTTTCAGTTCAGGCTTGCTCATATTTACTCCTGTATTTGAATTAATAAGCTTTATTCCCACGAGGCTCAGTTAGTCTGGCAAGTGACGCGAAGGTACGGGCATTTCTGGCATGGAAGAGTAAAAAATTAGCCTTTCAACCTTGCACTGTAAAATGCTTCAGATCTAAGGTACTTCTGACAGAGCAACGAGGCTGTAAACCCAAAGTTACTGCACCTCGGTTACCGCCAGGGAGATGAAGAGGTTTTTTCTCCCCCTTTAAGATTTAAAGTAGGGGTGTCGTTACAAAGTAAGGCTAAAAAAGCAGTGTGAAAGAACTAATTTATTGCCTTATCTTGGGTATACTGAAGTCAATAGAATTTATTGAGCGTACTTTTTTCACTTCATAGCCTCCCACATCATCAGCAACACCACTAGTCAATAATTAATGTGTATTTTTAAGCTTACATTTAGGAAAACTTAGGAGACCTGCAAATAGAAGTAACAAATACAAGTAACGAATACACAGAACAATTCTACAACACAACCAAAAAAAATACTAATCTGTAATATGTCTATATTAACAATCTGTGAAAAAACCACAACCTGCCTTTAGTTTTACAAGCAATATTCATCACAGTGACACATCATGGCGTAGAAACACTTTTCCTTCCTGAACATTTTGCAATTTCAAGCAAGCACCCTTTGTTCCTATTAACCACCTTCACACACAAAATGAATTGCTTGGTGTTCCTTTCAGCGTGCCCCATGCACGTGGCAGAACTGCACTGGTACACATTGCAATCTGTGCGGTTCAAAGTCTAGGCATTTGATGTTGCAAGGTGACAAACAGACTGACTGTGACCCAAGGACATAGATAGTTCTAAAGGCACCCATAGCCATAGTCAAGAATTTCCTGTGTAAAACAGCTACATCCCCACTGTGCTGCCTTCCTGCTTCTATTTTAGTCTGTTACCTAGGATGTCTGCATTGTACATTTCCATTCTACATCCAGTTCATGAAGTGCAACAAGAAAAAAGAAAACTAAAACAATTTGTGTTTGCACCAGACCAAACAGCAGCGTTTGTTCACATCTCCACAACAGCTAATTTAGGAAAGGGCAAGTTTTACAGCTCTAAGGGAAATCAAGTGAAAACAAGTTAGTTGGAACAGAGAGAAAAGGGGTGAAGGAGAAGGAATACAGCTTTTATGGACATGCTGAAAATGCCAGCCACTATCACATGACATTCTGTTTAAATAAAGCCCACATGAAATGCAAAAAAGGTGCCTGCCTTCTCTCTGGTTCGTCACATGTGCAACAACACAAAAGTTTTATTATATTGCATTATGAGAATCATGTGCCCTAAGAAACTGGAGAAATTTATAATAAATGTGCTTCTAGGCAGTTATATTTTCAATATAAAATCCATAATGTGTTTCTCTTTAGACTTTGCTATGCAACATAACAATGCATTTGTAGGAGTTTTGCAACATGCTTCCAGAACTTCCTAACTGCTACTCTAGAAATAAGTCTCAAACCTTTGAATGTCCCATCTTAAAAAAAAAAATCTGGTTCTTTGCTTTGAAGACGAGGATATTTAATCTGTGCTTTTAAAGAAAAACCCATAGAGAATGTGTTGACGTAGTCTTCTGGATCAATTTTTCCACTTTTAACAATATTACCCATGTGTATTTTTCTGACAGGGTCCAGAAAAAAAATTCTGCAACTCCCTTTATAGTAGTCCATCATAATGCAAGCTCTAGAAAGAACAGTAAATTAACAAATCTGTTGCCAAAAATTAAGAGTTGATTATTTCTAGTACCTCCCAGATGGAAAACACTTTTGTTAAATCATTGCAAGTAAAATTAGGCAGCTTGTTAAGTGAAGCCTAATCATTCATTAGCATTTTAAATTCCTGCAAAGGGACAAAATACTTCAGTATCTGTCTGCCTGAATATTAACAGCTAATGCTTTTTGTTTATATGTCAATATCTACAGTCTGTATCAGAAGCTAGCTGAAGAACAATGGCTAAAAGTTTTTGCTTCTTCAAAAGATCTTTGAGCTCACAATATTCCTCTTTTCTGATGGTTTTTATTCTTTTCCCTCACCCTTTTGATTATTTTCAAGATCACATCTCTTATGTGCGTAAGAGAAAATATTATAACTCTGCCTGTGGCAATATCTATTTTGCTTTCCTTTGGTGTAGCTCTTGATATTTACTAGGAATGAGTAGACTTCCAACACACTTAGCCAGAACTGGCAGATTTGCATTACGGAGACTCCATACGTTAACTCAACATTACACAAATCTGTACACAAAGGGATAGAGAACAGAATTATGGATGAAGGTATCAAATGTTTATTAATAAGGTATCATGACATCTTGTCCTGATCTAATAGCAGGAAGTCAATGAGATTCAGACAATCAAGACTAAACTGAATGTAACAGTGAATTCTTATCTCGTTAAATGAAGAACTGCAGCACACAGCAAGCGGTTAAGCATCCTCGTAGAGAAACTAAGGAAGAAAAGCTGAGAACTAAACTGTTCTTTGGACAAGCATTATGGAAACTCTGGAAAAAGCTGACATCCCAAAAGACATTTCAGAATTTGAAATCTTTGCCAGATCATCTAAACTACAGGTGTCAGTGACTTTGTTATCTGACATCTGTGGGCAAGCTACGCACTTAGGTTATTCTCCACTATATACTGCTTGCTGAGGAAGGGGAAAAGCTTTGAACATCACAGTTGTGTGGATTTAGCTGGTGGTGTACAAGCCAATATGCTGTTACCGAGTCAGTTACGTGCTATTTTTGCTACTTTTACTGAGGAGAGAGGGTATCTTACAAGAAAGAAACAAAACGCACATCTCAAAGCGTTCCAGACCTATGAGGCAGAAACTGAAAGAAGGAGCTTTTTGCCCTGTGCCTACTGTGCCAGTAGTTCTGGAGGAATGACAAGGTTCACATCAAAATGCACCACAATCCGATCAGTAAAGAATCCAACTTCTACAAATTAACTGGAGATTTCTAAGAGTCAAAGTATGAATCGCAACAAAGGCTTAAAAGAAGGTTTCAGTCAGGAATGAAACAAATGCAACCCCTTCTTGCCTTCAGCTCCCTTTTCAGACTTGCTTTTGAGATAATTGTGTCTTTTAAAAAAAATCACAGCAACAGCATGAACTCCTGTAACACTGCTAGCAGTCTTAAATGTTTGAAATACTGCAACAAAACGTACAGACAATAGCACAATATATCAGCTTCCTGCTCTGTGAGCAGTCTTCCTTTCAAGAGCATTTTCAAAGCACCAACACCATACTGCTAAGTACGAGTAAGGTGCTGGCAGGCTCTCATCAGGCTCATTAGCTCACCTATGGGGTTCTAGCTGTAGCCCACATTCACAGTCCCAAAAGCTTTTCCCTCCCCTCCTACTTCTTTGTCTAATATTATAAAATAAGACTTTATATCAATATTATATTAATAAATCAATATAATCAGTAATATAAGTACTATTTTATATCAATAAGTTAGTTACAAAATTATAAAGCCCAGCATGACAACTATGTCTTGCCTCAGCTAAAACTATTAAGAAATAATAAAAAAGCAAGTCTGAGAGCAATGAATATAGGAAGGTTTTTGCCCTTTTAGTAACAGCAAAGTAAATTAAACGACTGAAGGCCATCTGATGAGGAAAACATGCTTTCTCTTTTTCTGAGTGAGAGTTTCAAGGATTTCCACAGCTCATTTGCTACAGAGGTCAAATCCAATCCCTGCATTTTCCTCCCAACACAGAGTCTTTTGACTACAGCCATGCACAACAGCCATCTCCCTCTAACCCATCTACAGAAGACTAACCACTCTAGGGTGCAGCTTCATACAAATGGCTGTAACAAGGACTTTGCACAGCAAGAGCAGTAAGAGCCAACCCCAAAGTGTCCACAACAAAGCTCATTCTCAGGCTTCCCTGTGCAAGCTCTTTAAATCAGGCTTGTCTACATTTCTCCCAGTTTATTTCCAGTCTCTGCTTCCTAACAGGCACGTGTTCCAAGATGTATTGTACTGCTTTCTCAGCTGCTTACCTCCCCACTTTATCATACAAGGGTGTGAAAGTGGCTAACTTCCATAAACCAGAAAGGGCCATAAACTGGAAATGTGTATTAATTTCCTATCTGAACTTCTGTAGCAAATCAGAAGGCAGATGAGAAGCCTTTCAGCTCTCAGGTCCTATTCTTTCCATTTTCTGAGTATAAGAGGAAGAACTGCATAGGAATTCTCCAGCAAATGGAAATAGGTACCGTAACTACAGCAAAGTCTTTGAAAATACACCTCAGAGGAAAAAATGCAAAACCCAAAGCTGATGAGCTGCTTTCCTTTCCCCTTTATTTTTGCTGCTTTCCTGCAACAACTTTCAATCGATGCAACTGCACAACAAATTTCAATCTACAGCTGCACAGATCCAAATGGGCAGAATTCATCATTACAGAGGAGACAATGGGAAAAAAAAAAGTAACCTCTCTTACCTCTGAGAAGCATTTCCTTTTGACTGCTCTGGGCTTCCTCCAGATGAAATTGCACCTAGTGGTTCTTTGTTGATAGATACCAACTACAGATCACGAGAATCAGCATGGGCACATCTCAGATTTATAGCTTTATGGAGCATCACAGAGCAGCAGAACTATTATACGGCATCTGGAAAGTGAATTGAAGATTATTCAATATGAATGACTTTCATATCTTGTTTGAGTGGTTCAGAGAAAATTACCATCAATGGGATGTTACTAATTATTACGTAATCAATATTAGACAGACTACATTATTATTATAGTTTAAGATTTGCATGGACGATAGGGTAGCTGTAGGCAAAAGGAGGCAGTTTTTCATAGGAGGTAACCTACAAGTATGAAGTTCCGGGAGCAGTTCATGTAAAAGCACTTGCCTTCCAGAATGCCAAGAGGCAGTACTCCTACTATCTTTTGTAACTGAAGCCCCACGAATCATTCTGTAGGCTTGCAAAAGCCAAATAAAGAAGGCTGGTCAAGAGACTTAACTACTCTACAAGTATGGATTCCATTACAGCATTTCAAATAGTGCAGAAATCAGGATGACAATGGATACAGTGTCTCCTACTCAGACAGATTTTTCTCCAAATATAGACAATAATTATCACAGATTTCCACTTATTAAAGACAGCATTTAGTGGGACAGTACTATTGCTAAAGTTCTGAAGATCAAAGTGTAGATCATTACCATGAAACCATTTTGGCTGTGTGGGAAAAAACCATGATCTTGAATAAATCATTCATAAAAGGGCACCTTCACAGCTCTTCCCACAACTCCTTAGGATTACCTAGCTCTTTTCCAGATATAAGTAGTATTGACTTCCACTAAAGTGTCTGCTCATTAAGGATCTCAGTTCAGCTCCCAGCTAAACAGACTCAAGTTACATGAGGGACCAGATACTCTGAAATTGTACAAGTATTATCCTCTATTTAAAAGATATCTTTGGTTTGCTTGTGCACACAGGGCTTTGTTTTGAATAGAACTTTTCTCAGAGCAGTTTTACATTCAAATTCTTATGAAAGTAGAAGAAACTTAAACTAATGCAGGCTGACATGAATGCAAATTATAAAAAAAAGAAAGGTTTTAAGAGGATCGTGAGTTCCCTCTTTATGAGCGCAGAAATAAACTGGCCACAAAAATCTCATCTCACAGATGCCAAAATACATTTTATCATTTAACTGAGTAACTTTATTTGGACAGGATATAAAAGATATAAGCACCACAGACATTAAGGTGACAGATGATGGAAAACCGAAAGAGAAACTCAAATTTAGTCAGAAGGGATCGGTTCTCAAAGAAAACATAACTGTTCTAAGATGTTGCTCTTTTCACTGCTGCTTTAATGAATCTCTGCATTTGTTTTGCTGAACAGTAACTACTCATTAATGCAACATAATTAGCATTGGAAACTGTACTTTCTTATCAGAAACCACACGAGAGCAATTCTTTTCTTGGAGACTTAAACTTTCCTATTTTACCCATGGGTACTTTTTAGTTAAGTAAAATCTGAGTCCTTATTTATGTTGTTCAAAAAGTTTTTGTTGTATTTAGTTAAATCACATTAGTATAACACTAACATAACGTGTTCTTGTCAGAATTCTGTATTTTTAAAGGAAGGGATGTGGAAAAAAAAATAAAAATCATAACAATAGTGAATCCAAAAAGGCAAAAGAATTCAGTGTATTTTCTTCTCTATATGCAGTTTCAGTAGCAGAATTATTACCTGGCTGGAGAGTCTTTATGACTCAATACATTTGAAAACCAGTTTCAGAACACAGAAAAATAGTATTATAAAACTAATTTGTGACCATCAGGTCCAGCACTGCATCCCCTCTGAGGTGGCTGTCTATTGCCTAGCTTAGGAGCTTATTCTCCGAGCATTCCAGTTCTTGGTGAAACCAAACAGCTTCTCCCTGTTTAGTTTTTTGAATTTATTTCTTTTTTAAGTGAAATTTTTTTCAGTAGATTCTGGCACAGATGCCCCCATGAAAACACACAGAAGAAGAAGCACAAAGCACGTCAGCAGGACAGGGTGGAAATCTAAGCAATAAGGCACCTTTCTTCCATGGGGGAAGCCTTCATTTGGACAAGTGGTTGAACACCACGGACCACAATCTTCGCAGTCGGATTAGCTATGATCCCACACACTCCCACAGTCCCCTTTAATCACCTCAGGACATCCTTTCCCAGAATTGGTGCTTGGTAGATTAGGAACACTAGATTTCTCTCTCAGAAGGGGTAAAAATGGTTATTTTCAGAATGAGGTCCTACTGGTGGGTATAATTAGCTAGCAAAGATAATACCTGTGACCTCTGCTATGGTCAAGGGTTCATAAATAATAAAAAAAAATAAATATTGTTAAGTGTCTGGTTAAACACAGGCATTTAAATCCAATTTAGGCACCTAGATAAAAAGTTTGACTTTAAAGGGTATCTGTTTACAACCTTTCCCAGTACTTTTCACTGATCATTCATTTACATACATTTCCTTACCTAACTTTAAGAATTGCTTTCTTGTAATTCAGTGATATACAGAAGCACCTTTCTGTGAATTAAAGCTTCCACATTTTTTATCAAAAAGAAAAGGGGATTGTAAGTCACTGCTACTGCAACAGTGTATTAAAAATTCAGAACTAAGGAAAAAAACTACAGACACAGTTCTCCAAGATCAGTGTACACCTAAAACCATCTCCACAAATGGAAATTCTCTAAAGGTCAGACATAAAAAGCAGCAATTCAAAAATAGTAATTAGCACCTTGCCAGTGATTTCATGATAACATTTACTGATGCATAATTGAATAGCTAAAAATTTAAAAACAGAGAGCGTGGGTAGATTTAATAATTAATTCCTCCCACACTAATGAGTTTCTGACTATTTCTTCTAATAAGCATAGTTATATATTCTTACTTTCTTTTTCTTCTCTTCTTCCTTTGTGAGTAACAAACTTTCAGTATGTGTTTTTCAAGCTAAAGAGGAGGGGGAACCATTGCAAATAACATAGTAAAAATATTTTTTAACAATTCTAAATTTCTAAATGTTTTAATTGTACGTAAGCATTTGCTTCATTACTTGATACTACTAGGATTCTTTAGTTTATAAACCAATAGTAATTTTACATTTTCTCATTAGAATTGGCTTCTCTTCCCTCAACCCCATCTTCCTAAATCACACATTTGTAACCCAGTGCATTTATTTATGCATGTTATTATATACATCTATTAATAGCCACCATCCACTATCTTATCAGCTGGGTTGTGGGTAAGGACAGCTCTTCTCCACTTTCACAGCTCTGAGCAGAGAAGAGTGTATATTATTCAATAGTAACTATCTGGATTAAAGCACTGATTTACAAGGAGTCTTTTACTCTAATATGGATAAACAAGATGAAAAGCACAAGAAGAGCTGCCAGAAACATGGCTGGATGCAATGCTTAAAATCACACGTACGTCTCAGGACTAGGTGTATCATGAGCACAATGTATTGCAGTTACTATTAGCTATAGGGGAAGTGTCAAACAATTCAAACTGTAATTTTATTTTATTTTTTTTTAATTTCAGCCAAACTTTTATCTTTTCACAGTATTTTGTAGACCAATAGATTGCATAGTCCAATGCTGGAAAAGCGTCAGTAGAAAAATCACAACAGCAAGGAACACAATCCTCAAGGCAATATGAAAACAAAATTGCTGCAACCTTTGTCAGGACATGCAAAAAATATCCAGGTTTCTGATACAGCCCTCACAGCAGGTGGGTTTCATCCATGGAAAAAACCCTGACATTTTAAATAATAAATATACAGGGAAAACCAAAACAAGGAAATAAAAAATACCAACCCCCACTCCCTGAGCTTCCAAAACACTTTCAAGATCTCAGGATTGGTATTCTCCATTTAACACTCATCATCAACAACCATTGCACACAGATACAGCCTTCCAAATAGCACTGGTTCCCATGCTTCAGAAAACACCTGAAGAAAACTTACAGGGCTGACAGGAGCAGCATTTAAGCCACAAAGCCTAGCAGTGTTCTAGGAATTTGAGGCACTGAAACCTTACAGTCATGTGTCTTTAAATGACATGAAATAAAATCTGCAAAAGCACAGGGCTGGATAAAATCCTTCGCACCAGTTGCACGTTCCCGAGCGAACACAAACCAGCAATCTTATGTTACTCATTTGGCACTAAAATTTTCTCCTCCTCGTTGCAGGAAATAAAAGCACAAACAAAGGCATGACCCATTCAAGAGGAACTAAAAGCCCGAGATACCAAATTCATTCCCAATACCCATAATCATCTCTGCAGGCCTTTGGGAAGATCCTGGTAGTGGTTCTGGCTTGTCTGTTAGATCTGACAGACGAGCTTTGGTATGAGTTAATTATGTAAAGGGAGTGCAGAGACCTCTGGCAGGAAACACACAGGAATGGAAACCCCTGAAAAATGACTTTGCTTCTTCTGGTTTTGCATAAGGAAGATGATGACAGCAAGGGAAAACTGATACGCAGAAGCATCTCTCCTACGGTAAAATAATACATGTACCATATCAGAACTGTATCAGGCAGTCTAGCCAGTCACACCCTCCAGATTTATTCTAGTGAACCTGCCTAAAATCCAACAGGAAATAAATAAATAAAAATATTGTGCTTAAAAAAGCACCTAATTGTAATAAACTCTTTCTTGCTTTACTTACAACACTTCAATATAGTAATGCTGCATTCCATATGCACTAGACAATTGGTAAAGTAAAATCAGCCTGGCTGGCATTGAAGAATAATTAGACAGTTGCCTGATTTTGGTTTGGGGGCTTGGAAGGGGTTGGTTTTTGTTTTGGGGGGAGATATTTTTGGTGATTTGGTTGGGTTTTTTTCAAATCATTATAATTTATCTACTCTACAGTTTAACAGTTCACATCAGATTGTCCTAGAAAATACAGTACTAACCAGATTAAACTCAAGTAAGGTACTCTGACCAAGAAGGACTGTCAAGCTTGGTTCAACTAACAGACAGGACAGAATAGGATCTAGTAACCAAAAAAAATGTCATGGCTTCTAAATATTTGAAACAAGATAGCTTACACATAGCAGTGTGGGTGCAGGGAGGGACAACTGCAGGTGCAGTATTTTAACTCAGAATCAACTGTTCCTCATCTCTGCCATTTTCCTCTTGCTGCTAACATTGGGTTGCTAAATTGGAAAGGTCTGAGATTTTGGGGGGTTTTGTCTGTTTTGGTTTTTTGGGGGGGAAGAAGGAAATAAAAAGGCCTGCCTTCCTATTTGCAAAATGCTCCGAGTCAAGTACAGTTTTTGTGGCCAAGCATGCCCATGGTCAGAGGAATGCTGAATGCTCTTACCCCTTCAGTCCCTGAAAGGCAACACAAAGGCTTGTGCTCAGGACAGAGAGCTAAGTATGGGTGAGATCAAACGTGGGACCATGGTATAAAGTACAGCTATGGCAATAATGAAGCCAGCAGAGCAGACTGATTACAGGTCAGTGAGGTAAGGTGTTGAAAGGGAGTGACTTCACACATTGAGGGTGCTGTTAGCATAGGCCGCAGCAAACAGTAGTACAGACCCCCAGATACTTCATAAATTCTTTTAAATCATGATAATTTATTGGGAAATCTTGTTACAGAGTTCAAAGTTTAAAAGTACTTGCATCTTCATTCCCACCCTGTATCAGAATTCATCACTTGTTTGACATAGCTGCTGAGAAAAAAGGAAATAAAAACATGTCAAATTCTTCTGTTAGACTAGTAGAAGGAATGAAAACAAGTCAGTGTAATCACTTCAAGTGCTCTCTTTCACTCTTCTGACAGAATCAAGACATTTCTTTGCAATCAACTCCTATTATACTGGGCTTCTTGGGTAAGCTAATAAAGGTTCTGAGCATTTAGGAAAGGGAGAGGGGGAAAAAAAATCAACATTATGAAATAAATGATTTGCTTTGCTCAGCTTATCAGACTAGAGGGATGATTTTTGCACCAGTTATTCCATATTGTTTGTAACAAGTCTTAAATTAAGCTGAGCAGTCCTGTGTCATGCAACAGTTCTCTTAAACAGTATATGGCACTTTTTCTCCAGATTGTATTCTCAAGCACTGAAACTCAGTTTACCCAGTAAAGCAGAAAAAGGCATTCAGCCACAGTCTCCCAGATCCTTGGTGAATGCTTTAATTACTATGATAGAAAAAAAACTAACAATGGAAACAATCACCTTTCCTTCTTCCTTTATTTTGGAGAGGAAAAAAAGTGGCCATTGTTGCATTTGTGAATACCAGGCTATTGGTGCCTATCCACTGCTCCAGGCTGCGATTGCCAGGGCAGGGAGGTACCTGCTGTCCTTAGGCAGCTGTCAAAGTACCAAAGAGCAATATTAAAAGAAAAAAACCAAAAGAAAACAACATCTTTTCCCATCTTAGTGAGGAAGGCTTTAGGTTCCCCTTCTAAAATGTCCGACTCTTAGTCTAAGAAACAAACTCAAATTTTGGCATGATTAAATTCTTCTTTAGATTTCATTTCGTTATGGTTCTTCAGACCCTGTGTCATATTTTTATATAATCCTAAACCAAGGAAGGGAGGAAAAATTAAAAAATAAACGTACCGCTGAACAATTTCCCTTTCATTCTTCTACTTGATCTTTCAAGGAATTAGCCAGGCGATTAAATTTACATTCCAATTGTTTAACTTACAAGTTACACAACTGCAGGTTTACTGGATGTTTAAAACTACTTTTGTTTTCCTTTTCACAGCAGATAAACACATTTATTTTATTGATTTTCTTGCATATCAAAAGTACAGACCAGGTCATAAATAGCCTGTTCGTTTGCAAGTAGGAGGAGAAACAGTCTTCTAAATACCATTATATTAGCATAATAATCATTATGCAAACTTGAAATTCTTCTACTGGATAGAACAAAGTATTAAGAAAGCAGTCTCTGAGGAAGAATTCCTTTTTCTGTCAGCAACTTCAAAGTGGCCTTTTTTTTTTAATTGCCTCAGAGTAATTACCTTGCATACACTGATCAAAGAGTCACCAGAAATCCTCCTCAACATTAAGCAATACAAAGATGACAAACTACCCACTCATCCTTAACGCAGGGCAGAGGAAACAACCCTTCATCCCACTGCAGCGAAACCACTGGGGGGGGAAAGAATTTTGCATCTCGGACTTTTGAGACGAGGGAAGATTCCGTACATCTGGGAGACGGCAAACTGAAGGCTGCTGCTCTAATGAGAGAGGCTCTGTGGTTGTCATCTTAGAGCCAGAGAGGCCCTTAGAGCCAGGCAAGACCCATGATATGCCTCACTATGAACACGACGCAGGCCGAGTCAGCGCAGAGCCCTCGGCTCTAGTCGAATGCAGCCTTCAGCAGAGGGGCAAAGTAGAGATGTGCTGCGGGAGAAGCATGAACAGCAGTTCCTACTTCCCTTGCTAATCCCAGCTGAAGTCACTTGTTTGATGTAACATCCCATATTAGCTGCTTAATCGCTTGTTTTCTCCGTGGCATTGAACTATAATAGTGTCAGTTCGCTGGCTTTGGTAAACGTGCTGCAATGCAGTGTTCTGGTTTGGTTTGGTTTTCCCCCCTTCCCTAGAATCGATTCGTTATCTCAGAACACGTGGATCCCACCAAACTACTACTTCACAAAAACAGGTTAGGAGACTACGTAAGCCTATGGACACCTCCTCAGAATTAGTGTGCAGTCTCTATTTGGTTATAGGGAAAAAAGCTAAATGAGCTGGAACAGGAGCTAGCTGAGTGGCACTGAGCTGGATCACAGGACCATCAGTCATTCCAAAGTCCTCGCTACACCAGAACTAAACATCAGGGACACAATTTACACCCAAACAACCTGCAGCAGATTCACTGCTACTGAGCCATTCTCATTATTTAAAAAGTTTGGCAGGAACAGAAGAGGAAGCGGAGGAGGCAAGAGCACAAAGATGTTCAAGCACATGAGGGGGAATAGCAGCAGAGTCATTAATATTTCATTCTTCCATTAAGAAAGAGCACATTGACTTTTTCTTGGTAATTCACAAAACCATTTGAGATCTTTGGTAGAAGAAATACATTTATGAAGAATTCTGCTGAAGTAAGAAAGCAATATGGGAGACTTTATTTCACCATTTTTGTGTGGTAGCTAAAAATAAGTTAGAGAATTGTATTTTGATGCCCATACCATAATAAAAAAAAAATTAAGATGTACAGAATGGAATAAACAGATGGTTGCTGTTTGAGTTTTATTGAAGCTTCTGTAATTTCTACAAATAGGCCAGCAGCTTATCTCAAAACCACGCTCTGATTCCCTGAAAACACTTTATCTTTGCTGAACTTCTTTAATCTCGCACTGTTATTTGTAAAGAATTAACGTACCAAAATACTCTGGCTTAAGAAGCTTGAATTTTGCATAGCTTGCTACAATATAAGTCAGCAGAATTTGACGTTAAAATCATTTCTTCTTTGTCCCAAACAGATAGGCTGTTGAAGGCAGAAGACCTCTCCAACATGTCCTAGCCCCTGTAAAGCTTTCTCCTTTGGTCTGCAGGAGAGATACCAGTAAATGTGGCAGACACAAGCAGCAGGTTCTATATGTGCTGCTAGTGATGAAGCAAAGTGTTTTCAAACTAGAATGGATGAGGCGATCTATTTCATATTGGGACTGCTTTCTGACAGTCTTAATTTACACATCAAAAGAGAAATGCACTCTTAAGATTTTGTCACCCTAATGGCTTTGCTATTACATTAACTAGCAATTACCACACAATGCAATGCAAGCCGACTAGGCTTTAAATGCCAAGTCCCAGTTTCCAAACATCCTTAGGCTGTTATTTCAGTGTCTTCCACACTTTGAAGGGAGAAAATTACGAAGGTTACGAAGATTAATAATAGCTCAGAATGCCTGCAAAGGCTCTTTTCTAGCCTCTCTGCAAGGAAACAGAAAAATCTCAGTGGTGCTTTACCTTTTCCTCTCTGCTACCCAGTACTCAAGATGTAAAGCCCACGGGTGGAAGCCAGTAGACATGTTCTCTCCTCCTGGGAAAGTGTTAGGCTGCCCTGGGACAGCTATTTTTCGCATTTGAGCAGCTTCACAATAGCACATTGCATTGGATCGGTGCCTTTGAATCAGGGAAATACAGCCATGCATATCTTCTGTGCATTTGGCAAATGTATGAAGCAGCAATTACTCCAAAGAGCTCCTGTAATTTCAAATTTGCAAACCCCTCATCTACAGGGCAGGAAGCAGAAAGGAGATAATTAGGGGTAACACAGGTTTCTGCTTGCTTGTCCTAATCTGGAAGGTTGTTGGTATTACTCCAGAGTTTGAGAATATTGTCTTTTTTTTTTTTTTTAAATGAAAATTTTACTATTTCCCTCAGTAGTTTCTTATAAGGCTTTATAACATAAAATCTTCAAGGTCTCTAGCAAAGTCAAACCTATATGTGATACTCACTTCTGTAAGTAGCTAAGAATGTTTCCCTTTATGAACTACTGCAGTAGGGGTTTTTTAACTATAAATACAGAACTTACAGGAAGAGTGGAGAGCTGCAAATCTACTTTCTAAGAAACAGTTATTTCTCTTATGAGGGGGATACAGCTGCTTTCATTTCTGGCTGCAGAAAAGCAGAGTCAGGGGTATGTTTCCCAAATTATTTCAAGTCAATTTGTCTAATTCTACAATCAAAGTTGTAAAGGCCAAGACTTCTGCAAAGAAAGCAGACCAGTAGAATTACCTGCACCTCATCTCCACTTGCATTTTCATAGGACCTAAAGCAAAAAAATGTTCTTCCCCTGCACATCCACTGTACTGTACCACATCCACTGTACTGTACCACATCCACTGTACTGTACCACATCCACGTTGACTCTCTGGAGTCAGACCCTTTTACCTGTGTGTCCATAGTAACAGGCAGCATTCTCTTGTCATAAAAAACCCCAACTTATAAAAGGGAGTTCAGGTGTTTGCTCTTGGCACTTACTCTTGCTCCTTCCACCCCATTCCTTTAACCACCACCCCCCATTCTGCGGTGTCTGTCACATCAGATCTGCTAGGTTTTCACTCATCCGTATCGAGTTATTTCCAAATGTGAACGTTTTGTGGCAAGAGATGATGCATTTTCCCTATTTTATTATTTCAGTTTTGCCTTTCACAGTTAAGAGGTATTGCTCACCCAAAACCAGTACCTATTTTGCCCGCATTCCACTGTAGCCACAGTTATGAACTGGCCAACTGCAAATCCTCAGCATGGATGGGCTGACTGTTCCGTGCAAAGGTTCAACACTGTTCATGAACAGCTGGATTCTCTTTCACATGCTTTGTTCTTCTGTGCCCTGGTTCAGCTTTCCCACCGGACGCCTCCAGAATGCTCTGGCAATGCACTGCTGGACAGACCCTCACCTGATATGTCAAAGGTCAACTGTAATTTGCTTTAAGAGAATGATGTCTATTTACAGAAGTATATAGAGAATTTCTGTGTTAAGGAAAGCAGTAAACATTTGGTCATGGCTTTCACTGCAATAACATTTGATATCAGATGTACTTCCTTGTAATCACCACATTTTCTTTTCTGCAGCTGCTCAAGTTCTTAACATGAAGCCAGAGTCACCTGCCAAGGTGCAAGAGCTAAATACTTCAGTATAGTGACAAAAACATCCAAAAATAGAGACAGGCACTTAGAGTTATGCAGGCTCATCACACAGCTCCATAATTAATCCTTCAAGCAGAATGTCAAAGAGTTAATATTGATTTTTTTAGTGAACGTTGTTTTCCACGCTACCTGAAATAAAGTTGGCTAGTAATAAGTTTGAAATGGTCGTTGGACTGCACACTCTGGAGCAGCACACAAGTGCTCAGAACTGTGTCTGGTTTGCAGTCCTTCAGAACATCCCCAAAGCAAACTACTGCAGTAAAAATCCAGCCATGTCCTGCTGGGAAGTTCTCTCTGTGCTATAATCTATAAAGCAATGAGCAAAATCAGCAGGGGATTAAGGCCACTTTACCAAGACAGACAATACCATGTATTCTCAGGACATAAGAGAATTTTTACAGCAATATATCAAGAAAAAAAAAAAAAAAAAAGATTATGCCTGGAGACTTGTCTATGAAAAGAGCTCTTTTACCTGCACAGGTTTGATTACAACCATCTTGGCCAGGCAAGCAGTTCAAGTACTAAGATGGTATGTGCAAGAAATCGATCTCTCTAGAGCAACTATTTCACTGGAAGTTGAAATTAGATTTCAGATGCAAACAGCTGCGACTCAGGGTTATTAAACAGGGTAAACAATAACACAAGAAATATTTATTAGGGCTGCTGGGAAGGGACCCTACAGGATCCGTTTCGAAATTGCATCATGTGGTCCATTTTGAAATTGGGAAAATTCTCATTTGCAGCTCTCGAAACAAATGTTTTATGCATGTGAACCAGATTTCTTGATGTTTCTCATTTTACACTGTTTTAATAACTAATGCAATTTCCTTTTATTTTCATAATGAGACTAAAGACTACATCCAGACAAAACCTACTTGCTTTATTGCCACCCAACTTCCATTCTAGTAAAAGTCAAAGTATGCACTCCTGATTCTCTTCTTCATCCTTTGAATCAGCCTATTCAATGCCCAAGATCCTTACCTGACTCAGCATACCTGTGTGTCCCAGCTATATCCATGAGGATATTGGTGATACTCTCTTTGAGAAGGGTGCTTTGGAGTTAAACCTCTGTCATTAACCAAATAACAAGATATTATTATTTAATAATTTGATAAACACAGTGATAGCAGAGTACAGAAGTGGACCACTAAGACTGCCTTAAAAGCAATAACTCCCACCTAAGAGGAGTCCAACTCAGCCATTTTTAGGGAGGGTAGAAAGCTTTACTGGATTGAGAACAGCTGAGGATCTGATACTTCCTCAAGTCTGTAGCCCTGAGTTTTATTTTATTTTCTTTGGCTTTCACTAAAGCACGCACTACTATCATCAAATTATCTAAACTTTTATAAGTTATGAATCAGGTCTTATTAAATAAGAAAAGCTATAACAGTCTGAAGAGAAGAAATCTGGTGTGTGTAGAGTTTTGAAGTTGCATTCTGTAACACAGGTGTTCTGAAAGTCAAATATTGGCTCGATTCGAACAATAAACACCACACCCCTCTCTGAATACATTATACCCAGAAGGCACTCTAATTATCAAGTGGGCATACAATTTAAGAGTAATCCAAACTGTAAAATAATTCTTAATATTTATGTAATCATCTTTTAATGTTTATATTGCACGATACACAGCTTTAAGCACCATGAAATTTTCTTTGTCCTCTACACCAGAACTTTAGTTACTGCATGTAGCATTATTTTCTCAGGACCTTAGTCTGAGCCATAAAACCCTTGGCATTTTGGATCCTAGAAAGATATTATGATGCAGAAATATGCATATGGGGTATATAGGCATAAATAGGGTGATATATATATATGTTTATGATGCATAATATGATGCATAAAGTGGAGTGTTTACAGAAGTT
>WUAM01000431.1:80137505-80170444 GCA_024336885.1 Actenoides hombroni | reverse complement strand
GCAGCGATATTACGGGCTTGCGTGCGGCCGTGCCCTGATGGTCGCAATAACATAAAACCTGCATCTCGAGCACTCTCATTTGGGAAACTGGACTCCAACATGATCTGTTCTCTTAACTGCCTGGTTAAATGTATCCTTCAGTAGCAATTTGTTTTGGAGACAGGAGGATGTAAGATCAATTATAGTTAGCTGTGGAATTGGGAGGAGGAAGTAACTCAAACTCACTTCACTGCATGGCACTGTTGTTTTGTTGGAGAAAAGTGAAATGGTCATCTGGAGTAAGTATTCTTCTTCTATGTAGAAACAGTCTTGGGATAGACACAAGTATTTTTTAGGTCCCCTCCCTGAATATCCATGTGTATGACACAGTTCAGACATGGCCTTGGGAAAAAAGCATGCTTATAGCTACAGGTAATCCTTACTCTCCCTGAGCTGGAGTACTTACTCCATCAACTAATGGAGTGTTGTCAAACTTTAGGCATCAAGTTTTTGTAGATTAGGTATATCTTCTCTATATATACTTACTTAGACATTCAATAAAATCTGACTATTTCCAAGATTAAACAAATTCATTTATATTCAGGGTCTCTCCAAAAATATTATAGTTAAACAGGGACATCTACATTATATCAACAGCACCAACTTTGACTGTGGCAAGTTTATAAATCTTACCTCCCCTACGGATTGGTAGGGAGATGGTTTTGGTGAGGACATAGCAGCTCTCTGAGAAAGGTTTTAGAAAAGTATCTGTGTGTATCCTTTTTCCCTTCCTTTTCTCCAGTGGAAACCTAAAGATAAACAGACAAATAATCTAACATTATTCATGCCTGCCTGATATTTCCCATCTCGCTTGTATCCGTCTGCTTAGAACAAGACCAGAATTAGGAAAAAAAAAATAATATTCCTGCAAAACATATCAGTAATTGTGCTCTAAAAAGGTCACATGGCAATACTGCGGGCTGCTTCTGTGAACAAGATTATTACAGCTGTATGTATGATTAATTTGCCATTTTACAGAGGGGTTTTTTTTTAGCTGAAATATTAAAAATGCCACACATGATTATTTGAGAAAATAAAGTGGTTATCACTTCACTGAACTGCAGATGAATTTTAACAAAAATACAAGTGACATAGGGATTATCAAAATAATTGCTGATAAATTTATATGATCAGAAATTATTCCCCTAGCTTCCCATCAAAGGAAAAGAGGCACCATGATGGCAGTTAAATGAACCAGCTTATATCAAATGTATGTAAGGAGTGATTATCTCAAACCTGATTACAGAATCAGTAAAAATCATTATATGGCCATCATTTCAAGACACATTCAGAAGAATTTTTTCTTAGCCAGTATGTAAACAAAGAAGTTTCAATTATTTTATCTTTTTCTTTGAAAAAATATATTGCTGCATGGAGCCAAGGCACCATGCCATCACTATATCAACAGCTCTGTAACCCGTGCTACTCTGACTTGTGTTCCTCCAGGTAATATTGAGAAGGTGCAGTCTTGTATAAGCCTTCAGCTAAAGTACCAAATCCTGACCCAAGGGAGACAAGGAAGCATAACTTGCCTAACACTTTTACCCTTTTCAGGTAGGGCCACAGGATTAGAAGATTAGCTGGAGGAAGCAGTAGGAAAATGGAACAGATGAAGGGACACATTCAATTCTAGGGGTAGGACCTCTAGGGAAGCCCACGATTGACATCTCCCCGTCCAAAAGAATCCACTCAATGGATAGCATCAAACTTCAGATCAGATCCCAAGCCCATCTATGAAATGAAGATGTTAATAGCTTTCCAGAAGGAGGGTGGGGAAATAAAACTCTCAGGTCCGATATATTTTTATGAGCTCAAAAAATCTATACGTGACTGGAAGCCATACTACATACAATGGACCTCACCCTTCTGTCAAACAGGACCATATATTGCTTTGGAATGCTCAACAGGCTGGGTTTTGCTGCACTTAAGCAAAAGTGACACTGCACAATGGCCAGCAGAAGAGAGAACTGATGCACACCGTTGACACTTCACACTCTCGTCTGCTTTTTACTCACATTATCACCACCTCTTGACAAGAAAATAAAATCTATCTGAACAGTAAGGCCAAAGCCCTTTCCAAAGCTGCTTTCTGCTCCCTAGCATGCCAGCATTCTCCATTTCTATGCAAAATCATGGGAGACTATGGGCATAATCTCGAAAGCTATCAGGTGGTACTGAAACTAACTCTGTTTAGAAGACTTTTGATTCAGAAAACTCATAATTATCACCTCAGAAAGTCGCATGGACCCAGTTCATACTCAGCCAGTTTACTTTTGCATTAGACTGAATTTTAAACTACCTTTTGTTTCTGGCCGTCCACTCTCTCCAGATTTTGCATAGTGGTTGACAGAATTTGCTGTACAATTAACAAGGCATTTTTAGCTTTAGGTACTTTTTGCCATTCATCTCTTTCAGAAGTTGGTATCATAATGGAAATCTCCAACATCAAAGATAAAGCAGCTTTACATAGTGAAATTCTTGCAATTAAAAGAAAATTGGACACATGCATAACATTAGCTTTCACTTAATTGCTAAGCATTCTTTTTTGTCCATGGCAGGAGGGCTCATCTAGATGCAAATGATCCTCCAAAGAACTGGAATGATTATTTTTATGGCTGTTTTTGTAATTAATGCAATACTAGTTATAGACATTTTTTGTTTGCTTTTTTTTTGTTTGGTTTTGGGTTGTTGTTCTTTTTTCCTTTCAGATTAAGAGCAAAACCAGCATTGTCATCTTAATTGCTCATGAGAAGGAAAGCATCTACAAAAGTTGTTTTTCTCTGTGAGTTGGGCATTTGTTTTGGTTTTTTTAAACCTGAACTGACAACTGACAAACAGCTCTTCACCTCAGGTCACATTTCAGTTTATTGCTGGCCTATGAAGCAATTAATTCTCCTCAGACCATCCCACGGCTTCCTGATGTATTACAGCTACAATGTCAGATACTGACATAGCTTTGAAGTGACAGTTTTGATATAAGGTCATTCCTTGTAGGAACAAGAGTTGAGCTACACAGCTTTAAAATACGTTGATTGTGTAGCTTCTGTGTTAGCTTGGTACAAATACAGTGAGTGACCTGCTTTGCTTATGTAATGAGATTGTGAAGAGAATGTTTTGCATTTCTGACACGGATGGGTTTTATTGCCAGAGTAGGAAAGAAAAATTGACAATGCGAAACGTGAAGGTTTATTTTAATTAGAGTAAGACAGCATACATTCTAATAAAAACAGACTGTAGTTGGGGTGCTTGGGTGCTGTAAAGCAGGCAGTGTATATAGAGTCCAATAAGGCAATTACATGTTTGCTAAGGAAGAAAAAAGTAAAAGTAAGCGTGAGTCTGTGGTCTCTCGAACTTTCAAGAACTTCTGCTATTCAAGCCATATGGATTCTATACATTTTAGTCTCAAACTGTACATAGCAAGGGCTACAATAATAACTAATTATTCCACTTGTTTCCTATGAACAGACTTCAATTAGTAAGGGAAAACATTTCCAGACAGTAGCATTAAAAAATAATAAAATATCAGTATCGGTACTACCAGGTTCTTTATCCTTTTCAATCAATGATTATAAGAGATTTACTTGGCATTTAAGTACAACTTAACTAAATAACAGCTTGACTATCCTCATCACAAGATAAGGGCAAAAGCTACAGAGAGGCAAAACCCAAACTGCAGACTTACTGCTGTTCTTCCCCCAGCCAGAGTGGCCATGTAGGTCCTGTTGTACCTGTTTGTGCCCAAGAGGAATCGGATTTGTCTAAGTCATCCCAGGGGTGATGCACCATGGAAACCATCACTGCTTCATAGCTGGAGCCTAACTATAGATGGTTTCATAAACCACTTCCATTAGCTTTTTTTGAGGATATTATTTATTCACTCTTTAGTCCCAGCTTTAGTTATCTAATCGCCATCAACTCTTAAAAATATCTGGGTTTCTGAGGACTGATTTCACACAGAAAGCCCAGAGAGAGCTGCTGCAGGAATGCTGTATCCAGCAGTGGGGTGACACTGATGCCCTCAAGCTCTCCCAACCCTTTCATCGCTCTACAAAACCCCATAGGACATATAAGCTGATTCACGTTTCCAAGAGAGTTCCCTACATATGACACACATACAGGACAGAGTTGCAAAATACACCAATAAAAAGAGGCATGCTGAGTATCCCTCAGTGTCTCCAATAGCTGAGTTTTAGTGTTGTTTTTTTTCTTAGAAGACTCTCCTCCATTACCGTTTCTACTCAGCACTTAAAGTGGACAAGATCAAAATTCTAAGGAGAATTGTAAATAGATGTTCTGTTGTTATATCAGACCTTTATTAGAATAAAAAGCACTAGTCATCAGTGACATTTTACTTCAGGTTTTGCCATAACATCCATTTCCTTTAAAGAATAAATGCTGTCAATTGTCTGACAGGCCCTATCATAATTCTGACATTCTTTGCAAATACCTAAAGAACTACAGTGAAAGGTGTAAATTAGCTAAGTGGAGCCACCCATAAAATAGCAATAAGCCCTCTGGTAGTGTCTGTTCAAGATATTTAGAAGCAGCATTCTGCATTGCCAGAATATTGTACCTCCCAACCTTTATGTCCAAAAGAGTGAGTCAGGCAGATCTGATTCACATTATGCCCTTTTCCTCAATACTCTCCAGCTGTATACTCTCCTCAAAGAAAAGGACTTGCTACAAGGAGCAAGTTCAGATACTCAGTGATAGAAAGTTCAAATTACCTCAGAGCCACTGAGGTATCCAACTTGATAGAAAGCTTTACAAGAACTATTAAAATTAAAAAACTCAGTTGATATGATGTAAAGGAGACTCAGGCACATTAACATTTAGTCAAAGTGTACCTTCAGCAAAAAGTAAATCCAGGGAAAATTGCTTCTCATCAAGGTAAAAAAAAAAAATTAAAAATCAATTTGCACTTAAAATACAATGTATCTTATCCAAATTTGCTTTGTCTCTGGCCCAGGCAATGTTTTACCATTCATAAATTCGCAAGTTAAATCTAGCTTCATGAAAATGAAAAGGTTGCCTCCGAAATGAAAGCTGTAATTAACTTCAGTATTAACCTATGCAGAGAGGAAAAACCAACTAATAGACCAGCTTCAATAATCACAACACTCATCTGTTCAACAAGTAGAAATTAATTCCTCACATATGAATTCAGGAAGTCTTTTGCTTCAACAGAAATCACCACTTCACCTATTAGAGTAAGTTCTGCCATTTTCATAAAATTTCATATTAAGAGAGATGGAATAATGGGTCCGATGCCCAAATATTTCACACTACCTTCAATAAGGACCAGAGGCTCAACCTGACTTAACTAAGCTTGAAATAGAGCCCTATATTTCTGTTATTTGTATAATATTCTGTATGATGCCACAGCTAAGCCCACCAGATTTTCACAATGCAAGCACCACATTACAGTTGCTAGGCTTGCTTAACTGAACTTTTGTGTACAACCTCATCTTTCCACACTGAATTATTTAGAAGATACTAACATACTTCACACAGTTACAGTGAAAGTCTCTGAGAAGACCACAGACCACGTAGCTCAAGACCTGAGACCAAGTTCATGGTTCAAGCATGATTTGTGTCAGTATTTCCTAAGATTACTGCGACTGCTCTGGAAGACAGCAGCAAATAAAAACCACATGGTCTCTACCTTAACCATAATAGTCCAGAGAGAGTCTTTAAAATGTCTCCATAACACCAGAACAACTGATTGGATTACAAGTTGTACCTTTATTCTGCAAACTAAAAATCCCACCAGTTGTCAACAGACCTTTTGGACACTTCAGAGCATTCTGGCACGCCTAGATCTTACGTTGATGTATCACTGCATATCAAAATAGAGAACAGTATTGTTCAAGCACAGTACCAACTGATAGCACTAGGAACTGGAGATCCTTCACTGCTGTAAATAAGAACATTTGAAATATCCCGCTATAGTATAACATAACTCTGTACCAAGTGAAACCACCATGACAGCCATTTAGGCACTGACAAAAATCAGGTAAAGATATAGTTTCTTTAAATAGAAAAGATATGTTTGTTACTTCCAGAACTAGTATAAAGAGAAGAATGCTTTTAACAGGAATGTAAACCAGCCACGTTTCTGGAACAGATGGTGCAAATTGTCCTTTTCTTACGAGTTCCTCCCACTTGCTTCTTGTCATTGTCTGGTAGCAATCATATGAAAAAATCTGAATAAAGGTTTTATCAGTAGAGAAGGTTGCTTTATTGACAGACTAAGACTACTCATCAGACCAAACATTACATCAAAGAAATCACTTGTAGCTTGAGTTTGCCATTTTTGCATTTCTAATCAAGAAAATTACTGTAATTTCCAGTAAGCTGTGTATCAGGTTTACATTTCATTTCTGTCATTTGCAGTTTTCCCCATCTGACAAAACACCATATTTTAAAATTCCTCAAAGAATAACGTGCCTCTATTGAAAATAAAACATTTCACTAAGAAAGTTCATCGTTTTAACGGAATCTTGAAGAGACCTCGGGCAGAGCTGCCTGACAGGAAGGCTTCAAAACCCACTGCATTTGCTGCCAGCTCCCCTGCCTCCCCATCAGCCAGCTTCAGCAGCTTCTGAAGAGAGGCTCCAGAGGAAAAAGCACTTCATTGGAGTTTTCTCAAATGTGATTAATAGCAGGTGCTTTGAAAAGCCATCACAGAGATAAGACGAAAAGGAAGGCTTTTTCTCCTGCTTTTCTTGTAGTCTAGCAAATAGCCAAAAGCTAGACAGAGCAACAACACAATCAACTGATAACAAGTTCCTTCCTCCCCACCTCCTCGAGCCCACTCCCTGTTAGCTCCCTGGATCTCAGGGAGGAGTGAGACACCTACGCTGCCAGCCTCACAAGGCTGGCATAAATCTTGCCTGTAAGTACTAGCAGGGTACAGATTACACAAGAGCTGCTGGTAAAAAAAAAATACATACCCAATGCCACCAATTAACAAGTTTAAATGTAATTACACTCAGGATAATAAATGCATTTGAGCCTGGAAAGATCTAGCTTTCCCATTTTAAACAGAAATGAATATGAGCTGACAACACAAAACCACATCTTGAATTACAGATATTAGTAGCAATGCTAATTAGCTGAATATGAAAAAAATAATTGAATACAGCATTGTTCCAAACCATTTATCTAACTCGATCAAGGTATCATCAACTAATTAAGTAGCAATGCTATAATGTACAGCTTATTAAACCACAAGGTCATAGAAAGGCCACATCATCAGTCTCCTTGGAACAGAAAACATGGTTAGAGAAGGCTGTCTTTAGAAGAGTTTAAAATAGTCAAGGAAGTGCACGTTTACCAAATGCTTTCGGAATCGACCTGTCAGTCAAAAAAATAAATGAATAAAAGCCAATCCTTATTTAGAGGTATGAAGCTGCACAATAATGCTATTATATCCTCTAGCTCTTCTCAGAAAAGTGTTCTTCTCAATGGAGCACATTAGTGATCTTGGGCATCCTTATTCCTATGTTTCAAACACCCTGCTTGAGGAGGAGGCCGGCTGTGTAACTTGCCTGTAAGCTAAAAGCAATTCAGAGCCAAGAGCTGACAGAAGTTAATTCAGAAGCTTTCCACAGACCACTAGGCCAGCAGAGGTGCAGGAGGCTGCTGTATCACTTGTATTTACATTTTGGCCAAGACGGCTGTGAAAAGTTACCCCTTTTTTATATAATTATTACACAAATGAACAATTGACTGAAACTAAGGAAAACTCATTAATTATATTACTGAATATTACATGAGGCTGTTTGCAAAGCAACCTGATAAACAGAAATTTGCAGCTGTACAAAACCCAACCATCACACTAATTTACCCTAAGAACTGAACCTGGGAACACTCTCCTCAACTTCTGGGCTGTTAGCCAACAAGCAGACCCCAGCTTTACCCCACTGGAATTCACGACTCCTCTCTCCCCCCCAGCCCACCACAGACAGCAGCTGGAAGTGACTCAAATTCAAGAATGATTTCCTAAGTGCTACAAACGAGTGTGAACTGATACACCACTAATGTGAGAGGCAAGCTGCAAAAACAGCTAAGTGATGTGCAGACGCAACTGGCTTATGAGGTCTGAGTTCTGTTGTGAACACACAGGCAAATCAATTGCATTTCCATTCCCTACTCCCTTTGGTTTTTAACCTAAAGAACACGAGAAAGCCTGGCTGTTTCATAAGGGGTGATGTGGTATCCCTAATTCTCAGCACTGATTTGGCCTCTCCTTTTACAGGGTTTTTTATTGGATTTTAATTTGGGGGCTTGGGTTTGGTTTTTTGGTGGTTTTGGGGAGTTGTGTATTGTTTGGTGGTTTCTTTTCTTTGTGTGTGTGTGTGTGTGTGTGTGTGTGTATTTATTTTGTGGGTTTTTTTGGGTTAAGTGCTATGTTGAAAAGTAAGGGCTCAGTAAATGACACAGTTCCAGTAAAAGGTACATTATAAAAGCAGTTCCAGGAAATACAAAGTTAAGGAATGAAAGTAGTATAGGCCTATGACAAATAAATTGCATGACTGTGGGGTATAGTTCAATTCTACATCAAGAAAAAAACCTGTTATATAGATGAAAAATTCATTTAATTCCCCATAGCCTGAAAACCCTTTTTCTGACATTTGAGAAAATTGTAATTACAAAAATATAAGCCCCACATCTATTGTGTCATTTGCTTGGTTCTAGTAGGGGCAGAATATCATCACATCAAGCCCTGCTATACCCTGAAAAGCTTCCTGGGGGAGCTGGGATTGCTGTCCCCTTCCTGATGCCAAGACAGTTTTATTTCATACTTTCTTTTTCAGCAAGAAGAATTGAGAAAGAAGGTCTTTCTCTTTGATTATAGGACTGGCAAACAATACCTTAGGTATTTGTTATTCACGTTCCTTTTTTTGTAATACCATTATATGTTTTAACACGAGAAAGCTTTAAAGCTAGAGACACCATCACAGAATACAGACTGCCTTTGCTGAGGAGCAACATCATCTGTGGGGCTAGGCAGGATTATTAATTATTTATTACTACTGTTGCTCTTTTTGTTACTTATTTTGTTGTGCTGTTGTATTAAATCCTCCTTATTTCAACCTCTGGGCTTTTTGTACCAAATTCTCTGCCTTTTCTCCTTCCTGGAAGGGGGAGAGGAGGTGTGAAGTGGCCTCGTGGCTGTCTCTAAACTACAACACTTAGGAAGGGTAAAAAGAGAATGTTGGAGAATCAGCAGTCAAATCTATCCTCAATTCCATGCACAATGGAGTTAATTTGTTTATTTCTCTTAGCCCTGTAGTTAGCTTTTTTTTGGGGGGTGATAAAATGAACTAAGGAATTATGAACTCTGTCTTGAGAGAGAGAAAAACAAAAAGTAGAGAATCCAGCCCCAAATATAAAATTTAACTGAATCTTAGAAGCCAGCCACTGCAACCACTAAATCAAAAGCTATGTTAATAGTACGTCAGAGAAGAGAGCCCACAGTGAAGCTACAGAAACTACTTTTTGTAGAAAGCAGTGGCTATGGAATGAGAACAGGAATTGCCTCCGTTTAGAGGCAGATCTTAACGCAGATAATTGCTACCAAAGTCAAACCTGGAGATAATAAACACACACCCTGGGCTAGAAAAGCACCGAGTACCCTGCAGACATTTCTTTGCCTAAAGGCAAGTAATCATATTTTAAATTTTTATTGCAGTCACTAAAGCAAAAAGTGGAGAAAGCCAGGAACTGTGGATGTGGAGGATGATTTAATATTCAAATCTAAACACTGTTTCTTTCCATTATCATTAACGACAGCCCTGAAAGCAGTTAGTTGGTGTGTCTGTTCTTGATATGAAATACTTGCAACCCAACAAAATTAGCATTCTGAATCACCACAAACTAAAATAAACAATCCAGATCTCCCTAGAATAATGAAATAAATAGAAAACAACTGATTTTATATGGTTTCTATTTCACCCACATGACTCTGTTCTTTTTGTTAGCATCCTACCTTGAATACCAATCCAAATTTTAATCAGGAAATTAATTAGGAAGAAATGAGAAAGTGATGAAGAAGAAAAATAATAAAAAAGGGAAATTCTATGGCCTATGGAAGAGGGGGCAGGACACTCCAGAACACTGCAAAGATTCCATGAGGATATGCAGGGAGAAAAACAGAAAAGCCAAAGCCCAACTAGAACTGCCATAGAAGACAGTAAAAAAATGTTTCTATAAATACATGAACAGCAAAGGGAGGACTAAGGAGAATCTCCATCCTCTACTGGATGTGAGGGGAAACACAGTGACCAAGGATGAGGAAAAGGCTGAAGTACTGAAAGCTGCCTTTGCCTCAGTCTTTAACAGTGAGCCCAGATGTCCTCTGAGTGCCCAGCCCCCTGAGACGGCAGACGGGGAGCAGAACGAAGCTCCCATAACATCATAATGTTCAACGTCAAACAGCAATTGCAAATTTTAACAACAAAATTCTACTTGCATGGATTATTTGAAACTAAAACCAAGCCAGCTTGATGTTCTTTGAAGTGCTAACATTCTTCAGCACTGTGAAGAAGCTGAAAACTCCTACATCATCATCTTGTTTATGGTATATAACATATCGAAGTTTGCACAAAACAGAAAAGCTTTTCTCTTCTACTAGACAAATATGACAGCATTTAGGCTCTGGGAAGGCAAAACCAACTCAGCCAATTAGTTTCCATATGCTGTATTCATATCTGAACTGGGAACACTGCCATTGATTGCTACAGAGTTATCACGAAGCTTTTATTTTAATTAGTAAACTTTCCTAACACGAATCATGTGGCCATTTTTATGGATTTCTGGTGCCTGGATATTCTCTCTCCATCAGTGTATCTAGCTCATCCTCATGTGCATCTTTTTATTTGTTTTCTTTTAATTCTCAGAATTAATTCTTTTTATCATGTTAAACTGTACTGTATTCCAATACTGTTAAAAATGTTTCAGTTTTGCAGGACTGAAGAGTGAAATAGTTATTCTCTTAGTTTTTTCAAAAAGTTGTGTAAAGCATTCCAAATGACTCTCTCAGCCATTCCTGTGGCAATTCACATCCAAGACAGAAACAGCTGCTATTTATGTGCAGACGAAAGCAATGTTATAAATACAAAGTTTACACAAACACAAAGACCCCCCCTCCTTATTTGACTTGGAGAAATCACTAAGCCCAAAGTTCATTCTATCACAAAAAGTACTGAGGTACCTCAGAGCAGGTGGAGCAAGGTCTCCCTTTACCCCTCTCACTCAAAAAGCTGGCCAACGCCTCTTAGTTTGATATAAAAGCTTTAAACCTGATCTTAAAATCAAACTGGAATTGTAAGGAAGCTTATTGCAGCCCTTCTGCATGTGTATAGGAGGACTTGTAAGGCATAAAGAAGCTCCTGTCTTCACCGTAGCAAAAGTAGTCAGCTCTTCAGAGAGGCTGCAACACTAGCTGTAAAACCTACCCTACAAGGACAGACCCAGGACTCCAGTTCTCTGGGTGAGTGAGCAACCATCCTTTCGTCCCTGCATTCCCCGTTAATGTCCGTAGCACCCGCTGCTGAGAAGGGCCACCACTGCTCTAAAACCTAGAGACAACCAGCAGGGAACTGAGCCCTCTACAGAACACACGAAGCGACCTCGGAAGAAAAACCCTGGGACAAACATTGCTCTGGATTAAAATCCTTGCATTGAATGCAGTTACTGCTAGGCGTATGAGAACAGGGGTTGGCTTCAGAGACCTACTTTTGCCTAAATGCAATGAAACCTCCCCAGGGTGCTCCTTTACTGTGCTAGTCTGTGGCAGCAACAGCATGAGCCAAGAGGACTGGCTTGAGCAAGAGCAGCTGGTCTACCAGGGCCAGCTCCCCCAGGAGCTCAGACCAGTGCTGTTCTGTGCTTTACCACTGCCCTGAGCTGGTTGGGCTAAGTCAGCCCAACTGAGAGCAAGACGTGGCCAGAGGAGGTCATTGCTTTGCGTGCCCAGGAATAACAAGCTTTGATGTCATCTCCCAGATGATGCTATGCCTTTCCATTGCTGTAATTACCACGTTACCCACAGCTTACTGCCTTGCTTGGAGTGGCACTGGAGTTGGTGTTTGGAGCTGGTGTTCTGTCCAGTGCCTTGGACAGAAACCCAGAGAAGGCTACGGCACATCAAAGTCAGAGAAATAACACAAAGGGACCTGCTTTGATTAGCAACCAGATGTTCGGAGAAACAGCAGCTTACTCTAAATATCTAGGCTTGGAAATGATTAAGTGTTTGGTAAGGAAGTAAAGTACCCCGTCAGAATTGTCCCCTTCTCTCTGCTCCTGCTAGAATTCGTACCAGCCTCTCTGTTTAACACGTTGCTGCAGGAGCGCGAAGCAGCCTAAAGTACCAAGCAAGAAGAAATTTTTCAACACCACGTGCATGCCCCATGTATCCAGCCCACAGCTTAAAAGAAACATCATGTAGTTTCTGCTCTTCAGATTTTAAGACACTTTCTAGCTGACTCATCTTTTTCAGGCCATAAAAATGCTACTCCCCCCCTAGCTCTGCAACAGGCATAAAACAGAGAGGAGAAAAACAGAGTGAGATAGGAATGCAGGAAATACATCTCCTCTTCTGAGCATCACCAAGTCGGGTGGCCAAGACCACAGCTCACTGGTAGTAAAGCAATGCAATAACCAGGCAGAAATTCAGGATAAGCTTTACTGACCATGATGAAATACCAGTGTCATAAAAAGCTTCTCTTTAGTGGAAGCCTACCGTGTTCCCTCCCTTACAGAAGATAAAAGAATTGCCTGTTTGAAACTACCAAAGCCATCTGTGTAGCCGAGTTATACTGCAAAAAAAATTACACCAAAAAATTAGCTGTAGACTGAAGATTAGTAAGTGCATGGGCATGGCTAACGACTGAATAAATAATGTTGAAAAGCTTGGAGGGAAATCTGGAATAGGGCTCAGAATTTGTGCCTTGTTGATTACGTATCTGTAAGATTACAACATGCACCTCAGTGGTAGAGGCAAGTTTTTACAAAAACTAAATACCCAAAATGGTTTTTAGACACAGAAAATAAAGTCCATTTAATGAATCCAGATCACAGACATCAAAAAAAAAAAAAAAAAAAAGAAATCATTGTCTACTGATTTCTATCAGAATCAAATTAAAGGCTGGTGCAAGTAGCAATTCAATTGCAAAAGTATGTCGTTTCAACCAGTTTACTTACAATTAATGAATATAACAACATAGCCACTGAAAGCCAACTCCTAACAGTAAAATTGAATAATAGAGACCAGTGGATTAGGCAGCACAAGTTTTGATACAGTTCTACCTCTGGATTTTTAAAAGGTACTATTTTAGTTGCCCTGCAGAGAGGGACCTAGCTCGGTACAAGTCAGCCAACAAGGACTACACAGAAGACATACTTCAGCCTTACCACTCATCTTTAGCCCCACTACTCAGGTAGATACCCCATCTCCAAAAGTAGATCCTCAGAACCTTGCTTAGGCAGAAGCTCCTGGATTTCTAAGCCCACAGCTTACATACAGCTACCTGAAAGGAGGTTGTAGCGAGGTGGGCGGCGGTCTGTTCTCCCAAGTAGCAAGCAACAGGACAAGAGGAAACGGCCTCAGTTTGCACCAGGGGAGGTTTAGATTGGGCATTAGGAAAGGTTTCTTCATGGAAAGGGTTGGAAAGCCCTGGAACAGGCTGCCCAGGGAAGTGGTGGAGTCGCCATCCCTGGAGGTAAAGACATGCAGATGTGGCATTTGGGGACACGGTTTAGTGGTGACCTGGCAGTCCTGGCTTAATGGTTGGGTGATCTTGAAGATCTCTTCCAAACAGAAAGATTCTGTGGTTCTCCCCCTTCAGCCTGGAAGCAAGCACACAAGATAAGTCTTTGTAACAGATTGCACTGGATTATCTGGCACGCTTGCAATTCATAAATGCTTTCTAAATAACATGCATGCAGAGATATCTTAATAACAAGCACACCAGCTGTTTGCCATCTTAGGACACAATAGCAACACCGTGAGAAATTACCTGTTATCACTGTGCTGCAAAATGAGTAAGACTTGAGACGAAAATAATAGAGGCACAATTTATGACACAGTTTACAAACAAGATAATGTATTTCAGTTCATCTGAACTATTAATTTATGCATACATGCCACATTTTAGCAGTGAAAGACACAATTCCAGGTCTTTGAAGTGTTTCGGAAAACAATATTCTTCGCAATCTCTGTACCTTCCTGCCTGTTTGAAAGACAAAGTTCTGTGTAAGTGGCAATAAATTAATTCAGATCCACAATCGTAATGAGAAAGCATCACCTTGTCAGCTTTGTCTACTGCACGGAATTGCAGCCTGGAGCTCACAGACTTCCCAAAGTGGAGAAGGCATCACTGTCTTGAACAGAACTCAGTTCAAAGCATGGAACACTGTTTTTCCTTTCTTTTGTTGCGTATTTAGGAGGGAATTTAGCATGTGTGTGTGTGAAGGGGCCACTTAGATGGGTGACTGTGAAATATATTGTAGCTTTTAAGAAGGGGAGAGGATTTCTGTAAGTTATCAGAACAGATTAATAGATTCCCTCGGGGGATTCTGCCCTCCCATTTCTTTACATAAGAGATGCATTTTAAATGCAGTCTAAAAACAATGGCATTTTCTCTTGTACAAAGATACCTACAAAAGAAAGAAATCCACTTACAGCCACACTAATAATTCTGACTCAGAAATGCCAAGAGAAATACTGTTTTTACATAAAAGTTACAAGAGTAAGTTCCAAACATTTGTGTGATACTGAAATGGCATTTAGGTGGCCATGGAATCAATACACAAGCATCTAAGGGGGAAAAAAAACCTCTTAAGATTTAACCTTGCTTTGAAATCACATGGTTCATTTGAAAACACTGTTTGGACTAGAATTTCAATAACCTGCTTCCACAGGATTCTGTAAAAGATTTTCAGTATACCCACAGTACTTTCAAAGGGTCCTTAAAAGCCATCAGCCTTGAAAGAGAAGATACCACCCATTTTATGGGCCTTCCTCCAAAAGAGGCAATAGGCAAACAAAGAGAGTGACATATGTTGCAAGTCAAATTCACCGCATGAAATGAGTATTTCATTTGCATAAACCCACCATTACAAGGCTTTAATTAGCACTAATGATTGTTACACCCACAGAGAAATCAAAAAATATGGTAGAAAGTGAGGAAATAGAAGACAGTGTAATATGCATGGCACTACGTTCCTTGCTCATTTGACAGGTATAGTTCAGCTTTTCCATAGCACGATCTGAAGTGTTCTGCAGTACATTGTGGGGGGTTTTAAAGGGTAATCGAGTTCTAGTAGTGTTATTACAGTCATCTGTATGTTGTAAGGAGCTCTCTGAAATTCCCACTGGCAAACACTTAAGACCACTACATTTTGTTTACGTGGTACTAGATAAAACACTGCTTGAGGTGAACCTGATGGATTTGACTCCATTCCTCTTGCCCCAGAGCAGCTCAAGTTTGTGGCTCTTCAGCAGATAATTTTGAAGCCATCTCTTTGAGTAGCTAAAGAAGGCTGAGCCTCAGGCCTGAAGAGAGTGAGTATGCAGCAGGATGAGAACCTGCATCCTCCACTGGGGCAGTGAGGATTAAAGCAAACCTTATGAAACTGAACTGTAGCTCTTCTCTGGGAAGGGAGGTGGTGTTCAAGACAGCTGAGGGTATCTAACAGTTTACTGATGCTGGAAGGGTCTCTTCTGCCTTCTTCCCAGCCACACCGCAGTCGCTCTGGAGTCAATCCTTTTGCCAAGCCAATTTGATTCATTAAACAGCAGTTTTCTGACGGTCTCAGTCATTTTAGTGAGGTCTGGGCAGGATGCCAACAGAGGCAAACTGCATACTCAGAATTTGGCCTACTCAATCTTTCTTTTAAGACTGAAATAAAATTAACAAAAAAAAAAGTGAAGCCTGGAATTTGAAGTACTACACACTTGTTGATGGAGGCAGCTGAATGTTGCTGTTGACTAGAAAGCTTTTCCTAAGAGTGGTAAAGGGCTTGCCTACAAGATTTTTATGTGTGACGTAACTTAGACGTTTGAATTTTACAAGGAGTTGGTCTGCTTTAAAATACACTGGCCTCCAGGTATCACTACCTACAAGTGTCTTGGAGAAGAACCGTAGGCCCTCAACATTTCAAGCTGTTGTACAGCAAGTACACAAACAACAGAATGGGTTTACAAGTACTGGCAACCAGGGACAGTTTGCCTTCACCCCTCTTCTTTCCATTCCTGTAAAGATACCGATTGATATCAGTCACATTCTCACTTCTCTTGACAACACAGAGAGGAATAAATCCACTGAGAAAGACAGACATTAGGTTTTGATTATCTTACCCCAGCAGTAGTTTTACAGAGTTACAAACCTGCTCACTTGCATTCTGTTCCCTTGGAACTGTGTAAAATTACATAATCACAAAATTCATGTCACTGGCAAACATACCAGACCTTAATAATCCCTCTGTTTCAAGAGTGTATGAGGAGCATGTATTTCATCAGTCCTCATTCCTCATAGAAAAAAACACCAATAAAACCCTCCCAAACAATACACATCTCACTCTGGGATATGTTTAATAAAAGCAAGGAAAGATACAAAGTGGAACACGACCTAATTTATTTAGCAGAACATCAGGAAAACGAGCTGGTACACAGAGAGCAGATATCATGTATAGAGAACTAAACTAGAGCTAGGAAATTCAGCTTCTTTAAGCTCCAGGGACTACCTAGGTCCTTCAGTTGCTATATACTGATCATTTTAAACACTGTTTACAAACTTTATTAGTCAGAGTCAGGCTGATTGTGTATATACTTGCTTGGCTATATATAACTGTACTAAAAATTCTTCCCTGCTCCCTCTCACCCATCCTTATTTAATATAAACTCATAGAGCTCAAAGGCACTATTTAGATTTTTTATTTTTTTTCCCTCTGATGAACTGAGGGTTGGAGCTGCAAAGTAACTGGAAAAAATCTTGGTCTGCCAGCCTAGGAGAGAAACCTGGATCTTGTAAGCATTTTCACCCTGTATTTTCAGAATGTGTTAGCCACTGTAAGGGGGCGAGTGGCCGTATGGTGCTTAGTTTCTGACTGGGGCTAAATCACAACAACATCGAAAAATTAAAATTCCTCCTGCATTTCAAGACAAAAAGCACATTTCCAAACAAACTGCTAGGATAGGTTATCTTGATTCTTTTGGTAAACAACACACAAAATGAAAGATGAGCCAGAGAACATACTAAAAAGGTCAATCAATGATTTTCTGCAAATACCACAAAGAAGTTGACCTGTACCCCAAAATGACAGAAATCTGATTCTTCAGAAGTACCGAGTAAAAGTTTCCCAACTGCTTTGGACCAAGCTAACTTAAATACTCTTAGAATTTGGTAAGAATATCCTGTGGCCAGGAGGAAGAGGAAAGTCACAACTTTTAAGTCAGACTAAGTAGCATAAAGCAAACCGACACACGGTTTGATAATCTGTCTCTTTCCACCTTAACTCACCTCCTGGGGTATTTTTTCTTGTGCCTACCATTGTGGTTTAACCTCTGCCAGCAGCTAAACACCACACAGCAACTCACCTGCTGCTCTCCCCTTGCCCCCCCCGCCACGTTCCACACCCCCTCCTGTGGGATGGGAAGGGGATTTGGTTGAGATAAGGACAATTTAATAACACATCACAAAGAGAGAAGCAAACAAGGGTACTACTGATAGTACTAATGAAATAGTGTACAATGCACGTAATAGAAGCCAGGAAGGTTCTACCAGTGCCCAAGATACCAACTTCCCATGCTCCAGCTGCACTCAAGCTACACACTGAAGCAATTTGAAATCAGGCATCCCCATGCTGAGCCAGCCCTCCCCTTATAGAGGGGCAGGGCTCAGTATGGTACCAAATATCCCACTGGGTGGTTTGGTTGTTCATCTTGGCTGTGGCCTCTTCCAGCCACAGCCCCTCCCAACTGCCTGGGCCAGGAGCTCTGTGTGCTAATTAACCCAAAACAAACCCAGGACACTTAGCAGCCTTGGAAGACTTTGCAAAGCGAGGCTGAATATGGCCAGTGCCCCTTGGCAGTGTGACCAGTGTCTTCACAGCCTTCGCCAGCACACCGCAGCCCACGCTCACCATTCAAGGAGGTGCTGCTTTTCCTGGGGCTCCAAGGCTACATGCTGTCCCGAGGCAGACATGGTTATCAGAACAACCTCCCAGTAAAGTGACTCTTCTTTCTCCTGTATAGGTAACAGCTCAAGCCTCAAGTGTTTGCATTAATTCAGCACTTAATTAGAAAGATCAGCTCTCGCACGCTAAGGTCAGCTCAATGGCAGCACAAGAAATTAGTATACCTCAATGTGGAATGTGGAATGCTCAAAAAATAAGCCAATGCTTTTCAAATACTTAAAATGCATTTCTCTCAAGCTGGAAACTTGTTTGAAGTTTCTACTGAGAAAAATTACTCTCACGTGACCCTTTTTAATTTCCTATTGCTGTTCTTCGAATGCTAGGCTTGAACATAATTTGATTTTTACAGAATTCTATTTGGAATTAAACACTGGAAAGTACCATTGTGAAGTACCCAAGTAGTCAGTGACATAATAAACTGTTGTGAAATTCATTCACAAGATCATCTGCAATCCAGGCATTTCCAGCACTACTGGGGAGAAAAAGGAAAGTGGTTTGGTATAAAAGGGAACGTAAGAAAAATGGCTTCGGATAGAATCAATTTCTACACTAGAAAGTTAGGGATAAGTGAATTAATGCAATTCTAGTCTTCAGCTCTGCAATGAGAAGAATATGTGCTGTTTCCAAGAGGCTCAAGGACACAAAGTCGGCCACAGAAAATTGTTCCTGAAAACAAGTATTTTATTCCTGCACCTGCAGTACTGTCTTGCCAGCTACACAAACTTGACCTGCCAGATGTCATGCCTATTGTGCCAGGTTGGTAACCTAGTTGCAGTATCAGAGATCCACTTGAAAGACAAAAGGAAATACTGCATTTTCTGGCTTAAAAGAACTGATTTTGTTATTAAAACCAGCAGTATTGAGGTAACCAGTTCTGACTTGTGTCACTAACGTACGAGAGTAGACAAAAAGTGTCAACACGGTATGGTGTATGCTTTCCCAGTGTAGAAGAAAGTTCTGAAAAAGCTGCTTGAGGAATGTGTCAGAGGGTTGAATTTTATTGAGACATCTAGCACAGGTTACATATCAGAAGAGAGTCAACAACTGGGTATTGTAAGTCAGCCTGTAACAAACAGATTGTCCCTGTATTCTCGTGATAATCAGCATTACTCATGAACCACAGATCTGATCCACAGACTGAACTTGTGTACACATTTAATTCATCTTTCCTCACTTGAGCCCAAATCAGACATGATGATGCTAAGCTAACTCCCATGGCCTGGATAGAAAATAATATATTAATTAAAAAAGAAGTGATTTTATTTTTTTATGGCTTTTCTGATATTACATTTCCCTAGTAGAACCATTCACTTGAGTGGACTAAGCTCCAAGTAAGCAGGTTTTCACCAAAGATAATCACTATCAAGCAAAAGTGCAGGAGACAAAGCAATTATCCTTCTTCACCTTCTTAACCTTATCCTTGTGCAGAGAACAGCTACAGCCACTGCTATAGTTCTGTGGAACATAATGTTAGAGGAGGATTTCAGTCCCAGTAACAGCTTTTCATCTCGGTAGTGAACAGAAATGTAGAAAAGCACCAAAGTTCCAAGAAGCAGGAGACCCCCTACCCCATGTAGCTTAAAATATCCTTCCACCTATGTAAAAATTCTCTGAATTAAGAACTTCACATAACATAAAAAAATATTTCTGAGTTTCCAGAAAGCTTTTATTACAAAAGTTTGGAGTTGTCATCTTTATCGGACGTCATTCGCATTCAGAACAACTCTTACTCAAGTTGTCCTGTCTCTGCTTACAGGGCCTCTGCTCAGCCAACATCAAAGAAATCCATCCATCACTTTTCAAACAGTGGTAGCAGCAGTGACACAAATTGCTTGTATCAAGAAAAGGTCCAAAAAAACCCCAAACAAACAAAAAGAGTCATGTGATCATGGCCAAGGAATATCTAATTTTCACTGACTGATGGTACAAACCAAGACAAAAGTTTCACAATTACTTTGGAACAATTACAGCACTTCCAAGATCACACCTAAAGGTTTCCTCAGAAACAAGAATAAAGAAGTTATTTACAGTGTAAACATATTTGATTCATGAATTAGAAAAGTGAGCACTAATCTGGTCTCTCAGGGTCAGTGTATTTCATCAATGCTGCCTCTATAAGCTCTCGTCCCAGCAGCCGAGTTGTTTCAGAAGTCATACAGCCCTTAATGAATTACTGAAGTGTCAATAACCACAGGCATTAACTGGTCAGTCAGGACCATGCATTTTCACTGCTCTCAAGCAGCTTCTAGGTTCTGCTGCCCTATATGTAAGTTCTTATTCCAAATAATATATATTTGCTTTGCTGATATTAAAAGGATGAGGTTCTTTTCCTTTAATCTCAAGATTGTATTCACGAGCTCTTTTTACGCAGTGATTCCACACCTGACAGCAGGCCCTAAAGCAATCATACACACTAAACAATTACAACGACTCATAAAAATAAGCAGTGCATAAAATGTAACAGAAGAACATTACCTTACAATACTTGACACCCTCAGGGGATCCATTTTCTTTTCACCAACACATAGTTCCCTTCGACATTAACGGGAGCTGCGTGAATAAGAAGGAAAAAAAAAAAGCAATAGATCCTTTGCCTGAAGAACACATTTGTGTTGAGTGGATATTGGCAGCCTGTTTAGCCCGGGTGATTGGTGGTGAGCCTACCCAGAGATCATTTGCCTGCAGGCTGCTGGTTCATATCCCATAAAGATGAAAACTCCAAGTGTCACTCCTGCTCTGAAGGCTGCTTGCTGATTTATCACCTTGACTCATTTCTCTGTGTTCACTTTGAAGGAAGAGCACTAATTGGGGTATCTGCTGTAAAGTGGTCCTCCCCCACCCCTGTTTAAACACACTGCTACACTCCAGTGCTAATTAGAACAACAGAATTTGTACACTGTTGATGCAGCTCTCTGCCATCGGGGAACATGCAGTAAAATTAGAGATAACATTAAGTTTACAGATCTGAATGCAGTCAGATGCAGTTAATTGGAGTTGGATGCAGCTCACAAAAAAAAAAAAGTCAGAACCACTTTCTATTCTGCATTTTTCTTCACATTTTATAAACTAATTACAGAAGAACAGAGATAAGTAAAACAAACAAAAAAGGTGTAACATTGGCATCAGCTGTTAAAAAGATGCAGAGGGTTTTATGTCCACGTGTGCTCATAGAATGACAGAGACCAACAAACACATAATCTGCTTCAGTTGGTATAGTTATGCACCAAAATATTTTGGGTACACCTGTTCAAGCTCAGCTTGAATTTCTGATATGGAACCAAATGCAAAAGCTTTGTGAAAGTAAGCCAACAAACCTAAAACCAAATACAAACAAAAAAAAAGAGTGGGGAGGAAAAAGAAACGTGTGGTGGGCTAATAAAGCCTCCCAAAGCTCGCTTGCCTCCTCAAAAATGAATTTTTTTCTTCTGCCCCATTCACTCTGCCTCAGTCCTTCTGTCAACCTTCCCTTTTCTGACGTTTCTCCCCTACTTCAACGCTCTCTTCCTTAGTGATGCCTGGAAATCGAAGCTCACTTTCAGTCACCATTGTGTATTTCATACCCTCTGTCATTAACCGTGCTAACTGGCACAGAAATGATTGTCTAGCTCTTTCCAGAGCAGCAGCTTTTCAAAAACCCAACCAAATACAGATATGTATCTAGATCACACTTTCTTATTCCAAGTGGTAACACTGGTTGTCACAGCCAAGCCACGATTTCTGTGGGTCTTTACAAAGGGAAAGGCAGAGAGGCTGCTTAAGGTCTCCATGGTCCTACATTAAGGACTATTTCAAGTAACACAACTTGCTGACGATGCCCTATACTTTCTCTTGTCTTCATGCAACTGTTTTTCTTTGAATGGGAGATGGATTTTGCCCATGTCACGTGGCTTGTTTCTGGCTTTGTCATTAACCTTACGAACAAGATGCTCAGATGAAGCCTTTCTGCCATGTCAGTCCATTTGTCTTGTGGAAGACAGACAAAAGCCTTTCCACCATCTCAGATTCAGTTTCTTAACACCTCAAAGCAATTGCAAATCCCTTCATGAAAACAGGCTGGACTCTGACACAAAGAGAAAAGTCATCTTTGACAGTTCTACATCTACTCTGAGGGACAGCACAGAAACCTAAACTACAGGCACATGCACTACTGCCAGAAGATGTGTATCACAGATTAACTCTCTCGTTTCACAACCTGCCCTCCAATTTATTCCATACCAAGACATGTAATATTCCCCCATCGCTTCCTATCCTACAGTTAAAGGGACGTGGCCTTCTCTGGGCACTGCCACATGTCTACTACAACAGTATGGTCAACTTGAGGAGGGACACTTTTGGGGATTGGTGCTTTGTCCTGTGAGCTCATGACAACAAATGGCCAAGCTGATGTCCCTCTGTCAGGTGTAAACAACAGGAATTCAATGACTGTTCTGAAGGAATGAAAACAGAGATCTACCCCTGCCATTTAAGGCAACAGTGGTGACTCAGCCTATCTACTCTATGCCTTTTTCAGGGGACCTTCCTGCAGAGATGTCCTCTTCTACACATTTCCACTTCTTTCTGCTTTGCACCAGCACAGCAGTAGAGCAATGGGACTCCAGCCCATGGCAGCTGTTCCCAGATGTGAACGTGACTGAACCATATCAAATAGAAAGGCAGAATTTGCTCTTTTTTCCCCGCTGTAAGTGTTTGGGTTTTTTTCCTAAAAGAGGAAAAATATTACAAAATACCTCGTCATTCTAGTGGTCCCTAAGATTCTTCATTTGTATTTAGGCTAGCAGATTTCAAACAGAAATGCTTTGTGATTTTTATAACTGTCATGCTGCAAGTTTAGACGCAGCCAAACAAGAGCAATATACCACCAGGGTGAGAAACAGTTGCAATCATTTCAGTTAGCACAACCTACACACACAGTATTATGATGTGTGACAGAAAGAAATCAAAACTATATTTATGGATATAGAGGAGAAAGGAACCTTGCCAAGAGAGAAAAGGGGATATAGGTGGAGGGGCTCAGATATGAAGGAAGGGACTACATGAGTCCCTAAATGAGAAGGGAGCAATAGGGCACCGTGTTAAGGCACCAGAGTTTTCTGGTATACTTGTAAGAATGCAAAGCCTCCAAAGATGATCTGTGCTGATGTGGCAACAGTGCTGAAGCTGTAATGTGTAACAGCCTACAACACCTGGGAACTAAAGTTAATTGGGTTAAGTAAGAACTGTTCTTTCAAATACAACAGTCTTCTCTACTAGAGGTTTTGCTAATAGATACTGCAACAGAGGCAAAGCTTAATATACCCACAGTGAAGAAAAGGCTTTAAGGGAAAATGAACAGCAAAACCATTGAAAGGAATCATTATCTGCTCATAGATATTTATCAGAGAGAGAGATATCAAAGTAATAGACTTAATTCATCATTAATTGTCTGCCAGGTTTCTTACAACCACAGAGTAGCCATTGTTAAAAGATGGTTATTAGATATCAGTTATCTTTGCAAACTCAGAACTGGAAATAAATCCCTTGCCTCTAGTCACAGTCAGGTGACTGTTGGCCTTTTGAAAAGTAGCTGTGCTTATCTCTGGGTGCACACTATAATGGAAAGAATTCTCCAATATTTTGAAATAAAATAACACACAGGGAGGACGTGCAGTTGTAATCTCAGAATAGAAAGGAATTTTTAGTTTGCAAACAGTTTTTACACGGTACATTTTTATATTGTCACCTGGAGCTACTCACCAAGCCACTTGGGTAAGAATTGTTTCTATTACATTCCCCGAAACAGATACTGCTCTAGCAGAGGAAGAAAAAAAACCCACACCATACAGAAGGCCTTACCCCATTCTCACATCAGTGTAAGATGTAAGGCTAAAAGTATTTGTGACATCTGGGCAAAAAGTTACAGATTTAAAGTAAAATTTCTGAAAGCCACAAACTAGATTGTTAATTCAAACATAGACATAAAATGCAGAGAAAGGACAATCTTTTACATGTATGGAGACAGAGAAGCTTCAAAGTGCAACAGAGTAACAGACTTACTACCCTTATCCACTTTTCACAGGGAAATCTGTAGAAACATGTCAAAATACTAGCAGGTTCAAGAGGAACATGAACCATCTTGATAATTGCATTTGGCCGTGCGCAAGTATTTTGTAGATCTGTAAATCATTTCTTCCAGTCATTGCCCCCAGGCCTGGAGGCTCAATCTCTGAGAGCAGCCACAGTTCAGTTTTTAAAACATACCATCCTGAAACAAGACAGGCAATGGATGGCTGGCACTTACTGCAGCTCACTGCTGACTTAATTCTGGCCCAGGATTCCTAACGACTCCAAGTACCGCCTGCTGAAATTAAGAGGATGTATTGATTATAGCCACCAAGGGCTTGGCAAGGTGGGGAATTTTTCCTAGAATAAAGAAAGGAAGGAGGGAGAAAAATGCAAAGGGTGATTCACTGCGTCACAAAGAATCACTTTCACAATAAAAATAAAAAATAAATCATGTTCTCCCCTCTATCCTCATGGAAGAGGATGAAAAATAAAACCATTATTCTCTATTTCAGTGCCTGTAGCATAAACCTTCACAGAATAATCCCTTGTGTGCAGAGACATTTTATTAGGCAAGAAACATTCCAGAAGAGAGCAAGACAATCCAGTGAAGCTAAGGGGTCGTGGTGGGGTAACTTTTATTGGGCACATTCTTTACAGCCTCAAGGCACTGAAGCAGTTAAGGTTTTAAGAACCCTTCAGTCCTGTCATTATCCACAGAATTCATTCCCCTTGCATTGCAAACCCCAGAACAAGCAATTATCAGGTCCATGACCCTCTAAGATAAAGTCCACATCTGATATCTCCCAGATGCAGATAACCTTTAGTAAATATTCAGGGAGTGTCCTCTGACTCATGTACTGTGATTTCGCTGGACTTCCAGCAGAAGGCTACAAGGAATTGTGTGCTCAGGGATATATTAAACCATTTCTCTTGCACATCAACGGGGGTTTCATCCCTTCCTGCCACCACTGAGTGAGAGCAGGGTTCACTGAGAGAGAAATTACTACAGTCAGAAGATAAGCTTTTTCCTTGATGTAAACCCCAGTTCTAGGTAGATTCATCTGCAGAGGTGCTCCACCTTCCACGCTTGCTCTTACAGACATAGCTGTCTGTAAGACACACAGTCTGCAAATTTTATAAGCAATTTTTTCTCCAGATAATTCTTTTTTTTAAGAAATTAAAAAAAATAAAAGGCAACAGAAAAGATGAGCTGAAAATAAATAGGAAAGCACTGCTGATAAAATGCCTAGGTAACTGAGCAATTGGAGTAGTACTAAATATTGAGAGAGGGAGGATAGCCATAAAAACAAAGCAGCTTAGCTGGCAAGTCAAAGCTATTCAAAACACAAGGTCAGACATTTGGTAAAGGAATTCACAACTGGGGACTGTATCCTGGAAAGCAGTATCTAAAAAAAGATGCAAGCAACAGATTGGGCAAACATCTGCACTGCAGGATTCAGGCCTCACGCAGAGAGAGACTGGAACTGGTGAAAGCATCTCAGAAGCAGAGCTGAAGTCTGGTTTTGTCATGGTGTGCCCTATTATGTCCTTCTTTAACCAAGAATATGTTTCTGAATCCTACTTTTAAAAATTAATAAAAAAACCACATAAGCCTGAAAAAGAATTGAGTTCCTGGTTCAGAAGTATTTAAACCTGTCTAAACATCAATAAACTACCCTGAGAAACAGCTAAATGTCTTCCTGTTCTAGAACCTGCAGGAATAATACTGGAGAGAGTCCAACAGAGGATGCTGAAGGGACTGGAACATCTCTCTTATGAGGAAAGGCTGAGAGCCCTGGGGCTGTTTAGCCTGAAGAAGAGAAGCCTGAGAGGGGATCTTACGAATGTTTACAAGTATCCAAAGGTAAAATATCTGAAACTAAAGCTGAACCAAGAGGACAGGCAAATCTTGACACCTAAGGAGATAAAAGCTCTTTCAATGCAACAGTAAAGAACATACTGAGCCAGAAGTCATCAGGAACCTTTGAAAGAGGCAGCTTTTTCTAGTCACAGCTCCCATCACCTTCCTGACAAAAAACCCCTAAACAACAAATCCACACCTCCACGGGATTCTGGTTGCCACAGGGTGCAAAAGAAGAAGCTGCAGCTCTGGATGCCACATCACATCATTTGGGTCAGAGCTCGGAGCTGTAGTGTGCCTCTAGACCTCAGAGGCACGCTGCAGCTCTCACACAGATCTCCTCAGGTTTGAGTGGGGGTCTGTTGCACGAACCTTTCCAGTGAATAAGAAAATACTAAGCTGAAAATTGCAATGCCCAAGTTGTGCCGTTTGATTATGACAGAAAGTGCATTATTGGATGTGTGAGACTACCAAAAAAACCCCAACAAGCCCCCACGCTGGTCAAATGTGAGCAAGTACAAGCATGCTCTCTAGCTTAAGGCAACTCAGATAAAATTTATGGGTTTTGTCAAGTAAAAAAACCTAAATCAAAGTCTCTTTGATTCAATCCACTAATGAACTTTGAGACTTCTCACAGAACTTGTAGGGTAAACCAGGCACAAACTCAGAGCATTTCTCAGCCTGGAAAACATGACCTGTTCATAGCTAGAAGAGAGTCAAGGGGGTTTGGGATGAGTTGGAGATGCCTTGTGCTACCACACATGCTGCTCAGAAGGCTTACGCTGCAAATCATTTGCTTGATGACCCGCAGCCAAGAGCCCTTGTATCCGGTTTTATACTGGGAAACTCTAGGAAACCTCCAGCAAATAAAGCACAAAGTTGGATCATTAAAAGCCAACGTAATAGTGTAAACACATTTGATATAACCTAAGATATTCCAGACACATTATAAGGAAGATAATGATGCTGAATCATTCCCCACTCAACGCTGACAACATTCCCATTGTTTTACTTTCTACTGCTATTTTGTAACAATTAAGAAGGAGCAGCAAATTTTCACCAGTTAATTTAAGTCGTGTGAGTTCTATGGAGCTGGATGTGCTTATGTCATTCTCCCTGCTTAACAAACCAGAGCACACATTTAAACACATCTCCTCCTGAGATGAAAGCCTCTGAGGTCAGCATACAAACCATCTAGCACCTGCAGTGCTCACTGCACGTGGGGATTGGCTATTCACTTCCAATTATGGTGACAAAGTATTACTGGTTTATCATTCAGTCCAACCCCTAGGGTATTTGCACCAGAGACTCTTCCTTACATACAACAGAATGCCTGTCTGGAGTCAAAACCTGAGGCTTTTTGGGGAGGTCAAAAAGTAAATCACTTCCTGGGAGGCATGGGAAGCATTTATCCTGGAATCTGAACCAGTTCACTATCTCCGGGTATTTCTAGATCAAAACCCCAGCTGAAAACCAAACTGCTCTATATTCATAAAGTATTTATTCCTCTCGTTAGGAACAGCTCAAAGTGACCTGCTTACCAGCAGAAAGGCAGCACTCCTCAAGTCAGAGGAAGCATCAGAAGCAGGTGACTCTAAATGGACACTTATTTTAGAAGTACAGAACTCAAACAATCCAACACCTTCTTAACACAGATCCGTGCTTTGCCATGTATTCCATACAGAGCCACCAGCCTGAACATTAGCAACTATCAAAATCTTCTAAAAAATTTAATAACTGTCGTGGTTTAGGCCCACTCAGCAGGCACCTGAACACCAGCAGCTTGTCCACACCTACCTGTCCCTAGTGGGATGGGGAGGAGAAAATATAATCAAAGGATAAAGGACAGGGAGTGCTCAATCATCAGTTACGGTCACTGGCACAAAACCAGACTCAGCTTGGGGAAACATCAACAAGAAACAAATCCACCACCAGTTTACCAATCAAATCAGAGCAGGATAATGAGAAATACAAGAAAGTCTTTAAATCTTCCCTGCCACCCCTCCCTTCTGCCCAGGATCAGCTCTGCTCCTGCCTCCTCGACCTCCTCCCCTCCAGGGACACAGGGGACAGGGAATGGGCACTGCAGTCATTCCATCATGCATGGTCTCATTCCATCATGCATGGTCTCATTCCATCATGCATGGTCTCTGCCACTTCTTCCTCCTCAGGGGGAGGACTCCTCACAGTCTCCCCCTGCTCCAGCACGGCATCCCTCCCACAGGAGACAGTCCTGCATCATCTTCTCCAACACAAGTCTTTCCCCCAGGCTGCAGCTCTTAACAACCTGCTGCAGCATGGGTCCCTTCCACAGAGAACTTTGGGAACTTCCCTCAGCAGCACAGCTTTTTTGAGGTGCAGTCTCCTGCTGCTGTGAGGGGCTATCCCCAGCATGCAGGGGGGCATCTGCCCCCCCTGTAACTTCAGGGGCTGCCGAGGGGCTCAGCCTGCCTTCCCACCATGGGCTGCACACCAACCCCTCTCATTGCTCACCAACCTTGGTGTCCACAGAACTGTTTCTCTCACATTATGCTCCTCTCCAAGAACTCACTGAGCAGGTTTCATCACCTCCCCCCTTAAATGTTCTTGCAGGGGTGCTGATTGGCTTGGCCTTGGCCAGAGGCAGGTCTGACTTGGAGTCAGGTGAGCTTCTTACAGGAACCACCCCTGTAGCCTCTCCCCCATTATCAAAACCCCACCAGACCCAATCTCAACACAAATAATAAACCTAAATCTAACCAGAATGAGGCCCAATCCCCAGGTGGTCTCTGAACCAGAGAGCCTTCAGAAACCTTCAAAAGCTCTTCTACCAAACACTCCCTCTTTTATCCTGTAGGACTTAAAACCCTCTTACTGCAATGAGAAGAGCTAGTGAGATCCAGAGGATGTAATCCACAGCACCTGGTTGGCAGGGACATCTATATGTAATTAAAAGTTCAAAGCTTCAGGTTCAAAATGACCCTGTGCATGAAAAAAAGCAATGCTAGACACTATCAGCCAGGAAACAAAAGCTTCTGAGAAGCTAAACATCAACCTTACTGCTGTACAGAGCGCTGTCTGTTCCTTCTTTCACAATATTTTGAGACAAGGCCCACATTCCCTCATGCTACAACCATTTACTGCTATGCAGGGCTGAAGCATACTCACCAAAAAGCTTCAACTGGCTCTACCCGTAGACTCCCAGATTTCTGCTGGACAGGGGCTTCCAGCATCTCCCCCGAGTCCCAGAGCACCTCTGTGGCACCACCAGTGCTGGGGAGCCCCCTCCTGCTCTGCCCACCCCGTTACGTGGCTGTGGGGCTCTCAGATCAATAAGGCACCAACAGCAACAAGGAAGAAGCTGTTGCTGGTGTAACTTTCACGTTCAAATACACTACTGCACTCTATCAATGAAGACTGAGTACCAAGTGGCGAGCTCTGTGAGGGGTGGGGTGGGGTGGGGTGGGATGTCCCTCTCTTTCAGGGGAACAATACAGAAGGTGTTTCATTTTGACTGCCTATTTGGGTTTAAAGCAGGTTTGGGTTTTTTGTTTGTTTTTATTTGGTTGGTTGGTTGGGTTTTTTTGTGATTTTTGTTTGTTTGCTTCTTTGTTTTAATGCGTTTTCCTGTTTAGAAAAAATAAAGTTAGGAACATAGGAATAATTCAGGAACAGATAAAGTGGGATGTAAAAAATCTTTTTTGGTTACAGCCTTCCAGAGTGGTGGCAGCAAGGAAAGCAAATGCAGGCAATTTTTAGCCCCTCATCCTTAAACCAGGACACTAATAAGATGTGGCTACAATATCAGGAAGAGGAAAAAGTGGCTTAGATATACACAAAAAAAGCCCTTCTTGTAGCTTTCAGTTAAGCATGTTCTCCTGCTCTCAACAGCAGCCCAAACATATGTGCAGTCGTCACAGAAGGAAAAATAAGATATTGGAGTAGATTCAACATATTGAGCAAATCCCCAGAGCTTTTAATTCCCCATTATTCTCTTCCCTCCAGATGCTACTCAGGATTTTAGAAAATTAAGTTACCTAAAAATGCTTCCATTCCTATGAAATCAGAATTTCATTTCTTCCTATTCAGACAACCTAATAGCTGTACAGATTGCTGTACTCCATGTTGCATAGGAAACCACTTTAAAAAAAAATAAAAAATGAAGTCGTCTTCAGTAAAAGGAGGAAAAAAATATATTCCAGTACATTCACATTTGCAATAGATTTGCATCTGCTGCTATAGCTAAGTGAAGTCTCACTGGTAGAAGCAGAATTTAAATAAAATACCTTGTTATAAAATGTGTACCATACCCATTTACAACAGGAAAACTTCATAAATCCAAGACTGAAGCCAATTATTATTCACTGAAAAGAAGCAACATGATCAGATGTGTAAAGATAATCTTGACGTGAAAGCAGTTGTCTTCTGCGGGGTAATTTAAACTTAATTCCTGTCATAGAAAGCCCATTAACCAGGCAGAGCAAAACCCATAATAATCTGAAAATAAGAGTGAAACATTGAGTTTCCCCACTCCTCAAATTTTCTAATGAAGGAAACGTTACCTGCAGTCTTTCATCAGAAGAGAAATCTAATAAGGTTTTATTAAAATGTACAGTAACAGAACAGATAGGTTTAAAGCACAGCCTCTGTACAGCGTAATGAGGTTTTGGCTCATAAAAATGCTTAAGATTTTCATTAAAGAGATCAATGTACCCCAAACAAAATTAGTTTAGCAAAAAAATATACACGTGAGTCCTGCAGCACGGCGTTTAACTGAAAATGTAGTTGGTAAGCTTCAGTTTGAACAAGGCGTCTCTCACAAAGGAATATCAATGCAGGAAGTGCCATGGCAACGGGCTAATAAGACTAACAAACCTGAGGTCTTTGACAAAGGACTAAGGGGCAGCCCTGAAGTTAGCAGTAAACTCGTGAGACAGGCTGGAGCAAGCTCAGTAAGGAGCGAGAAACGCGGAGCGTGAGGAAGGGCAGAGCACGTGCAGCCACGGCAGCACCCGGAGCTGCAGTCGAGGGTGATGGAGAGAGGGGTTTGCTTCTCCAGAGGGGTGTCCTGCACAGAGACAAGAGTTACAGACCCACTTCTCAGGCAGATGTATCTGTTTCAACCTGGCTATACACAACTGTCGTGCTCCCTAACAAAATATATAGCTCATATCTTAAGGAGATATACTACAGAATGAATCACGTCCGGGACTCGGAAACGTTTGTATTTTTCTTCCAGTTTGCAATGATATATAAAAATTGCCCTTAAAGTTTCCTAGGCAATAAACATAGATGTTTAGTAATAAATATTCCTAAGCAAGTAATAAGTGTCATGTTGGAGCAGCTAAGAGTCCCTGGTAGATCCAAAATAGGCTTTCATCTTGAGACCCACTGCAGATTTCTAAGGTTACCAAGCACCTCTCTCACTCTTCCCATTAAAGGAACCCCAGATACCCTCAGGCTGTTTTCCCCACTCCAGAAGTATCTGGCAATAACACTGAGAGTTATTGTTTAGCTTCTGTGGAGCTCTTTGGAACTAAGGAGCACAAAAGGTATTTATACAGTCGCACACAAAGAAATACAGTTATCCCATTCCTTCGGGTTTCCATTAAGCTGGTTTTACCTGTTTGCTTGATTTTCATGTAATGGTCCAACTGACATAAAGCCATTTTTCTAAATACATCACTAGGGTGTCTCCCACTCCCCCAAAGTAAAATAAACATCATCAGTTAAAATTTGGATCTGTTTTTGTCCTGGTCTCTCTGGGACAGAATCCCAGGCCAGCCGTGGTCTGCAGGGCACTGGCAGTTTGGGGTCAGCCAGGGCAGCTGCCCCGAGCTGCCTCACAGATGAATCCCAGCCCACAAACATCATGCTCCGTATAAAAGAAGTAGTTTGCTGAGGAAAGGGGGTGCCTGCTTGGGGTGCCCTGACCTCCCCACCCTCTTCTTTCTTCTCCTGCTCCCTCCAGCCAGCTCACTCGGGGCTCAGGCAGCCCACGGATACCCTCCAGCAGCCTTACCCTGCCCACGAGCTGCTCACACCCTCGCAGCAATTTCCCATTAGTGACTCTGCCCCCTCCCCAGCTGCCCCGCTGCTCCCCTGCTGCCAGGCAGCACCACACCACGTACCAGAGGCCCCTCTTTTCAGGGGGGCAGCTGAGCCACGTAAGGGCAAAGCAACTCGTGTCCCACCCCCCTGCGAAGGTATTGAGGCTCTCCACCCAAGAGCTGCCATCACACCAACGGCAGCTGCGGCCTGCCCTGCAACCCTGCAGACATCTTGCCAAGAAAAGCCAGGAGGCACCCAAACCCAGGAGGTTGTGTTCCGCTGAAACAGAGGAGGCTCAGCCCACCTCCTCTGCTGTCTGCAGCCTGGCAGACGGGCCTCTGCTTCCAGCCCCGATCCCCTTAGCTCAGCAGCAGCCGGGGCAGTTCCCAAGGGCGGCTCCCAGCCCAGCTTCACCTGCCCCTGTCTCCTCTCGATGCCCCAGGACGCCCAGCAGTGCCCCCCAGCAACCCTCCTGAAAGGAGTACAGCTGACTGTGGGCCACCCTGCCATGGGCAATGGTGCAGAGTCCAACCGGCTGAAGGGGAAGGAGGGAAAATATAGTTTTAACCTCTGCAAATTGACGAATGAATATTTTATATCGCATCTACATCTTCTGGAAATGAATGCACCAAGGTGGTAAAGCAGGAAAACAGCAAGAATGAAAAAATCTTTCACAAAATCTGGACAGCAAAATAATTTGCTCGAGGCAAATTTAATTAATATTAATTAAAATGAATACCCAAGAATGATGGGGGAGGGG
>WUAM01000431.1:80076893-80131533 GCA_024336885.1 Actenoides hombroni | reverse complement strand
AGGCTGGATGGGGCTCTGAGCAACCTGCTCTAGTGGGAGGTGTCCCTGCCCATGGCAGGGGGGTTGGAACTAGGTGACCTTTCAGATCCTTTCCAACTCAAAACATTCCATGATTTATTAAAGGATCGTGCCCCACTTTTATTTCTGTATGAACAAAATTCAGGCAGGACGTGCAAAGGTATTTTGTACTTGGTTTCCAACTCACTCATTTGGGAGAATGTTGCTGAAAGACTATCTACCTGTGTGATATCTAATATAAAGCTTAACAGAGGCGCTTAGCCCAAGAAAAATCTTCTCTTGAGGTTCAGTCATTATTAGTGTGGAGCAAGAAAATTCTGTCTTTCAAGTCGACTGATTTTTTCAGTAAATTTTACTTAAATTTTAGTTTAGAAACTGCTTACGACTCAGCTTGTTAAGACAGATGCCACTGAGCTGGAAAGGTTAGCTGTAACTGTCCCACAAATTCAGGACACAACTATTGATTACACAGTTCAGTAAGTTATCCATAGTGTTGTATTTTGGGGGCAAACATACACACATCTGCAAAACAGCATTAGGAGAGCCAGTTATTGCTAGCAGGAAACGTGTTTAATGACAAAAGAGTATGACTTCTGTAGGCCTAGCTGTACATACTCATTTGCTGATCTTAATGAGGTGGAAAATTAAAAACTACAACAGTTTCTGGGACTTGCTAATTCCAACCAGTCAAATAACTTATTTTACTTGTCTAGATCGAAGATTTTCTTGGCCAGAGATCACCATGATCCTGATTTAAATCACAGAAAGTGTGAAAGTATAAATTATCAAAATCTGTTTTCACTTGGGGCTGTTTGGCTCATCTGTGAAGATGTACATGTTAATTACTTTTATTCTATTAGAACATTATTGCTAATGAGATGTAAGCAGAAGGGAGAAGGGGCATGCAGCTGAAGTGACTGTCAGATTCTCTGCTGATAGTGCTACTTCACCTGGTTTGGAGAACAAAATAACAAGCAGATCCATGTAAGTTAAGAAGTTACAGTTTTTTCCTCACATAATAAATAATATAGTGACCACAAAGTCCCAAACTATATATCAAAAAAGAGCAACAGATTAGTGCTAAGTACCTGCAACCACAGACAGTAGACATTAAAAAAATGTGTATTTGTATCTCAGTACTGTAATCACTCTCAGTTACTTTATAGACTTGGGACCTTGGCTGAGCAGTCATTAGCTTAGCACAAAGAGAGCACACATTTTGTCACCATTAGCCAAGGGGCTCAGTAACAAGACATCTCTTCTTCCTCCAGATAGGTCTTAGAGGCTTATAGACCTTTTTTTCATCTTCTGGGCAGTGGCAGAAACAGTCACTACCACCACTCACAGAAGCATGCATCAACAGGAAGACTCCTGCATGCCAGAAGAACATACCACACATGTGTCTGTGCTACAGCTTCAGAGCTCCAGTCCCAAGAGCAATACACAATCCAGTGAAGGAAACAACTTGTACCCACTCTCACAGGCTCAACTGCTTCACGGGTTGACTTTCAAGATTCACAATCACACCCGACCCCTTGAAGTAGGCTCATTCTTGTTGGTAACTGACACAAGACAAACTCACATTTTGTTCTTTTTAATTTGCACGTTGGCTTCCAAATGTGTGCATAGGTCTCAGAATTCAAATACTGCTGAAGCATTCCTATTGTTTTAGACCCTGCTGGGTTATATGAGAGCAGAACTGAAAGTACTGAAAGGGATCCAAAGTATTACGTTCACCCTTTATATACATATTTTAAATTTCATTTAATTTTCATTTAAAACCCTGCAAGTTAAAGAAAGACACTGTGACATTTTCCATTGACATTGTAGTCTTTCCAAGCCTTGCAAATATGGTGTGACTTTAATGACAGTTACTATTTTTTTGCCTTCCGTGCAATCACGATCTCAATGGAAGTGACAGTAAGAGATGCTCCCACTGAAACCGTGTCTCAGGAGATAGAGGTCTAATGGAAGACATTCAATACAGCTTTGACACAATGCAAACACTATTAACAGTAACTAAAATGTATTCATAAAAGCAGTTTCTTTGCAAAACCAAAACCCTTTGTATTTACGATTTTAAAGAAAAGAAAGAATAACTATCTGTACTGCTTTGACATTGTGTTCCCCCTCCCTGAAGCTCTCCAAATGCAGTGTGACTCTAATGGCACTGCTATTTTTTCTCTTTTAAGAAATTTTGATCTTGCTGGAAGTGACAGGAGGAGATGCTCCCACTGAAATCATATCTCTGGGGATAGGGGTTGCACAGAATTCGCTCCATTTACCTACGACTCAGCCAAAGCACTAGTAAGGGCAACACAGGCATATTCATCTACACCATGATTATGGATCATGCTTCCTGTAGATGAAGTGTTTACAAATTTTAGCAGAAATCAGCTAATGATTTTGACTGGGTAGGCATTAATGGACATTTTTTCATGAGCATAATAAGAGGCCTGAAGGACTTCCGTGGAAAGGTCAAAATGTTGGATTTCGTACACGACATTATTTCCTCTGTCAATGTCAAATTTCTGCCACAGACTCTTGACAGTAAATGATATTCCTGAAAAAAAAAACCAACCACCAAAACTTGGACAACCTTCAAACAGCCATTTTCTGCCTTCAAAGATCTAAAAATGTGGAATCATTTGATGAAACTTAAACAGCACTTTGGAGCACTCAACACAATGCTGTCAATGGGAACAAGCTCAAACAATTTCAATCTGAAATTTTACAACTCAAAAACTTCAAACCAACTAAAAGACACATATGAATTTGGAACTACCAGGCAAGCTGAAACTGCTATGGTACCTTCCATCCTCTTTTTATGACATGTAGCTTTACTGAAAACATTTCATCTTTCTTGAAAAATAAAAATCTTCCTTTGGCACCAGGCTTCTGTCAGATCTGCCAGATCCTGTTACACAATTTACCCTTCGGAATTCCACGTTTTCTGTGGCAGTATCATTTACAAGAGCAAACGTAACAGAAATGAAATGCTGCATGTTGCAGACAATTTATCTTTTAACGTTATGAATAGAACCAATCTTACAGCAATAACAATAATAAGACAAAGCTAGTAAAAGTCTCTGACATGCAGAAAATGACTCAAAATGAAATTTTGTTCTCCTCAAGTAAATGGCAGCTTAGCTGTTGACTTTTATGTGAATGGTATTTCATGCAAAGAGAAATAAATGTGTATTTTTTGAGTGTTTGAGAGTGAGAGCAGTAACAAAGGTTCTCAGTGGCATGTTTTCTGGATAGTTACCACCCAGAGAAAGAGAGCAAGAAAATAAACCATTAACAAGACTGTAGGTGTTGTTATCAGCCTGCTGTCTCTTGTAGTAATCATAGCGGATTAGAGTTCTTATGTGTTCTAATCTGCAATAATTTATTAACACTGTTTTCAGGGAAAGAAGGAGAGAAGGAAGGGAGAGAAAGAAGGGAGGAAAATAAATCGTGGGTGACAATGAACAAGTAATAAAATATTTTTCTTCTAACTCCTCTACGTGCACTTTGATGCAGATATGAGAGGAACAGGCAGGATGCTACACAAGGACTTTATGAGCCTCTGTACTCTAAAGCCAGGGAGACAACGGGGTACTTGTGGATCCAATTGCTCTGCCCTCAGCCTGACAGCCAGCATGCAATTCCTATTAACAAGGTCTGTTCACTACACTCACCCTTGTCCTGTCACATCTCTTCCCACTTTCTGACATGTTGATTGCTAGGATGATAATCAAAATCTTCATATTTTATCATGTGTAAAATTCCTCAGCATGACATTTTCAAAGGGGCCTCAGTCTGATTTCTAACATTTCAGCAGCAGCTTTCATGTCTGAAACTCTGTACACACAAAATTCTTCCCATATTTGTAGAGAATGAAAGAGCTTGCATCAATCAAGCAGTAAAGGAGCTCTCTGAACTGTGTGTTCCAAAACCATGGGCTGTTTGAAGTCTACAAAAGTGCTACGCCATGTTCTTTGCTGTTGAGCACTGTGTGGGAATTCATTGTCCTCTAGTTTTTCCTGCAAAGGTTTGATAGTAAAAATTGTAAAAATACCCTGTATGGAATGCTGAAGAGGTAGATTGCTAGCAGTACTGGAAAAAAGATCAGTTCATTTTTTGCATTTCTTTTTCCTCACCTTCTAATCCTCTTTCAACCTTTGTACTTGTTTTCCTTAAAGTTTTTTGACATTCTTTTACACTTGCTAAAATGCACTTCCACATTTACATTTGAAAACTGCCTTTGTGTACTGCTTAATAATTGATTTGGTAAATCAAAACAAATGCAGTCCTTGGAAGGGTCTCATTAATGGTTATGTTTTTGGTAGTAATTTTCAATGTTTTTACCTTGGTTTCATTTCATGTTAAAGAACACATCTCTACATAACATCAAGCTAAAATTTCCCTAATAAAATAAATCAGGGTTTGGGGGGGGAGATAAAAATGCATACAAATGCTTGTTTTATTACTCTGGAGAAATGTCATTTGAAAGCACAGATAATATGATACAGCCAATGACTAATACCTTACCTACTGATCATCAGGCACACATCTCAAGATGTCTTTCTGGATTCAGGCCAAAATCACGTGTTCAGAAAGCCACAAACTGTCTTCTGTGCTTCAAGCACCAGAGAAGTTGTACTCTACATGCTGGGCTCCCTTCCAAGCCTCCACAGGTGACAAAACAGAACTGCAAGCAAGCGACTGCCCTGTGGTGAGACTCCTCTTATAGCCCACAGTCAAATACTTCCTCAATTTTATCTACCTCAATGATGTGAACTATTTTACACCATAATTTTTAACTAGTTATTTTTAAATGAAATTATTTTAATCAGAAAGTATGCTACTTTACGAGCTGGACTAAGGGAGGGAATGAATCTTCCCATTCATTTTTAATGAATACTCTTAGACTAAGAGGGAGTGTGGCTTCCCAAGGGACAGTTTAGTGTTGCACCAAAGCAAGAATTAGTGTCTCTTGGCCCTAGCTAAATCAATCCATTTAACATCGACAAGCTGTTGAATCTCAGGAGGTATGTTCATGTCCTTACATTCAGAAGCATATTTATTGTTAGGTTTTCTCATTCAGCCTCTAATTAGAACAGAAACTCCATTTGTCCTTCTAACTGAAAACAGAGGAGGGAAAACAAGTTCCTGTAAACAACCACCTTTCAGGAATACAGGATGGGGATGGCTTTGGTCCCTCCTGTGCTGAGTAGTTCACCCTCTAGCAGGAGACTTTTGGAGCTATTGGGTCTCCTCCCTCTGTGCCATTCCCAGAATTAGCATGTGAAGTGTTTGATCCTAAATGAGACTGTGAAAGTCAAACGTGTTCAGTCTTCTTTCAAACATTAGGTAATTTCAGCTAATGATAGCACATGATAGAAAGAACAGCATATAAATTCACAGCAAACAAGAAAAAGAGTCCAATTTTCTTGGTTATTTCAGCAAACACTGGTCCCCTGTTTAATTCAGAACTACACAGTAAGTTATATAAATGGGTACACTCTCCTGAGAGACAGCATTCCCTCAACAAGGATGGACAAGGTGTTGATTGGAGTAGTGCTCTTTCTTCTTACTACATAGTTCCCCTGCACATCACCGATAGGTCTCACAGTGTCTGTCAGCACTATGTGTTTGAACATAGAAGTGTTTGCAGAATAGTTTGTTGTGGGATCTAGATGCAATGCTATGGTAACACCAATGGGGACGACTTCCAGAAATTATATATTATTGTATCAAATCTATAGCAAGCCTAAAAAGTCATGTACAAGCAATATATGTACTCAGCATTACTTCAGACCAGAAACATAATGCAAATTATGAGTACAGCAGACAAATACAACATGCCAAATGCCTGAGAAAAAAAAAAAAGTCAGAGAAAAATTCATGTTCTTTTTATAAAATGTTCTTTGTTTCTATTGTGGGTTTCTCCCCTCCTCCAGTGTTCCTAAAATAGTGAATTGAGACAGCAGGGAGAAATACATTCGTTGACAGCGAGGGGAAAAGTAAAGTCGTACATATACAACAAGCACTTAGTACATCCAAAAATGGTTGCAAGTTATTGAGGATGTAAAGGAAATTATCAGGCTCATATTCATCAGTGAAACAGACAAAATGTACTGAAGTCATATTCTAAGTTACTAATCCTAAGAAAGACCAAATCTTTGTTGACTTTTGCACTCGATGTAACAGATAAGATTTCTTTCACTTGCCACAGGCTGAAGTTGTTGCTAACATAGCAAAGTGGCACTGAGAGTCAGAGTGTCATTTAAACAGAGTAGCTCCTCATTCTGGACTAAATCCAGCAGAGAATTCAGCTGCTGTTTAACTCTAAATATAGTCTTAAATACTTGTTTTACTCAGGTATCTGCAAATAGTCCTAATAAAATCAACGGAATTGCTAGACAAGTAAGGAATTACTTGCTCATCGTACTCAGAAAACGGCTGAGAAACATTCCATGTTGAAGAAAGGTATTTCTTTCACAAAGTCTTTAACACAGTTTGGAAGAGTCCTTACTCCTTATTACTAGTGGAGAAGAAAGCCACTGAGGCCTGGTAGAAATAAACCGAAAAGGATTCGGATTCTCTCTTCTGACTTCCATACTTGCACCATCTACAAGGTTGTCCTTACAAAATTGCCAGCTATTTTTGCTACCAGCATAAGTCCACGGTGTGAATCTTATCCACATCAAACAGCCTCCTTCAGAGTTTACCAGTCATGCATTTTAATGTGCTTCTGTCTTTCTAATCAGCTTGGTTGATCTCTGGGTTTTTTTGCATCTCCCCACGTATATAGACACATTCTACTGCTGGTGGTTTATTGAATTTTGAAATTTCCTTACCCTGCTGGACTAGCTAATGAGTTCTCTACTGATAATTTCACTGTGGTAAGCAAGTTTCATCCATCATTTCCTTATTTATCTCTGGAAGAGAAAGCAATAGTCACAGGGTCTTTGAAAAAAAGGTTTTGAAAAAAGACCTGACCTCGGTTTTCAATGAAAACTAATAATGAAATGTTAATAACAGGGGTTTGCTTAGGAGTATGAGATCTGTCATAATGTGGGCTGGAAAGAAAGTTCCATTAAAGAGCTTGCCAATGGTGCAATACTGGTTGAGCTGACTGTTTCTCCAGCAGGACTTATGAATCAAAAGCACGTAGCTAGATTCATGAAGAAAGTTACAATCTTTCTCTTTCAAGAAAGATTAGTGAAAGGATTTTTTACTTATTTTTGAGTTTTCATACATTATTTAACCACTTGATTTATATTAATACTAATTATCAATGAGAAATTACCATTTTGTGTCCTTTTTTTTTTTTTTACGGTACAATCACATAATGAAAAAGTAGATTTAGAAAGAAACAAATTGTTGCTTCCATCCTCCAGAGAGAATAGCATCCAGATCCAAATATATGCTATTGCACTTGATTGCAAAAATAAGCTGTAGTTTCAAAAATTTCCTCTGACATTCTTCATGATTAGTTTTCAAAAAGCACACTGGGTTTCTATTTTACTTACATATAAAAGTTCATCTCTTTGCCAGCAATGAAGAATACCTTCAAAATAATACAGAATTTATCCTCAGTGGTACTGTCATGAATCACATGATGCTGCATGCATAGAACAATACTTTCTGGGATGTCAGAATCTCATTTTGAATGCAGGGAAAGACACTGAAGCAGACTCTGTTTCCCTGCAGCATGAGACAGATCCTTCAGCTCAGCCCTGAACAAGGCAGCTACCAAGAACACAATTATTTTTCCAGCTCTACACATACAATAACAATAAAGTAAAACTTTCAGCTAGACAAGTGTCAAACAAAGAAATGGTCACAATAGTACTCGGTAGCATTTGGCACTGGAAGGTCTATAAACCAATTACACATGAAAGAGAAAGAAGAAATGGTAAATGAAGCTAAGGTGCTTTCTTGGGGAAGGGCCAACATAACCCCTCTGCCTTCAGGGCTGACTTATCCAGAGTTCATGTTTCAAGCTAATCAGTAAATGCAGAGGCACAAGAATGCAGCATCTCAAATGCTCCTTCCTGCACGGATCCCATTTGCTGTTTCTCAGTTTTGCAGTTCTCTATAACCAGGAGGTTGATGAGGGCTTGGGTGGGCAAGCAGGGCAGGGTCCTACAGAGCACACTTGGTACAGGACAGGAGGTGTGCCTGCACCTCTCAGATCCTCCAGAGCCCCTTCCCCACCCAGCCCAGGCCTGGCCAGCATCACTCAGAGGGTAAAAGAAAATGCTAAATCATGTCCACTTTGGCATGTTCACCAAGCTCAGCCTCGAGTGCAGAGGAGGATTAGCTCATAGGTAGCAACTCCAAAGCAAAGATAATCACTCACAAGTAACAGGGGAGAGGTCAAAGTCATGAATACAGTTAAGCAGAAATCAGGCATTATTAATGAGTAATAGCCTCAAGAATTACCTTTACTGCAAATGTTCTGTCACTTACTGGGATTCAGAGTTACAGAAGGCACTTACCATGGGAGGGGACCAATAATTCCGCTCACTACATTTTTTGTAGCCTCTCTGCCATGTGACAAGACCTAGAAATCTCCCTAGCCCCTTGCTTCTCCCAGTATCTTCCAGATGTCCAGGCAGTTTGTGCTTCCCTGTTCAAAGCATTCTACCCCATAACTGTTTGAATTCACCTTAAATGCCCAGTTTGGGCAGAGTGCTTCTATTTGTTTGAAAAGTGATTACTATTGCATTGACAAATAGTTCTTCACTGCCATCCACCTTTGAAACTTAAACCCATCCATAGGAGTGTCTGCCTTTGGAGGAACACACTCCTGGGTTCCCTTCCTTGAAAGCTCTGTTGCAGAAGTGGTGAAATAAGCTTTGAGCACCTATCGCTGTGGGTCTTGAAGCTGCTGGGGATCCAGCTCTTCCTTGTGACACTTGGTGAGCACTTTATCAGGTGAACATCCTAAAATGAGGAAGAAGGAAGGACAGGAGCAGCATATAAAACATTATGTTGCAAGTCAGGAGATCAAGGCTTTATTGGTTGTTCTTCCTATATATGATGCTTGGATGTGAGTTCACTTCCTCTTCAATCTTTCCTGTTTGCTTAAGTTATGAAGTTTTGACTGTTTCACAGCTCATTTATGCAATGCATAGATAGTACAGAGAGGCCTTGACAGCTTTGAGAATCTCTCTGCGTGACTGCAATTCAAACACAAAAACCCCCACTTCTCAGAAAAGCTTTTCAGCAATCCCTGTCCCTGCTGCATTTTCTTCCCAGCTCTGAATGGAGATGATGGTGTGGGGATAATGCTCGCATTTGGATGATGCTATTTCCAAGAGATAATCCGTTTGCATGATATTGCCTTACTACACATTGATAGATGCAGCCTCTTATGCATCCTTAAGAGTAGTTCTGATGAGGGATTTCTTTTGTCACAGTTGAATGCATCTTATTGCAACCCTGTTAATTGTTTTGGTATTTGCCATACAGTTTTAAATTTCACATCCCTCCTTGTAATGAGATATGAAAAGCTGTTCAGAACTGCTTACATGATTTGGGAGATGAGAAGCAATAATATGCAGCTATAGGACTTACCAGACCTCCACTTGTAACCTTGCACAGCACTGGCCTGGCAGGGGAGAATGCCAGCTTCCCTCTGGGAACATCTCACACAGTGCTACACTGTGGAAATGGCTCCTTCTTTACTAAGTCACTTAGGTGCTTTGGAATTTCTTGGCAACAATGTTTGGAGAATTTTCTGAGTTGCAGCACATTTCATTTCAAAAAAAAATGTTAGCAGCATCTATTTCAAATAATATGAAAAAAAGGTCAATAAATTATCACAGAGGAAAGATGAAGAGAAAAATAAGCAATGATAGCAGGAGAAACATCAGCACATGAACTTGGCTAAGATACTGATAATTGAAATCAGTAGTCAAGTGTTTGAAAAAGTGATTCTATTTTTTTGTCCTTTTTTTTTTTATTTTAAAGAAACAAAAACACATAGGGAATATTAATTTTTCTTATGGAACACTGTATAGACTGTCAAGAGTTAAATCTTGGGCAACAGCAATCCAGAATAAAAGTAAATCAATAACTAATAAGGAAAATCTCTCTCCCAGCAAGCAGCATGGAGAAAGTGAACTGGAGAAATGGTGAGGAGAAAGCACATGAGTCCTATGCAAGTCAATTCTTTCTACAGAAACAGAAGCAGCAGAAGGAACAAATTACCAGGTTTCTTTCAGATAGAACACAGAGTAGTTAAAAAGAAATATGATGTAATTGGGGTCATGGAGATTTGGCTTGTGCAGAAGACTGGCTAAGACACCACACTGAAAAATAAAAGGAGAGTCAGCAGAGTTGAAGGAGAACGTTGGAAAAAGGGAGACTCAATACCTAAAGAAATAAATTTCATAATGAATCTTTGATAAGGATGAGTGATCACATCATCACTCTAATTACAGAGATGTGGAAGTGAAAGGCAGGAATATTAGATGCTGGGACATGATAATAACCCTATGTCCTAAAAAAACCACGAGGCAAAATATGCCATATGACCACAAACACTCGCCCACGGTCGAGCTTGTCTGCAGCCTGCCTGGGAATGCTGAGAGAGTCTCTTTGGCCTACTGGGAAAGGACAGATGAACCAGAGAGAGCAGGAAGCTCGCTGAGTCATTACAGCAAATGCTCCTTTGTGATCAGACACCCTGGATCAAGAGACAGATGTTGTGGGTTTGTTTGTTTGGGTTTTTTAAGTTTCTGTTGAATTCCCTTTGGGTTTTTCCACCTGTTGCAGAGTTCTCCTAAGTTTGTTCCTAAGTTTGCCTCCTTCAAGATATGCACACATGAGATCATTAGCTTACTTCTGCAATGCTGATGAGAAGAGAGCAATGAGCTGTGTGTCAGAAGGTGCTGCCAACTGTCCAGCAACGCCTGAAGGAAACATAACTGGTGGAACAGCTAGTCTCTGACAGACTGTTCATCCAGCAGGATGCTGAGAAAAGAGCCTGCCTCTGGCAGTAATTAATGCACAGCAAAATCTGGCAGCAGTGTCCTTGCTTGCGATACAAATTTGAATCCAAGGCTTTGGAAAACACTGAAATTCCTAAAGGCTGAAGTTGCAGAGTTGCAAAATATCACTACTGTGGTGGGCCAACACAGGCAACACCACCAAGGAGAGGAGGCTGCAGTGTGGAAAGCTTCTTCAAAGGCTAGAAGTGACCTGCCTGGGAAACAAAACTGCTCTGAATCTCTCGAGCCCCTGGGAGAAACATCTATGGACCTTTTACTTTGTCTGTTTTCCATCCAGTCACCACCCAGTTTACAGTTTTCTAGATCATGTACCTTCTAAGCCACACAATTTTGATAGCAGCATGAAGATCCAAATGTCACGTTTGCATGAACTGCTTGAAAGTCACACGTATCTTTCACTCCCCACTCTGACAAACTTCTTCCTTGCATGTTCACTTATAATTACAGTAAAGGTTCATCCAGTACCAATCTTAACCAGAATCTCATTAATAAACACCTAAATACAGTATATGATACAAAAAACTACCCAGAGTCTCTCAGCATCTTCCTTTCTTGTCCCCGAGTTAACAACTTTAGTAAATATTCATGGAGTTTCTTGAAACTCCTCCTGCCATGAGGCCTTTCCAAAAGAAATACATTCCTGACAATGTGTTTTAGCTCAAGTGTTTACAAGTGTCTTCTGCTTCCACTATTGAGATTCAGTTAAAAAGCTGCAACTTGTGCTGTATCTTTCCTCATGCAAGCTATGGCTCCTTTCAGCGTAGTATGTGATATGCAGCACTGGCATATTTCTCTTAATTAAGTCAATAAAAAGGGTAATTTATACCAGAGAGATAATTAAAAAAGAAAAACCCAGATAAAACTCTGCAGATGATTTTTTCTTTCCTTCAGACTCAACTTTTCTTCCCTTTTCTTTAAGCTTTGTGCTCTCCTCTTTTGCTGAGCAGATTTCAGATTCAGGTTTGTAACAGTGCTTTCAAGAAGGCTGCAACGAAGGTTCTTCCAACTTAGTAAATTATGTTTAAAATGAACTTTCTGGTCATTTCTTCAGAAGGAGTCTTCAACACAACAAGGGCCTAGGCCTTCAAATGTACTTGTCTTGATACTTCTACAGATGTCCTCCAGAGCGTTTGATCCTATTCCCATCCATTTCAGTTGTGGCATTTATAGCTGCATTTAATTACAAATAAACACCTTGAAATCCCCTGCCTCCAGCTAATGGTACTATCAAAATAAGTTACAGTAGTTACAATAAGTTAGAGAACCTTAGGCACCAAAACAGTTTAAATACATCGACACGGGACTCAAAAATATGCAGCAAGGATGAAATATTTCTAATCCATTCACACTGCAAACTCCTTTTACCATTTCAAGGCTATTTTTATACGGATGCAGGGTTTATATTGTAGTGTTATTTACTTGAAATAGCAAATAGGGGCAAATACTTAGCTAGTGAACTTTTATGCTTCCTTAAGAGTTCCATTTCTATACCGTGTCTGCCTGAGTTCTTTAGAGAGCAGCACTTTATTACACAATAGTTATATTCTGTCACCCAGCTCCTTGGCACACACAATTCATCACACTTTCTGACTCAACAGGAGAGGTGACACTCTGAGACCTCTGAGGTACTGGCTGCATATTTTAGAGGGATTGTTATGCAATTCTTGATTATTTGAACATTTTTTGTAAAGAATTGGGTCTTTAACAACACTAGGCTGTAGTTTTTCAAATATTCTGTTAAAGAAAAATATTAGTCTGCTATAGATGCACAGAAGAACTACCTTAATTTCAGATCTCTCCATATGGAAAAGTTTGGCTTACTTGGTCTGGTAGAAGTGGGGATGGCTGCCCTGTGTACAGACACTGGGGATGATGGCAAGAGAAGGAAATAAGAACACCAGGATAAAGGGAGTAGCAGGAGTGATGAAATCCTTAGTTCCTCTGAGATGGAGAAAGAAAATTCTCATTTCTGGAATGCAGAAAAGTTAGGTGAATGGAAAAAGTAATGATGTGCCATAAAAGCAGTATCTCTATCGAGTCCAAGACCTTCATCATCCAGTTGGAGTTCTGTTCTCAGATCATCTTTTGACAATGTATTACAGCTCTCCCTCAGGGGCTGAGGGCTCATTGTTTCTACCTTTTTATTCCCATGCTCACCAGTAGCTTGCTTTCACTGGCCTAGTACTGCTGTGGGCAAGTGTTGTCCTGCCTGAAGTGGATGTTTAGCAGCTGTGAATTCTGACAGTTCCATCACACAGAACAGTCAGTGAGGTGTTTGGTTTGTATTTGATGCTCAGACATGTTAATAAAATAAGAGATGTGGATTCAAGTTCTTAGAGTTGTATGTCCTTTTACTAGCACTTTATTTATTCAATAGATCCAGTAATTATTATAATGAGTAAAAGACTCTTTTGGATAATAACCGATGCTCCAAAATTACTTTATTCTACACAAACTGTCTATTTTAATCTGATCTAATTTTTAATTTGCTACTTAAGGAGCAAGAGATCTTTAATAATGCTACATGTCTGTTAACTTTCCTTTCCCACAGTAAATCCTGGCTGGCTGAGGACAAATTTGAAAGACAGATCAAAGCTTGAGCTCCTGCACGGACTCTGGAAATCAGCAGATGTACAGGAAAGAAACAAATTAGTGCCCTAACAGAGGGAAAGACAGACAGGATTCAGCCATTATATACTTCTCTTTGGCAGCTGCATGGTAACTGCAGAAAGTGCTCTTCCTTGCCAGTGGGATCACCACGGGAGACTTGGGAAGGAACTGGGAGTATTGCAGTCAGAAGAGAGGATTTTGGAGACAAAGTACGTCAATCCATAGGAAGCCAGGCTTCATTAATTTCCCAGTTCAGAATGCCATTACGTCCTCTTTCTTAGCAACTACTCTTTGCTCTGTAATTGCAGTTCTGAGATTTTTATGTGCATGTGTACATTTACTATACACACAAACGAGTCATATGAATTGTAATTTACAGAAACATATAAAGGTGCATAATTTACCTCTTTTGTTTCCCTTCCTTGATCTGAGCTTGACCACACATACACACCCACACCCACACGTATTCACTGATGAGCTGCTGAACTGGTAACTTATTCAGTGAGAGATTCAGCAAAGACAGACTGCATCAGGAAAAATAGGAGGTGAGCTACGTATCCAAGAACATTGAGCAGTAAATATTTTTCAAGGGACAAAGACTAAGCCACGTGGATATTTCATTTTTAAGAGGGGACAGGCAGAGTAGAGGGAAACAAGAGATTTTTCAGACTAGTAACAGTGATGAGAAGAAAAGAGTATGAATGAATTTAGAAGAAGAGGGAAGAGGACAGAGGAAAAAGAGGACAGAGGAAAAAGAGGACAAAAAAGGAAAAAAAGGATTGTTGGGGAAATAAAATATTTGGGGAAGTGGAGGATATTGGTAAAATATTGAAGGTAGTGATAGATGACCCCTGAGAAAGCACTGGTTTGGTTGTGGTTTTAGTGGTCTCTCTAGAAAACCTTAAAAAAGAGGGAAAGAAAATAACATGTTTTCTTGTGTAGTTTTTCACTTCCTGCTCTTAGGTTCTGGAATGTAGAAAAGGAACAGCAGTGCTGTGAGGCAGAGATGGCAGGAAAGCTGTGCATGAAGAGAAGAGCATTTTGAAAATGAACTTCTAGTTTAGTACAAATCATTATTGTTGGAAGCTCAGAATTATACCCAAAATAAGGAAAAGTGCTATTGTGGGCAACAGATTATTCCAGTATCTCATGGTACCAACAGCTCTTATCGACAGAAAGAAGCAAATTGTATTTTTAAACTGAAGTCACAGGATAAGTGTTAAGTCTTTAAAGGAACTGTAGTGCAGTCTGAGCTGTAAGATGCTGGGATAACAGTCGGTTGTAAATCTCCTCGACAGTTATATCTGCAGTTCTAAAACTGAACTACTGAAACAGTGATACAATAATAATAAAAGCAAGGCCACGTTAAGTCCTGGATGTACTAGATTTATATATAGGATATTCTTTTGTGAAAAGGGCATAGAAACCCTAATTAGCTAGAAAAAATGATTAATAGAATTTTGTCAGTATCCAGCAATGCCACTATCATTCAGACAATGAATTCCGCATTTCTTAAACTAATCTCATCCTCCAGTAATGCCACATTAAAAAAAAAAAAAATTGTAACCATGACAATTCACACTTAGTTTCTGTATTTTCCTAGAATCATAGAATGGTTTGGGTTGGAAGGGACCTTAAATACCTAGTTCCAACCTCACTGCCAGGGGCAGGGGCACCTTCCACAAGATCAGTAAGAAAGAACTGGAGGAAAACAGGAAGAGCTGTCTACAAACAGTTTGATTGATAGCAAACATCAATGGGGCTTGTGCTTCTGCACTACCAGCTTACCAGAATACAGGCTATTGCTGTACCAATTTCCTGACTTTCTTCAGTAGAACAATTTTTAGGTAAGTTTTTAAGAATGTTTGCCACAGAACCTTAGTGTGACAGAAAACAGCATCTTTCTACCACTAAAGAAAAACCCTGGACCTTAAGGTTGTATTGAGTCCCATTTACAGAGGTCCTAATGCTGCATTATATATTTGAGCACATGAACCATGCATTGCTTTAAATTGGATTTCAATTAGGTTTACATTTAAATTAGGGACTTGAAGTTAGACAGGGCCTTAAATATTTTGCTAAACCAGCCTCTGTTTCACCATCGATTTACTAAAGCAGAGCAAAGCAATAGCAAATTTGAGTCAGAACTTGTTGACTTCCTCCTCTTCATGTAGCAGCTTCAGAATCAGGCTGCAACTGGGCAAAACACACTGGTGTGGGCCTTCTTTAAAGGCATAATGGAACTTAGTGCTTGTGGCAAGAGGTCATGTTTTCACTGACTGGCCACAGCTGTGGGGCAGTATGAAGCAGCAAACATCTGTGGGCCTCTCTCATACAGTTTAAATTATATTGGACAGGTCTGAATATACAGTTATACAGAAATTCTTCTATAATAATGATAACTCAGCCTACACTGGGTTTTGCATGGACCTGAGGTGAGTAAAAGTCTTCATACAGCTCTATCAGTTTCTGACACCTGCTTCCTCGTATTTTATCTCCTGATAGAAGAGTTGTGCTATGTATAAGGGTGATTATATAGTTTGCATCAAATGTCCACTAAAGAAATCTCAGTTCTGATTGACTGCAACAGTGATCTGCAAAATGGATCTTACCCAGAGAGGGGCTTAGGGTGATCTTGTTCCATTCCAAGTAGAAGAGCCTTAGCCACATCCTTCAAAGGGGCAACTCAGATGAAACAGTGACCAGTGTTTGTCTGAGAGGAGTATAAATCCTTTACTTTGAATTTTATTGCTAGTCTCACTCATTTAGGAACACAGGTCACACTTTCCCTTTCCACATTAATATATGAAAACAAGTCAATGGCAAAAACCTCCTGAAGTTACGTACAGTTTCCCAGCACAGCCCTCCTCAACACAGTCAGTGTCAGGAGAACTCAATGGCTCAGTAAGACTGGATGCTCAGAACGCTAGATGTAGTTCAGGTAGGTGGGAGAGGACTTCAAAGATATCAAAGGCATACAAGTACAAGTAATAACTGCCAAAAACCCCAACATGACTGTGCAGAAACAGGGATGGATACAGTCCTCACTGAGCAAAATGATGGCTGTGGAAAATAAGTGTGAATCAAAATCATGCCACCTTTGCTTGGAGAGCAAATACCAACTTCTACAGAATTTTACCATTATCTACAGGAAAATTCATATGTATGAATCTGCTTTTATTCACCTACTGTCATCAAGAGACACATTTGGAAATGTCCATCAAAACCTGCAGGGGAAGAACTTGTCCCCAGTATGGTGAATAGAAACCTACACTTCCAGAGTTCATTCCTTGTTCCTTGCAGTGGCCCATGAAGTTAAAGAGAAACTGCAGGAGAAATAGCAATCCCATTTTGGCAGTGACTGTTAGTTAAGATATCACCCTTATAGCTTCAAAATAAAACAAATATAAGTATCACTTAGTACTTGAAGGATGTACATATCCATCTATCTCCATACGTATGATAGCTGGAGGAGGGGGATGTTTGGTTTAGGTTTTGTGCTTGTGAACAACATCCAACTCATTTCAAAAGAACTAAAGGTCTAAGAGTGAACACTAACCCCACTATATTATCAAGGTTGCAGGCAGTGACAGCTGATTAACATATATCTGATGCTTTGCTAGTGTTGATAATCCAGCAACCCAAATATTTTATTAGTAACTTCTCTCAAGTATTTATGTCTTGTTAGAAGAAAAAATTCTGCACCATATTGTACTGTAGAAAAAGGATAACAGGTAATTAATATAAAAGTTGGGAAATAATTTTAAAATCTACCATTTTCTGAGATTTAATAATTTTGCATCTCTGGAAAAAGACTGTTCTTCAATTATGTGATTCTGTGATTTGAACTCCACTGCTGTGAACACTACTGGGCATGGTGGCACTTTATTAACTTCACTGAAGTTGTTCATAATTGCAAGCACAGCTGACACATCCAGCAGTAAGATTTTGAAGGGAAAGTTTCAAAAGATTGTATCTTCTTTTCTTGTATTTGTCAGAAAAAACCCTCCAAATATATCTGTGGCACTTCAGAAATGACTGTTAATATGTTTTGGAGAGGAGGATAGGGAGATCACTCCAGGGAGTTCTCCATATTCTCCCCCATTCTCTGTAATTTGCACCCTAGGGAAGATGACAGAGATTGGTTCTACCTATGAAATTTCCATAAGTACCAAACTAAGTGCTATTAAGCCTACTGAAGAGGAATTTGATTTTAAATTGGACACTTATGCTCTATAAATGGGAAAAATTAGGGGCTAAAATGGAAATGCTTGAAGGTACACATTGAGCTATAAATGCTCAATATGATATTAAAAAAAAAAAATAATCTAAGGGCTAATGTAAGAAATCTTTTTGCTCTGTTAAAAATAATGATATTTTATGCCATAAATTAGAAACTCTAGAGAACCAGTGTCAGAGCAGGTATTTTAGCATAAGTGGTGTTTTCGAAGGAAGCGGTGACATTGAAGGAGGCTTCTGAGTATTCCACTTCCAAGGCATGGCAAAAAGTTCATCTCACACAGTGAGCTTGCAAAAAGTCATTCAGAAACGTCAACTACCTTGTGGAGCAGTTTCTCTCTTCCAGCTGAGGGTATTCCAATTCCCTTGCCATTTCCTCAGCAGACTTAAAACTTCTAAGAATCTTCCAGCAAACTCAGTGGGAAGAGAATTTCTGGTTTAGAATGGATTAAAACCACATAATGTTCATATTTTTGTTGAAAGCAGAAACGTTTCTAAGCTTTGTCAAATATGTTCCTTTCAAGGAAAAGATAAATTTGTGTTCATATTTATTTGGTGATATAAAAGCTTCTTTTCACATAAACAATTAAAATGTAAATGGGCTACTCTTTCAATAGAATGTATATTGACAAATATATTTTCTAATCTTACAAAAAGCAGAAGCAGCCTAGAAACATCTTTACAGCACCCAAGAGGAGTAGGAGAGCAAGAGTTTTAATGTTTACTCAACTCCCACAAGTCCTTAGTGCTGAAATGGCTCTTCCTACAGTCCTGATCTAGTTTCATTCCAAGAGAGAAGTTTTCAACCCTTCAGTTACGTTGTCTGCATTCCAAAGCAGCACAGCTATCTACACACCTTTCTCAGGAGCAAATAAATATACTACGTCCTTACTCTGAGAAAAAGGATAGATCATAGTAGTGAATGTAAAGAGAAAGGCTTTCCTAAAGTCCACTGTTAATACGTGAACTTTTGCTTCACCTTGCTGAGTCCATGTAACATCTGAATGAATGATTTTCCCTAACAACCCAGAGCACCAAATCCAGAGACTTGAAGTTTTCAGTGTTACTAGAGATGCTCAAAGGACTGTTGTCAACTCAACTGACACAGTAAATTCAAAATCACCTTAAAACCTGGCAAAGTTTTCTCACCCATTACACTGAAAATACAGATAAATGTTACCCCCTAAAAATATTATACTAATATAATAATAATTCAAGGGCTTTTAAAAAAATTGTCTATGAATTTTCATGCACAAATGCTATTTATTTAAACCATTTGGGATCCACATGAGACCAGCAATGTTGTAAATGACTAGAATATTCCTGAAATGATGACAGCTAAGAGCACTCGGGGACTCAGTTATAGACCCTGTAAAGTATTAAAGCTGAGTTTACAATTAAGTGTATTGAATTATTAATGTCAGTGGAAAGGGTTCCTCCAGCTTCTTGTTCTACGTTTTGACAGTTCAAATTTAGGGGGTTTTGAGATTAGTGTGATAGACTATTAAAATGAAAAATCTCACAGAAACTACCTGCAAATCCAATTGTATTTCCCTTTCTTCTCAGTTTGGTATATCGTAAGTTTAGAAGAGAGAAAACCTTGGTCAAAAGCTATAGCTTTCTGACTTGTGGAATTACAAAAAGTAAAAAAGAGTAATAAAATCCCCTATTCAGCTCTTAGGAAGATGTTAAATTATGTTTCTCAAGGAGATCCATTGTAAATTTAATCCTATATCCTGTTTCCACATCTCTAAAATCTTATCACTACATATAGGCAGACAGTCTATTATATGTCAGAACCCTGAATTATTCAATAGTGGGAAATATTTAGATAGTTTACATCTTTATCTACATCTAGAAATGATTTTCTATACAAGATTTATTCAGTCTGTTCTCTTTATGGTGCTGTGTGTATATATAGGTTCTCTCAGATGCAGCCTCTCGGAACCTATCAATTAATCCATTTTCTTCTCTGAATACTGTAAAACCATTTGAGGGTGTCCTGTTATAAACTAAACATAAACCAAAAATGAAAACGATTATTTTTTTTTTTTTGCCAGCAGAAAAATAGAAAAACAATGATATATTTGAATTATTTGGCTTCTTACAAGTAAAGTGTCTAAAAAATGTGACTGACAATTATTGGATAAAATGTTTGGATAAAGGGACAATCAATGCCTATGGAATTTCTTTAAATACTGAATAGCTTTAATGGAGGTCAGCAAAGGCAAACCTTGAAACGATTCTCTGCCTTTTCACAGGCCGAATCCTTAGCCAATCTGTCCATCAAGATCAACAGAAATAGCAGCCTAAGCAGTGTCTCACAGGCAAACAACGTCAGAAAAGGAAAAGGGAGTGATATTTATGTCCTTGTATTGCAAATTGTTCTTCAAAAGTTTAGATCTGATCACTGACTCTTCAACTTCTAGTCGGTAATGTTTATTAGAGAACAGAGACAAAGGAGAGAATCTAACTGAGATCTTTCAACTGAAGAAAGAAACCTTGTTTACTTCACAGAAGCAGACTACTTGGACCAAACAAAAATACATTAAACAAGAAAAAAAGACAGCACCAAACTGATTCTGACCAGGACAAATTGCCTTAAAACACAAGAACTCTATCTTTGGATCAACATGTTAAATGATAGGTGACATTTTCAGACTGAAGTTTTCAGAGGTAACAGAATTTCAATGGGTCTTTATCTTTTTCATGTCATTAAAGATACCTTCCTTAACCTTATTCCTACTAGATCACAAAGTCATACTTCTAGCAGAAGGATAAACCTGTGAATTCATTTGATCACTTGGCAAATAGCCAAGGCAGTCCTAAGCACAAATACAGGCTGGGCAATGAGAGCAACCCTGAGGCAAAGGATTTGGGGGTACTGGTGGATGAAAAACTGAATATGACCCAGCAATGTGCGCTCCCAACCCAGAATGTCAACTGCATCCTGACCTGCACCAAGAGAAGCCTGGCCAGCAGGTCAAAGGAGGGGATTCTCCCCCTCTACTCTGCTCTCATGAGACCCCACCTGGAGCACTGCATCCAGCTCTGGGGCCCCCAGCATAAGAGAGACATGGACCTGCTCAAGTGGGTGCAGAGGAGAGCAACAAATATGATCAAGGGCCTAGAACACCTGCCCTGTAAGGACAGGCTGAGAGAGCTGGGCTTGTTCAGCCTGGAGAAGAGAAGGCTCTGGGGAGACCTTAGAGTGACCTTCCAATACCTAAAGAGGTCCTACAGGAAAGATGGGGAGGGACTCCTTACCAGGGAGTGTAGTGATAGGATAAGGGGCAACCATTTCAGAGTGAAAGAGGGTGGATCTAGATTAAATATAAGGCAGAAATTATTTACAGGGAGACACTGTAACAGGTTGCCCAGAGAAGCTCTGGATGCATCCTCCCTGGAAGTGTTCAAGGCCAGGCTGGATGGGGCTCTGAGCAACCTGATCAGTGAAAGATGTCCCTGTCCATGGCAGGGGGGTTGGACTAGATCTCCAAGGTCCCTTCCAACCCAAACCATTCTATGATTCTATGACATGGAGTAATAACATCTAGAGAAAGGAACAGTCATTCACAATATAGTTGAATAAATGCTATCAGACATTATCTACAGACCATTTCTCAGTATATGCAATCAGTATACATGGCATGCAATGGCATCAGTATTTTCTGAGGATACACATTTAAATGTAATCAGGATAGCATTTAGTAGCAGAGTCATTATCATTGTCTGTGTCTAAGCTCCTAACCCACCTAGACATTAGACACAATATTGTTGTTTAAGATCCTTAACCTGATGGTTAATATGATGTATTTTAGCTCACGACACATAAAATATCATTTACAAAGACATCAGTGATGGTCGAGCTAGCAGGCAGCAACTTGTTCTGAAGCCACAACTGAACTGCATGTCCCCTTTAGATTCAAGTCTAAAATCACCTAATCCTACTCAGGGAATGTGCCTGGAGGCTTCTAGAAATCCTTCTATGGACTTCTCAGCATTCTTAAGTGCATAAATACATTCCAAAATCTGATTATAAAAGGCTGTCTGAAGCTGAGTATCCTCATCTGAACTTAGCTTGGCAAGTCCCTCTTCCACAAACAACAGGACTAGTTATCTGCTTATTAGTGGTTATATACTAGTATGTAGGCTGTAGTTGTCTAGTTATATACAAATTATTATCCTGAAAAAAGAATAATGCTGCTTTTCACTCGCAAAGCCAAACTTACAAGACTCCAAAGAACTTTATAGACTTCTTTTTTTAATCCTTATATTACCTTGAGGCTGCATTTGCAAAGCAAATACGTGTTTGTGCCACTTTTAACAGTTTTAGGAAGTCAGCCCCCAAACCCTCTGCAGGCAGTTTCGTACCTTTGCCATTATGCTAGTTGGATACAGCACAGATTAGGGTAACTTTATTAAAAGGATCTTGGTTTGCTACTTAGATACTTTGAGGCAGGCAAATAACACTAATTTTGGAAATGAAAGGAAGCTGAGGAGCAGATAAGCTTTCACAGTTACGTAAGAAATCTCTGCCAGTAAAGCTCACACTGAGAAAAAAGTGGTTTGGAAGCCAATGCATCGTGACAACAGTTGCTCAACAGAAAGGCCAGTACAATTTCTGCTCAAAGGGCTCACGTGCCTCAGACACTTGATCCAAAAGATCTGGTTTACTACATCTGTCAATGCACCAAGCTCACAGCAGGAGCTCCCTATTCTTGATAGTCAGCTTTTCTTGCTTACCCTGCCCCAAACTTACTCTTCTCTTGGTCACAATAATGGTACTGGGTGGCTCTGAGGTGCTTCATTTCATTAAAACAACTGTCTTCCTGCTAGAGGAGAGCCTGAAATAATGAAGGTAATCTAACTGAAAAAGCTGCTATTTTTTCTGTTCTTAAAAGGCAAAAAAAGTGTTATTCTAAACTGGGTGTAAGTGGAATTTGAGGCTCAGACTCTTCTCTGAGCATACATATATATATATGTGTATATATATGCATATAAGATGATAGGGGAAAGACCTACTAACACTTATGAGTGGAATCTACAAATCTGCAAAGATACACACCAGGGCTTTGCTAACCCATGGCATTCCTTCCTGCAGGTTATTCCTTGTGAGGCCTTTATGTGAGGCCATTTTTAATGAGATTGCTCAGAATCAAATTTTAAAATCTTGGAATTAATAAAAGTAAGACTGGCAGGTACCTTCATCTGCCCCCAAACAGACTGAGACGATTTAGAGAAAGAGGAAATCACCAGCACCATCCACTATTTGGGAGTATTGTGGGCATCTGAGTAACTTCAGATCATCAGACTGTTTAATAGCCTCAAGTTTCAGCTTCCTATTCAGTGAATTCCATGGAGGCCATTGACTTTGATCACAGATTCACAGAATTCTGCAGAAATACCTATTGACAAAAAAAAAAATAAATTGAAAGAAACACTAAAAGTATCTTCAGTGCCATCTGCTCTCATCCTCCACATCCAAACCATGATAAACTATACTTAACCCTATCTGGCAAATCTGTATGTAAATCCTCTGTATGTAAATCCTCCTCCATTGTGGAAATTCCACAATGTCTGTTGGAAGTTCGCTCTAGTACTTGAATGTATTTATTTTTAGAAAGCTTTCCCAACATTTCCTACCTCATTCTTACTGCAATCCAAGGTCTCTGTATATTAGCTACAGTGAAAAAAGAGAACAGTTGCTTCCTAATACTTAACAGTAATTGCATGCATACCTATTTCCTTATATGGTTTTTTCCTGGTAGTTCTTTTCATTCTGAACTTTGCTTTCAAAATTAATATTACATTTCTATTTCAAAATGTCTATCGATTTTAGAGATAGATTTTTCTCTTTCAATCTAAAAATTGATAGTCCTCCTTGTATTTAAACACCATAAAGTTGCACCCCAGCAAGAAAAATCTTTATTACAATTTTTTAAGCTATTGCCAAAGACTTAGTGAGCTTTCATAAGGAAAAGTTCAGAAAACTCTGAGAAGGAAAAGAGTGTTTATGTGGAAAACTTTTGCTGCATGATTCACTTGATTGTGATTGGTACAATTACAGAAGAGAATAGGTAAAGCACAACATAATGATCCTAGTGTATTAAAAAAACTTTTACAGGCTTAAACAGTTCAACTTGTTTAGCTTATCATAAAAGACTGAACGGTGCCCAGAACAGGATACAGAAGCACATTTGCAGGAAGAAACACCACAGTGTAAGGCCTCTGTAATGCAGAGAAAGAAAGAAGAGCAGTGAAGGAGGGAAAGCTAAAATAAGCACAGAGAGAATTAGCCACTGTAACAGTTTACCACTAGCAATGGCAGATTCCCATCCGTCAAAACCTAAAAGTCTGCTGGATTTCCAGGATTCTGGCAACAAAATTGCTGTGTACAATTCTGGCAACCAGATAAAATGGGTGAAGTGACATGCCAGCAGGTGACTCAATAATCAGGGTCTTCTGGCCTAAAAATTCACCCTCTACCAAAACTGCAAAAATGTTAAAGCTTTACTGACAAAATACAAATACATCAACAGGATTCACTGGGAAAATGGTTTGCAGAAACGTATTCCCAGTTCAAGCCTCCCACAGCTGTGGTTTGTCTTGAGGAAGAGCAAGGGAGGAGCCTAGCTGGAACTTAGGGTATTTGCCAATCCAGGCTTCAAGAAATGTGCAAATAATAAGAGTAATGAAATAACCCCCCCACACTTTGTCCATGTTCAAGGACTTGTAGTGCAGAAGCAGTGTGGAGGAAGGAACTGTCCCTTTTCATCTCTTGTTTGCTGTTCACAGAGCAACCAAGAAATAAAACACGCCAACATGGTAACCTTAGCCTGCAACGTAAAGCCTTCTGGCAGAGGATCAAAGGAAACGCAACATAAAAGTTCCAGATAAGGCTTAAAACTATAAAGCTTGAACCTAAGGCATGAGACTTCACAAGTCTGTCTGTAGAAGAAATATCTTTAATAACAAGCATTGCCTCCATGAAAACAAGGCCTCGAGGCTGGGCTGGATGCAGGGAGTGACAAAGGACAGCAGATATTCAAAGTGCTGCAGTTGTCTTTGGAATCTGAAATTTCATGATCCTCATAAATACCAATTTTTTTTTATTTTTAAATGGAAAAAACCCAACCCAAAACAGTATTGTGATATGCTTTCCATTGTAGTCACTACACAAACTTGCAGGGAAATCAGGGAGTTTGCTAGTAACATAGGAAAGAAAGAAAACATTAATAAATTAAATATAAGGGTTTCTTTTAAAGTAATTATTAAGAACACTGAACCTTCTGAAAATTATTAGAGAAGCAGGTGCAGGCCAGCATGTCAGAAAGAAAGGCTGCAGAAGAGGAGTCATTCCCTCCACACCCAAATGCTCAAAAGCAATTGCCTTGTAAGCACAACACGAGCACTGCCCCTGCACAGACATCTGCCAGTTAACAGCTGTCTCCCCAATAACTCACCCGAACAACAGCCAGCAAGAGCAGGGGAGCTCCTCTGATGGATTTACAGAATCATGGCTAGGTAAAGGACTCTGGTGTCAACTCGAGCTATTATATTTATTATTATTATATTATTATATTTACTAAGTTTCAGCGTGATCATACCTTAAAATATTTTCTTTTCTTACCAAAGGTATATTTTTCCTTACAAATCAAAAGACATTGATCAACACAGTTGGTCTAACTGCTTACCACTCTAAACCAGTTATTAAATCCTTTCTGTTTCTTCACGCTTGTTTATTGTTTCTCTGGTGTGGGCAATTTTGTTTAACCACTGAGATAATAATTTTATTTACTCGTGATAAAACCTGTTCGATGCTGACGAATCAGGAAATTCCACAGCCACTCTGCTAATAGGAAGAAGGAACTAGAACAAAGCTTGACTGGAATCTTTTCTCACACTTTGAGTACACACACTCCAACCATTAATTTATACTACCCTGATTCTGCAATTTTCCCTTACCCATAAGTCCATCTGTGAATTAATCACCCCTAAAACAAATACCTTTTAATTCCAATCGTGGAAATAAATCTTTAAAATTTCATGCTGGTGTGAATTTCAATTAGGGAGTATTTATAGATGAAGCCTTAATGATTTTCTTTATTCACTCATTCAATTTGTTTGTTGTTGGGGTTTTTTTAATGTAATTCCCAGCTCACTGGCTTTCCTTTCTCTAGGTACTTGCTCTGCAAGTGTAACAGCCCTGTGCTCGTGGCACTGCTTCATGCCTCTAGGAGGAAAATGTAATACCCCAGACATTATCTCCTGATTTTTCTGTGTTATTAATCCAGAGAACTACTCTTTTTCTCTTCTTTTTTTTTTTTTTTTTAGCACAAAGAAAAAGAAAATAAATTAGGAAGGCAAACAACAACAGATAAGCAGATTACAACTTTCATAGAAGACAGACAGCCCAATCTTCTTATATGACCAAACTCCAGATGGATGAGATCACTGTTGGAGGGTTTTAGACAGAGAGAAGCAAATAAGTCTTGTCCTGTGACTGATATTAGAGCTCCCCTCATCCTCTCTCATCCCCTAAAAAGCACTGCTGTTACTCTCTGAACACTTGTGCTTGCTTGACTGCAAGAGGAAGTGAGCAAGGAAGCAGTGATTCCCTGGAATAGAGCAATTAGCTTTGAACCAAAAGCTTTAAAGTGCAACCCTCTTATGTTGAAGCTAAGAGATGTACAAAGTTTCACGCAAATATAATAGGAAACTATTACTTCATTTTGTAAAATCAGACTTGGTCACCATACCTAGTGCTCTGTCATCAAAGCAGTGGTGTGGCTCAGAGTCCACAGATCATCTGCTCTGTTCTTATCAGCTAAACCCACAATTACTCCTTTCTGTCCCCTGCCCACAAAACTCAACAGCAGGATCCATTGCGTATGACACCTCTTTACTCTTTGCTATACATCTTACATAAATCATGGACTGAACTGTATCAGTAACAGCTCCTCTTATGCTAACACAAGATTTGAAGGTTTTTCCAGGGATTCAGTCAAAGACAGAAAGTTTTGCATCAGCAGTTTTTTCAGCTATTATTTGAAGCATGCCCTGAATCCATGAAACATATTTGACTTGCGTATTGATATTAACAGTGCTACCACAATGCATTTTCTATTGCAAATTTCTCATACTCAATGAACAAAAAAAAAAAAAAAAGAAAAAAAAAAAGAAAAAAGCCTTTTCTGGCAGTCCTCATACTTAGATGAGTCCTTATTGGCTAGGCACACAACTTGCATCTGGTAGAAGAGAAAGAAAGTGATAGCAAGTGTTTTAAGCTGGGTAGAGAGACTGAAATGGTGGCTTTAGGGGGAAAAAAAATAAATCTGTGTCCATAGTTTGTGTCCCACGCTGTGCAACCACCTACTGCTAGTACACTTCCAAAATTTGCTCAGTCTGGAGATAATGGGTTCAAAGAGGGATCTGTTGGGTTCAAAACTCTCCAGAAGCAAAACAGCACCAGCACCTGCTGGAGCAAGCTTTCCATTTGAACAGGAAGAATGGTCTGGCAACGTGCAGCTGAAAGGGAAAGAGCTAAAGCAGCATTTGAAGGTAGAGGCCTTAATAAACAATACTGGTCATGGGTTTGCTTTCCAAAGCTCAGGAAAAATGAATGTCTGCATGATACAGGCAGTTGATTTGGATTATATTGGCACTGGTCTGTGTTTAATTCGCCAGCAATAAGTGGGAGGTCCATTGCACATGGACTGCCAGTAAGAGAAAAAAATCAACAGAATAGCTATTTCCTCTATGGTGCTGCTGCTGCATTAGCTCTCAGCAATCTGCTGATCCTGTTCAGAGAAGATAGGATCATTTCATAGGAATACTGGTTTGGCTCCTCACTAAACTTAAAAAAAAAAAAAAAAAAGTAAATGTCTACCATCAATCACTCAACAAAATCACAGCTGCTAGCTGGCCTGAGGAAGACAGATTACTTAGGTAACGCTGGTCAGAAAGTTGGGGAAAACTTTGATGACATTTCTAGGCAGATTTCACTGGCCTTTATCAAACACACTGTTCATAAACAGCTAAGTAATTTAAAACCTGAAAGTGTACTGCTCCTGTTTTCCTGGGTACCATTCCTAATGCCCCGGGCAGTGCAGAACAAGATTCTTGCATAAGTAATAATAGAAAAGCAGAAGAGGAGGAGGATGGTTCTGAATTCCTTTCCTGTGTCCCTCTCTTGTGTTTTGGGGGAATCTAGATAGGTTCATCCCTCTCTATGCAAATTCTTATTGTTGTTTCCATTAATATTAAAAGCACAGACACAGTTTAGCTGATCCGTATTCCCAGATTCATAAACAGAATTGAGAATATTTTGATCAAATTATTGTTCTTGAAGCTTCCCTAAAGGCCAGAAACTTTGTTGTTCAGATTAACAATTCTCTTTTCAGTATGAAAGTGTCGTGGCAAACTCAGTGGCATTCTTTTAATGGGATTCAGAGAGTAGTTTATAAATTAAAATGATGCATTTACAAAGTTATTTAAATCAGGGGGTTTGTTCCATAGCAAAACCATGCTGAAGAACAAATCTCCCAAGGACCACACACTTTCCAAAGTCCCAGCATCCTTCAAATACTGTATCTGCTAAATTGAATGGATTTCTGTTTTATTTTCATCTTTATTTCTTCACAATGCCTGTCATTTAGACACTTGAAGTTACACAAAGGAAAGGCTCTGGAGCACAGGTAACTCTTCCCACTGTGATGGAATGGATTGCTCTCCTATTAATTCTTAATATTATTTAAATTTTGGGTGGTTGTTTATTTTCTTTATCACAGTTCTCAATCATTTTATCAGTTTAGGAACAAAAGTCTTTGATGAATAGGTGTGAATGTCATCATATTTTATTCTATCTTAAGGAAAATTCTCAGTTATTTAGGTCTGGAGCGATTGCCCCAGTATAATCTTAGGAGCTTACTTGCTTCCAAATTCAATTCTGTATCAATGGAAAGAAGTCAATTTCTTTGTTTATTGTCATCAATTCAATGTCAGCTGAGATTGCACTGATAGAAGTAAAGAGTCTGCATAAAATTTCAATACAGATGTTCATTTCAGAATTAATCCCGACATTTTTATTCCTACTATATCACAACTTGAATCAAATCAGGCCACTTCTATTCTAACTTATTCTCAGTGAATTCAATGGAGAGGTGCATTTAATTTTGGAACATATCTTAGCCCAGCATTAGCCACCCAGGTAGGTATAGCTTTATAGAACACTAAAAGGGTATGAAAAACTTGCAGGAGTAGGGCAGTGGCTCCCACCAGTATGCTGTTTTAAGTGGGTTTCTCCTGTTCTGCTTCAATGTTGCTCAAGTCACTGGAATTCCAGCTCTTCCCACAAGAAGTTGAGCAGAAATAATTCTCTAAGTGTTCCCCAACTTATATCCATCCATCCCTGTTAGTTATGAATACTCAAATTAGCCCCCCAAAGTTTCTATGTGCTTTCTGGATATATGATGGAAGGAGTTCTAGGGCCTGACATTCATTTCAGTAACACTGTTCTACACCAACATGAATTCAGTGGAGACCTTTAGAGGTAGTTATATCAAAGCGATATCAACAGCTGGTAATTATGCCCAAACCCTCAAAAAAAAAATCTCATGTTTATGCCTGGAGCTTGTGATTCAATAGGTGACCTTCTGAGAAGGTCCTTACCCCAAAGTGGCCACTCAGACACCACAGCAAAGGGCTAAGTGGATAATTTCTTCATCAGTTTCTGTTTCCTATTTCCTCCTAGGTGTTTATCTAGACAGAATGAAGATTCAACCTGTAACAAACAAGTCTCACCAGTTTTTTAAGTGATGTTCCTTTAATATAAATTCTGTTCTCATTAGCCACAGTTCCTCGACTCTGCACAGTGCACTAAACAGTATTGATAGAAGTTTCACCAGGAGACAGAAGATGAGGTTGTTGCAGACTGCAGAACAATTTGAACATGTCAATGAGCTCAGCTGAGTTGCTCAAACTGTGCTGCAAATAAAATGAGAGTAAAATCTGGCCCAATACTGATGAAAGCCTCTACGCATAAGGGCTTGGCTTTAAGAAAGGCAATGGATATATTTAAGGTAAGTCTGAGTAGATAAAAACTTCATGCTGTAACCAGAGAGACAGTTAACACAAAGAAAACTGGATAATACCAATGAGGAGGAAAAAGCATATTAAAACAACCATTTCAACATTACTCCCATTTTTACATTACTCTTACTATTCTTTTTATTTCTTATTTCTTCTCTTAGTACGATAGTGATAAAAACTGAGAAGAGTTTGTGAAGCCCTTACAACTGAGTTATTTTTGGCTCAGTACAAATTGAAGTGGCTGTAGCACTTTACAACATCATACAAAAACCTCCCATGTGAATGACTCATCTCTGCTTTCCCTTTCATACCTAACATACCTCTAGCCTAACTGCAATGTTTTAACACTGAGATCCAACGTATCCAGAGAGATTTTGCTCTCCAGTGTACTGATACAGATGCTCCGGTAAAAGTAATGCTGTTAGCTTAAATTTGCATTGCTGTAACTGGCAGAAAAACGTAGACCTAATTTTTTCCTCATTGCACATCATGCTGCATACATTCTGAAGCAAATATGACAGAAGACTGTGTAATTCTATTGATTAATATAGTAGCCTTAGGAATTTCCCTTTGTATTGTCAAGGACCAGAAATAATGTGCTTATCAACTGTAAATGAAAATTGCTTCAGTGGACTCAAAGCAGCTGGGATCTTTCACACAAAAACTGAGCATCCAGCATCAAGACATCAAGGACTGGAGAATGCAAAGGCCATACTGTGCTCGCCCCTCTAAAAACTGTAAGCAGTACTAATGAGATCAATAAAGTGAGTCAAGACATGCCCAATCTAGGCTAGTTTGCTAGTTCACAAGATGAGACACGTGGGACACACAGCTTGACCAAGCCCAGGCATGGAAAACACCCACCAGCAGTCCATCTTTTTGAAGACCCAAACTCCACCCCTACATCATCAAGTGGCTCAACTTTCACCCAAATCTTAACGCTCTTTCCCATCCCTAGGTGAAAAGCTCCCTAAGATTAAAAAGTTGCTTTGGGAAGTATGTCCATAATTGCAAAGCACACGGGAGCCTACTGCACACTCCTCTACTCTGAACACTAGCACACGATTTCTAGCAGGAGTGGTGAATGTCAAGCAGTGCAGCTGGAGATAATAAAAGGCTGCAATGCTGTCAAAAGTGCCATTATTTCTTGTTGATTGGCCTGCTGTAGAGTTACTCTAATCCAGGTTTGTGAAGGGATGAGGAGAAATCAATCAGCTTTCTGCTGCTCTGGAGCCAACAGTTTTGATGCACGTCTTCTCTGCTCGTGTTAGTGTGAGATCCTCCAAGATAGAGACTTGCTCTATTTTAAATCCTAAAGCAGTGCAGGAATGTAAAAGCTTTTGCCACTGTTTATTTGTTTAAATACAATGCTGTCAAATTAAAGTTTAAACTTCAACTCTACTTATTCCCTGAAGAATTTATGTGAGAGACAGCAGAACGTATGTTAGGTGTGTATGTTCTCTGCCAGCCACCCCCTCCCCCAGCAGAACCCCCGCTGCTGCATGCCCCAAGTACACTTTCTGGAAAGGAGTCATGATTGGATGACAAAGGAGAAAACATTGGCTGCCATCTCCATTCACAGTAAGTTGCAGGCTTCTCTCGTTCCTTGAAAAATCAATAGAATAAAAATACCTATGACATCAAGTGACAGACCTGGGTGACTCTGCCATGCAAATGTCTTCTCCCCTCAGAGGAACAGGGGCCTCGACCAAGCTGATAAATGCGCTGCCTCAGTGGAGCTCTCTAGGGAACGGGGGTCTAACCAAGGGCACCCCTTTACATTTTCATAACTTGCCCTGATAAATTGTAGTGAGCTCTCCAATTTTTTTTTAGTATTTACCAGAGTCGGTTGTCGCCTGGCAGAATTCTCTGTAAGCCTGTAAGGTCACATAGATTTACATGGCTGGGAAATCACAGGCTGCCAGCTGCACCTATCATGTGTCAAATAAACAAAAGTTTTAAAACTCTTCATTTCTTCTTCTTTGCATTCCCACCTGATTAGAAAAAAACCCTACATTACTTCAAGATTAATTGTACTGCCAAAGCCAAAAATAGAGCCCCGCCTAGCACTGAATTCTAAGTGTCTGAAAAGTGAGTTCATTACAGCAGTGCACTACAATGTGAATGGGTTCATCACTCCTGTTTGCAATGCAGCAAGTAGCCAAAATACCTGTTCCACAGCAAACAGCTGGAGACATCAGCTAGTCTGGCTGTTCTGCACAGGTTCAAGTTGTCCTTCCTAACCTACCGCGGAAGGCAGCAAAAAGTCCTAGTCATTAACTGAGCAGTTACTCTTTAAAGTATTACCAGTTTCACTACCTGAATGTTCAGCAAAACCACCTGATATTTTCTGAATGTATCACTGAAAATAAGAACTCTTGCTTATCTGGTCTTAGACACTGTTTTGGCTTTAGTTAACAAGTCAGTGTTCTCATTCCTTTAATATGTTGCGCAAAATAATACCCATGAAGTTTTCCCTAGGAGATCATAGACAACAAATAAATCAGAATCATCAACACTTCAGATGAATCAGCATCTGTCAGATCTTATCAGGAAAAAAAAAACCCAAAGCAACAAACACCCAAAAGGCTAAATAACTAAATTAAACAGTAAAGCAGACAATAAAATTCTGAGGGGATGCCATCTGGAAAATCAACTCTTATCCTTGTATCCAAGTGCCTGATGCTCAAGTAATTTCATGAATAATTACTATCAAAACCTTTTGGAAAAGCAAACAACTGACACCCAGAACAACAGCAGTGGTCTGCTGCTTCCAGTGACTTTGATCAAAACTGACATTGGACAAGCAATTGGGGAAAAAAAAATAAAAAAATAAAAAATCTCTTAAGAAGTGGTCTATGCTTTTTAGGTAATGCAACTGTGAAAGTGCTGAACATAGAAATATTTTCTTCCATACTGTGAAATTCCATCAGCACTCATTTCTTTCCATTCAACGCTGGTACATGTTTAAAGACTAATATGTATCAGCTAAACAGTAAAAATATAATCCAGGCTGCCTGGACAAGTTGTTTTAATACAGCATCAATTATGGTTTCCTAGCAGGTATGAAGGGTTCTTGGTATTGCCAGCTATTTACCCCTATAAAATTTTGGAAAGTGCCTTGATAACTATGAAAACATTTCTTCTGAAGAACTGTCCACTGTGAGGTACCAGAAAGAGATTGTGGTTGGGTTTTTTTTAATGTAGGTTTTAACTGCAGAATAAAAGCATTCGAATCATCCATCATATTTTGCAGTTGGTTGAACCTACTCTATGAACAGATCATTAAACTCAAGATATAATCTAAGATCCTTATTTTTTCAGAAAGTTTCACTAGCAGTAAGAAGAAGGCATTCCATCCAAGAGTGCAAACTGCACAGCTCTGCAAGGTATTTCTCGACGCAGCTCCGAAGTTGTGGCAGGAGTTTCATACCCATGGCGTGTCTTTGCTCGCTGGAGACGATTTTCACCCTAAGGCCATTACGCTTTCACCAGAGCAGGCATTTCCCAGGGTCAGAGCAGAGGGGAGGGTCCAAGGGCCACCATTCACCTCAGCAGCTGTCTCCTCGGCCACGACGTTAAGCATCTCACTCCTTTCTGTGGCATCCACAGGGCAGCAAACATAGTCCTTTCAAGCCAGGATTAAAAAATGCACATGAGGAGGCTCCATGTGATGACATCAGTTCTATTCATTTTCCTTTCCAAACACACGGATGAATAAAACTTCAGAACACAATTTAGGGCTAAAAAGAACACTATGCCCATGACAGCAGTACGTACAATGAATGGCATCCTCCCCAGTTCAGTATTAATCGTGATGTTTTATTCACACACACATCATGAGATGGCTGCTTCAAGAAAGGATACTTCAGGGATAGGCAAGGTGGTTTCCTCAGGGAAATCATTCCCTTTAAGTCTCAGTTTTACTTCCTGCAAAATGGGGGAGATAGCATTTTTCTGCTTTTTTTCCTCTGGATGGTTTGAGAGAATTTCATCAACATTTGTACTTCTAAAATCATCCATATCCTTTGAATGAAAGCAACTTCATTCTGGCATTGAGTTGTTTTATATATATAATGCATGAGACACACTGGCATTATAAGAACCATGAGGGCCAGGGGGGTGCCCCATGAAGTGGTCATGGGCCTCTCTGTACTGGCACTAAGCTGGTTGCAGAGTGTCTCAGTCTGGGCATTATGCCTTTAGTTAACATAAGCAGCAGCCCTAGAAAGTGATCTGTCTTCCCCCCAGAGAGGACTGCTGTTCCCTTCCTAACTCACAGAAGCCCCAAGAGGATCCCTGGCTTTGTCACCTTTACCAAACAGGAGCAAGTGGTAGGCAGCAGGCTAGAGATTTCAGCTCCATTATCCCCACAGTCAGCTCTGAAGCTACGAAGTCCTTAACTTAGTCTTCAGCAGGATCACCTAGGATCTTCTTCATCCTGCTGATTTCTTTTAGTGCTTTCCTTGAAGACCTCACACTGCTGGCCCAGGGACTACGTCCGTGTAGGTTTTGTCTTTATTGGTACAACTGACAAAAGTATTTTTCCTTTTAAACATGAAATATCTCTAAATCTTGAGAAGTGATTTAGTGATTTAGAGCCATCTACGCAGGGACAAAACTAATGATACGGATCACCTGAATAGAAACAGAAATGAATTGCTCTAATAATAGGTGATCTATAACTACAGCACATCAATAAGATTAGATAAACAGACTGTTATCTTAATGAATTTGTCTATATCAGCAAATATAGAGTCTTCCTCTATCATATCTTTCTTGTAAGCCATACACATCAGTTTGCACACATGAAGCAGTTATTGATCTCTCCAGGAAAATGTGCTTAGACAGCACTTTCAGAAGGGGGGAAAAAAAAGAAAAAAGAAAAAAGAAAAAGAGGAATATAGCTGAGCTGCCAAAACAGATAAACTGCTGCATGGCATTCCCTGCACAAGCGCATTTGATGTGTTTTAGTATTGGCTGTTGCTATCTGAGGTATAAACACTGTTATCAGAGCGAAGAAGCAAACTGGAACAGTTTTGAGGCAGAAAAAGAAAAAGATTTCTCCTAAAATTTGCATCATGTTCTTTCAAATTAGTTTGGGATACAGTGATTCTAATGCACAAGGACAGCAGCATTTAATTCCATTACAGCCCCAGGAAGCATGGACAGATTATCTCAAAAAGGATCTTAGTAGATTTTTATTTTTTTTTAATGTGAGTTAAAAAAACCCTAAATCATTCACTGGAAAAAAATAGGCTTGTTACACTTGAAACCCAGAGACATTAGTGTTTGAGAAAACTGGAATCTCCAAGTCTCATGGGAATTTCAGTGTCTCTCTTTTCCTACAGGCCTTGGTGGGGTCAACAAATACTAAGCAGTTAGGAAAGTTTGGTGTTTCTCTAAAGGTCTAGATGTTTTTGGGGTTTTTTTCCCAGTTTAATTTGTGGTGAAGTCCCAAACCTATTAGTTAGTGAATAATTAGGTTGGAAACACGAGCTATATCCTAAATCAAAAAGCATACGGCTTGCTGTGTAAAATCAACCTCCTGCCACGAGTGCTTTAATCACACAGAAATCAGCTAAACACTGACTAACTTTCATCAAAGTTCTTGTCCTCTGGAGCTGCAACTCAGCTCTATTTGCCCACAGAAAAAAAAGACTGCACACATAAAAGAAGCTTAATTCTCTTTGGGTCTCACTCTACACAGGACCAAGAGAGAAACAGGCGTCTTTATATTTTATTGTAGAAAATATCCAAATAAATATCAAGACCCAGAAAGCAGAAAGTCCTCAGCAAAACTATGCAGCACCCAACATGGTACTCAGACGCAGGAGCTCTTGGTGCAAGGCAGGATGTCGTTCAAACACGGCTAAGCACCAATCCTGACCAATTTAGAAGCAAGTCTCAAGAATGTGCTTCATTCCTTGGACACTGAGATAAGCTTGGGAAAGCAGAGAGTGTATCTACTGATCAGGTATGGAGAACGTTGGAAACAGCAGAGGTGTTTCATAAAGATGGCTGTGAACTGAAGGAGGAATCAGTAGCTTATAGAACTCATGTCGTATTTATTTTAATGCACCCATTGCTAACAAAAGAGCATCTCACTTTTCTAAAATTAAACTAGCTCATTATTAAAAAAAAACAAACAACAAAGAAGTAACTACTGAGACAGGTACTGGCTAGCCCTGCCAACAGCCTTTGTCCCTTCCAGGGTTATTGGAGTTAGATATACTACATTCTGAAATGTCACCACTGACTTTGGCTTATGAGGGCTTAATTCACAGCTTCTGAAGATGTGAAGACAGGCTTCATCTTGACAGGTCTACGTGCAAACGTGATCTACCTTAAGTCTTAACTGACAGTGACAATCGTAGCTGAAACTTCTGCCATGTACATTTTTGCTGCTCCTTAGCAATTAACTCGCTACTGAGCTTCAAGACTTTCTGGAGCATGCTGGTGTCCTTAGCTGTCACCACATCGTTACCTTCGTTAATGCTTGATGTAAATTATTACTTCACACTGCACGCATTAAGCCCAAAACTACACGAGGCTAAACTGAAAAGCAGAATGTACTCTGTCCAGCACCAGAAGCTGCTATCTACCTCAGATAGCTGCATCTGCAGAAAGCTACATACACCCAACAGTTGAGCCTCTAATCCTGAGGGGAAACTTGATCTCACCATTATAACATTATTATGCATCAAAAAGCTACACTCTGCAATTTTCAGTGCTTGAAGCATTTATTGTGTAGCTCCTGAAACCCAGTCAACGAATGAAAGCATAATATCTACTCTTTCAGGCAGCACAACACAAACATATATGTATATTTGTATAAAATGTATTAAAAATTTCAAATATTCACTTGCACTGAACTCAGATGTTCTCTATGCTCTACATCACACCAAAGAAAAAAATCAAAAAGTAGTTTTTTCTCTAAAACACTGCAAAAACCTGAAGGTTCTGTAAACCTTATTGTTGGGAGTGAGGAAAACTAGCAAAATTCAAAGCCAGCTCTCAATTTAGCTCTACCCATGAGAGGCTGAGGGAGGGCTGCATGCGTGCCTGTATTTGCATATGTGTATCCATAAACCTGTATGCAATTGTTTTATTAGTTATTCTTTGCCATTAAGAGAAAGGCTTCTTAAATTAAATTTCTTCCTAAAATAGTTATTGCTTATTAATGTTCAATTATCTTTTCATCTCCTATTGTTTTCTCAAGTCAATTTTTCATTAGGGCAAAACTGCCTGTGTGGAAGAGTTCCTGCAACACAGTAAGGCTTCTTGCATGGTTTTGTGCTAATTACTAGAGCTTCTTTCCTTATCAGCCTGGACTTTAATGACAAAAGAAGACAACTGTAGTCTGTTTGGCTCGTGCTAATTACTAACCGTTGCCCATTCAATTTACTCTGGGAGGAGTACAATAATCATGACACAGTGCATTAGCTCTGTCCCTGCCACGGTCTGGCATGCTGAGTGTTAATTGACAGGGAAGATTCTGGTCAGGAGCAACAGTGTCTTAGGCATGTCTGCTGCTGAGCAAGCCTCCAGAGCAATTTCTTCTGGGCAGTAACAGAAAGAGAAGCTTTTAATTCTTACGGGAAATGTTTCCAGTTGCAGATGGAAGTGGCATTGCTCTCAGTGGCTTAGAGTTTTCATGATTAACGCTTCAACTGTACCTAGTGTGAAAAAATTAATGAAGCAGAACTAAGAACCAATGAACATGACACAAATAGAACAACTCAGATCTCCTTTCAAGTATGTATTTTGTAAAAATATAACTGAGCTGTCTACCTTGTACTGAAAGCAGAGATCTTAAAGGGGTAGTTAGGTGTAGCAAGAGAATTAGTATATGCAATTAGTATATTCAGCACCCACTGAATTTCCAGAGGGCTGAAGTCTGCCCTCCAGAAATCCATGGCAGAGGTTTTGCTGACCCCACTCCTTACTTCGCTAAGGATTGAGAACTTAATCATTTCATGGTTGCTAAGCCCAAAACGGTTTATAATTTCTTGCTGTATTAGGACAGGCACAAAAGACTTTTAGAGCCTCTTCATTAAAGCTGTCCAGCATTTCTGCAATCTTTGACCATTTAATCCTCCCATGAAACAGCAGATCAACATGCTCAGCTGCCTTCAATCCTTGGCAGAAACAAGGTGTTTTTTAAATACACGCTTGTAGGTTACAATAAAATGAGTAGCTTGGAATAAAAGCACCTCCAAGAGGCATTGTCAGAAGCAGCACAAAACGAGAGGATTATGTAAATCTTGTCTCTTGAGATTCCTCCCCAAAAGTTGTTTGGGAGCAACGCTCACTGTGGTCTGCAGCACAGTCTATCTACAGTGGGCTTCCGGGCTAAAAGGGGTGGCAGTTGCTCCAAGCTACCTCTACCTATTTGTAGGACAAGTTTCTTAACTCTAATCATATTTCTGCACGACATGATTCTTTCAAATGTGGTCCTACAGGAAGGTGAGGAAAGAAGCAGATCATGTACTCAAACTCTCTCACACAAACAGTTTCACTCCCTCTCTCTGCCTTGGATGTTGTATTCCCATGCTGGGAATAACAGTGAAGTGACAGTCACTACTACAACCTTCCTTATCATTCCCAGGAAGGTGCTCTGTATTTAGGCAGAATTATGGTATTTGTTTCATACTTGGATAACAAAAAATGTTAAGCCTCCTTCCCTCTTTACTATGATCACTTCTTCACCACAGCATGACAGGTTATTACTGCATGTTTTTCCTGTAATTGAAACTCCAGGTAGAGGAAAGAAAGATGCCAAGGATTTCATTAGAGTCTTGAGCAACAGGGTTTATAAACACTTCTTTAGGAACTACAAAATCATCTACATCCCATTTTCATCTTTTCTACCTTGAGAGACAGTCTCTGTTTAAAGCAATGATCTTTAATACAATCAGGGGATGACTTGATGCATTTGAATGTTTCTGGCTATTGTTTCCCAGGGACAAATGGCAACTCCTCTCAGCATTCAGTGACATGCATTATCAAGTCCCATCTTGCACCTATGCTTAATCTGATGTACAAGTGCTGAATTTGTCCTTAGTAATTAACTGATCCCCTCCAGCCTTTCACTTTCACTTCCAAATACATTTAAAGGTTTATTGACTGTTTCCTTTCCATGTGTTGCACACAGTAACATAGATCTGTAGCTTTTTCACAGCTGTATTCCAACTAATCATTCTCGGATTTTCCTGTCATTTTTGCATTTGATTGTGATGTCACCTAGGTGGCAACCCAACAGTACCAGCCAGTCGGGAGACAGGCTTTTTAACACAGACTGCTTTGTTTCTTCATAAGAAAACCAAACAAATAGGATCAGAAAATTCTGATGTACATGAAAAAAAATAAATAAATTTGATTTTGAATCCCAGAGATCAGCTATTCTCAATGTCAGTTCATTGCACCTATGAAAGAGACTTAATCTTTCTACCTCAAAGCTTTTCACGCACAGGAAAACAATCACCAAACCTTTATCCAGTGCACGGCAAAGCGCTGACGGGAAAAGTTTAAGTGTTTGGTGACTTGCCCTGTCTAGAGAGGCTGTAGTGCTGTTTATACACCTCTGACAGGAAAAGCACAAGGCAGATCTCTTTGGAAGTGTGGCAGGCAGTGTACAAAGTGCACAGTACCTATGCTGAAATCTTACCCCTTAATGGGAATCGACAGGACACTGCCAGGGCTGGATACTTCAGTGAGCGTAAGGAAATTCTGTTGTGTACATAAACAGAGAAATACATCTCGTGGCAGGGCAGAGCTGAAACCCAGCTTTTGGGTTTATTCTGGCCAACAGTAAAAGATGGGAGTTGAGTGGGATGGTGGTATTAGCTTGACCCGGAATAATCAGATGTTGGCCTATCCTGGAGATAAGGTCCCATGTTTAACAAAACAGGAGGCTAATGCATAATGGCAAATTCAGGCTTGGCTCTTTTATTCTGCCTCAGTTACTGGGAAACGTTGCAGAAGCTGTTTATGCATGCACGATATTCTTTAATGACATCCCATAGCAGATTGGGACTTGAAATGATTATCTATTTTGCTTTGACTCTACAAATTTGGAAACTAAATAAGTCTTGGCAATTAACAATTTAGTGCGTTCCAAGGTTACAGCTGGTGGAACCACTTTCAAGTGATTTATCAGCCTTTTAGGGATACACCCACACTTTTATGACTCTGAATTTCCACTGTGTTCACACACTGTCTGGTGATCCACTCTCCTTATCGTGGCAACATCATCTAGAAACTCAAGGGAAAAAAAAAAACTGGACTTGGAATGGCGTGCACATCAGAAACAGTACAATGTTTTTGAACTCAGTAAAACACAAGTCACATTCATCGAGATCCCGCATTTCTTTGGGTCTCCGAAGTTCCCTTTTCTTAGAAAAAAAACCAAGTTTCCTAAGCTGGTCTCTGTTGTCCATCACATAGTTCACAAATACTGTAACAATTTCACTGCTAGGAAACTAAGCTCACAGAATCACCTTAACTGAAAAAGACCTTGAAGATCACCAAGTCTAATCATTAACCTAGCACTGACAAGTCCCCGGCTAAAGAAATTCTTCCTAATAGCCAATCTAAACTTCTCCTGGTGCAATTTGAGTCCATTTCCCCTTATCCTATCACTTGTGACTTGGTTGAACAGACTGACCCCCACCTCTCTACAATCTCCTCTCAGGTAATTGAAATTGATTTCAGATCCTTTCATATCGGTGTGTTCAACCAAGTCCCAAGTGATAGGAGAAGAGGTTGCTCTCTACAGCCTCCTTCCAGGTAGTTGTAGAGCAGTAAGGTCTCCCCTCAGCCTCCTTTTCTCCAGGTTAAACAACCCCATCTCTCTCAGCCACTTCAGGGCAAATTTCCCAAGCTGACTGTCCCACAGGCAGGGAGCCGAGGTTCTTGGGGCAGCACAGCCCACATGCCTGCCTCAGCAGTGCGCTGGGGCCACAAGCCATGACTCCCCTATCCCTCCTGAACTTCAGGAGGTCAGCAAGAACAAAACAGCTGGCAAGTACATTTAATTCAGGGGACAGAGTATTTTGGCACTGTTAGAGCAAACCAAACTAGAATAAAATTAAATAATAAACCCTTCATATTTGCAGAAATCCCACATTCTCCTTCCTCACCTTCTCCAAATTAAATCTAAGGTGAGGGATGAAAAGAAACCCATTTTACTTCTAGTTCAGCACTGTCTGACTCTTCTTCCCGTGTGATAGAATAAATTTATCCACAGAAAAGGTATACAGATCACAGCATGGTCCCTGGTCTGAGCCTGCATTACTGTCTCTAAGGGAAGTGACAGCTGTAATGAACAACATCAGTTCAGTCAGAAGGTGTAGCTGGAATAAATGGATTATTAACAAATGCTAGGATTTCCCTGTGTTGCACATTGCTTATGTCAATAAAAATCAGTATTTTAGACCCTGAAGAAGGGAATTTGGATTGTTTGTTTGGGTAGCTAGATAAAAGGTTTTCCCCACCTTAGATCCCATTGGACCTTCAAGGCCAAGCTTGCTGCAGTTGGTTACAACAACCATAATTCAAAGGAGCCTGGGAGGAGAGCGGTGGGGGAAGAGGACGTTTAATTATTTCTCAATAAACTGTTCTGTAGCATTATTGCAACAAGTCAAAACTATTCTCAAAGAAGGTGGAAGCTTTTAGTTTAAATAATGACAGTTTGAGCTTTAGGAATAAAGGTGCTAGAAAACTGAAGTCTCAAATCTGTCTCGGTACCTGTAATCTTTTCAAAGGCCCCAAGGATATTTATTCTGTGCTGCTCAAGGATTCCTCAGATAGTTTGGCAGAGACAGCAAAACAATCTGGTTTTGCTCTCCAAAGCTGTATAATAAAGTGCTAATAAGTGTGATATCAAGATGCCAGTGTTTCTCTGAGAAAGCTTTTATCTTTGTAGGCCAAAATCCTCTTTCCTGTATAGACAAGTAGAGTGGAATTTTCAAAAGAATTCATTTTAGCACAACTCAGAGAGGAAGGAAGGTAAAATTTCTAGTGATTTCAGAGGGAAGAGGTCAACAGCTACTTCTGAAAATGCTTCCTGTAGCTTACATAGTGTATGAAGACATCAGGGATGAAGGAATGCATTAAATACAGCAAAATCTCCTCAAGCAGGACACTTGTTGAGTTGCCTAGCGTTATCCATTGCACGGGGACAAGAACTTGCAGGCTAAGTGAAAAGCTGTCAGGTTTCACAATTATACTTAACATCACTGTTAAGGTGACATCTTAACAGATGACTTAAGTATAAGAAAATAGGACTTTATTTTACATTTCAGACGTATTTCACACACAAAAACCCCAAGATGATATAATGAAAGTACCTTGGTATTCACAACAGTGCATATCTGGGATGCACATGGCATTCACTTTCAATCTAGTCAAGTCAGACTGCAGTGCAGTTTTGACAGATTTATTATGTCTAAATAAAAGTGTTCATTAACAAAGACTGAACACTTGTTTTCCGAGGCAAAATCACAATGCATTACACTGTGGAAATTGAAAATTTATGCTAAGCACTGAAGACAGAGTGAAAAAGATGGAGATTGCTTCATTTCTCTTTTCTAAAGCTGTTAGTCAGCTGTTAATCATCCTTAAGAGGTGGAATTACTTCAGATATCAGGCAGAAATCTGCATTAGATTACTGCTTCAAAATATTGCTTATAGAGAAAATTCTGCCTCCTAGCATTATAGGGTAGACTGATGTAAATGTGGTACAACTGGGAAACTGAGTAAAAAATAATAAAATGGACAGTTTCTGTTCCTAATTACATATTAATCATTAACGAAACTCCTGATGCATATCAGCTATAGGTGAATACATCCAATGTTGTCAGTGAACCTCACACCATGGCAAAGTGCTAAAGAAGATTAAAGATTGGCCAAGTCTGGGATTATGTTTCTATGGCAGGATATATGGTGAGTATTTCAAACTTTTAGTGAAATTAGAAAAATGAAAAAAATAGACCCTTATTTCTAAATGATTGCTGGGAGAATAGTTCCTAACAAGTCATCCATTCAGTTAATTTCACTTGACCTGTTCAGAAACTAACTGCAAAACATTTATAATTTTCTCAAAGGTACTAATTCAATTAATTCACTCTACCCTTTCAGTGAATAACTTTTTGGCTGCAGATTGCGACAAGCGTTCAGTATTCATGACTTGAAAAGTGTTGATTAGCTCTAACTGATCTGAAGGATGATTGATTCCTTGCCAGGGATGTCTGAACTGGAGTCAGTCTCACCCATCGCTCACTAGTTATTCCTGCTGTGCTAACCTAGCACTTGCAAATCACCCAAAGCCTGAGCTCCATCTCCTATTTCCTTGCCAGTACTACAAATCCAGCCTTACAATGAGCACAAAACCCCTTCTGTTTAAAGTAGATTGCAGGAAGCCAACGTTGCTTTGATGTCGCAGGTAGGTAAATACAGATGGCTAACTCAGACATATATGCCCCTTGTTTTTCCCCCAAACAGAAGTAACTTTGAAAGAGTAAAAGCTAAATCTAGCAAGGTTTGGTGAAATCAGAGTAGCTGATTTCAGTAACTGACATGTCTCACTGGGAATAGCCAACAGCCAGGCAGATTCTGCAACTAAACAAGGTTTCTGGTTCACTTCTGCTGACAGCTATGTGAAACCAAACCATTTAAAATAAAGCCTCCTGCTCTGGAAAACTTGCTCAGCCTCAGGCAAACTAATTGTTTTACCTGATCTTTATACACATTCTCTTCTACTTATTTCACATTTCCACATAAGATTTCATAGATCTTCAGGTCAGAGGGTACCATAAGATCATTTATCTATATCTCACTCAATTTCCTTATGGTTTCACCTTTAGATTTCCCCATACATTGAATTACTTTCCCATATATTTGCCCATAGATTGTTTCTAGACAAACTACAATACTGAGAAGGTCAAAGATCAGAAGCCACTGAGACAAATACTTGAATTTAACTGGCAAAATTCCTGCCTTATCCCAAGCCTGGTAAGCAGTCTGACCCTGACAGTGTGAGCATGACATGTCCACTAAGCCTGAGGGAATGTGTCACTTAGTGCATCAGTACAGCTTGTTAAACATCTGGGTGGCCATTCACAGACACTTCAGAAGAAGCTTTAAACCAGCAAGACCAGAATGAAGTTGCTATGCCTTTGTGGCTGGGAGGGAAAATTCCTCAGCTGGGCATTACAGGATAGGCTTGACTTAGGCTCTCTCTGTTTGAAAGCTACTGAGATGACACTGGCTGTCCCACAGAACATGGCTCCTCCCTTACCCATCTCAGCACACATTTTACACATGCAGATAAAAGTCTTTGGGTTGATGCTCAATAAAATGCCAGTGAGGCAAGAAATACCACTTTTGTATATGACCCTACAAAGAGACACCGTGTTGATATGAGTCAATGCTGGCACATACAACTGATCTGAAGCAAGAGGTATCTGTGCATTGATTGCAAGACCCTGACAGACATCACAAAAAATTCTCAGCCACAGTAAGATGACTGAGCAAAACAGTTCACTTTGACAGGACTTTGTCTCCTCTAGGTTCAACGTGCCTCCCTTGCAGTAACATCCTAACTGAACTGAGTGAGCCTGCTTGCCCAACGAAGCCATCAGCAGCACTGCCAATGGCGTGTCCTCACAGCACATCCTGGCCCCATTTTCTATGCAGCTCCTCCAGAACATGGATTATCTTTGGGTTTGCACAGGAGCAAGCACAATCATGGCAGATATTCAAATTACTTTAGAAGACTAATTTTAAGACTTAAAAAACCCCAGAAAAACTCAAATTCCAGAGTTTCTGCTTCATGTTTTCTGAATATGAGATACTCTATGAGTCTGACTGCATACTTCTGTTCAGCTTAGCCTGAGAGATAAAAACAAAATAAATTGCATACATATGTACATTTTCTTTCTTTTTATTAATTAAATCCTCTGACTAATCTAGAAAGGATGAGGAAGGATTATATGCATACAGCTCCCACTAAAAGCTGTGGAGTTTAAGTAATTAAATGACACAACTTTTTTAATTCTTAGGCTAAGAAGCTGAAACTGGCAATGTGTTTTAGCTCTTTTCTACCTCTCTGGTTTGGTCAGTAGAAAATTGGTCTATCTCTGAGATTATTTGTAAGACTCTTTTAGATCGTAGCTAACCTGAGAACTAGTGACTTTCTTTAAATATATGTCAATATGGAGACTTAATAAGGATGAAAAAAAAAAATAGAGATAAAGCTCAACGGAGTGCTAGGAAAAGATCTGACTCAAAGCTTAGGGCATGTGACAGGCAGATATTCAGTTAAATTGGCACCACTATTGAGAAAAAGCTCCTACATTATCACCAAGGCTACATTAAAAAAAAGTATTTCATCACATCCCTGGGCTATTCACAAAGAAAATCCTGTCAAAGACGTAGTTATATATAACATCATTTCTTTTTAGAGTCTAAATGAAGAATGTGATTAAGAATTTAAAAGTACAGCACAAGAGAGTATTCATTTTCTAACAAAGACAATATAAAATACATTGGCTTTGCCACATAATATTTTAAAGACGTTTCATAATTAGTTTTAAAGCAAACTAAAAAACCTAAATGTAATTGCTTTAATGCAATTAGTCTATCTTCTATTTCAATGATGCAAAGTCTTATCAAGCCATAAGAAGATCAAAATAGACTTTTCTCTTCGTTCCCTTTGCAGTAGTAATTTTAAATCATAGAATCAAAGAATCATAGAATGGTTTGGGTTGGAAGGGACCTTAAAGATCATGCAATTCCAACACCTCTGACATGGGCAGGGACACCTCCCACTAGAGTAGGTTGCTCAGAGCCCCATCCAACTTAGATTTGAACACTTCCAGGGATGGGGCATCCACAACTTCCCCAGGCAACCTGCCATTCCTTTTATCTCTGACATACCTGTAGAATTTATTCTTGTTGCCCTTGATGTCCCTGACCAGATTTAATTCCATCTGGGCTTTAGCTTTCCTAACCTGATCCCTGGCTTCTAGACAACTTCTATTTAGTCCTCCCACTCTACCATCCTTGCTTCTTCTCTCTGTAGTAGAAACCACAAATCTAGAGGAGTGGCACAACGAAGCCATACAGCTTAATAAAGAAACATTCAGATCCATAAAGAACACTCTGTGAGAATCACCTGTGATAAAAGTCCACAGTTCAGATGAAGTTCTGCTCATTCTGCCAGTAAAATAGCGGCTCTCCAGCATCTTCATGCTGTAAACCATGTTCTAGCAGAAACTGTTACAGAGTGTTTCTGAGATAAAGGATTTAAAATGCCTCAATTTCCCTGAGTATTCAATCTGGTGTAAAACAGTCTCATTTGTGGGGGTACCACAGAGGACTGTACTACATTTTTGGCTTCTGCTATTTCTGACAGGGCTTGGCTGCTTTTCCCAAGATCCTGCCTATTCCCAAAGCAAGGGTCAAACAGCAAACCAAGAAGGTGGCAGTAGCAACCTGCTCCAAAATGTAAACTCTACTGCAAAGTTTCAACTCTGTATTTGTGAAACACTGGCTAACTCCCAAGCATCCAGATGCAATTTGAAAAGATTCTCAGAGCAGAAACCTGCAACTGCCTGGATAACTTAGACCAGGATTAAATTGTATTTTGCTTGTGGCCAGGTAAAGATGCAATGTATAGGTCTGTAAAACATGTGCAACCTTGCAAAGGCAACTGTTAATAACAGCAAACTCTGTACACAAACCATAAATAATTATAGAACTCCTTAAAATTAAATACCACTGGATGCTTTGTTGTTCAAATACCAGCCAATCTGAATGCTACTGATTAAAAGATAAATTCAGCTACCTTGATGATTAGGGGAGATCTGCTTAGCATTTTTAATTCATTCTCATGGAAACTTTGGAGGCTTGTTTTAAGAAAGAAATCAGACAGTGAAAACAATATGGAGACCTATGAAACATGTTTAATAACACCTTCACATAAAAGGGACAAGTTTATGTTACGACCTTTTTTTCCGACTACTACCTCTAAGAAACTTTCCTGTGAGGTTGGAAATTCGAGATGAGACTCACCTTAGAAGATGACTGAGCTGCCCTCCTTCCAGTGTTTCTCTGAATTACTGTGTGTGGACATGTCCAAGTACTGAAGTACGAAACTAAGATCCATTTATTTTACAGTTTGCATGTATTTCCCTTTCTAGATACATTTATTCCATTAAATAGAAATACCTCATTGATATCCAGACAAAACACCCAGAAGAGACCCTGTGGATTGCAAAATTATTTTGCAGGATGCTTCTTCAGAACAGTGATCCTGTAAGGCTTCTTTTGAAAAGACAGCTCCCAAACCTTAGCATACACTAAAACTGAGAAAAATAAGTCCTTCCACTGCAGCTGTATTATGGTTTATTTTCTATTTATAGTTTCTTTTGATGCTTTGCTTTGGAATCTATAGTACCTCTGAGGCATGGAATATTACCAAAAGCCCTCCCCAAAAAAGCGTTCTATGGTTTTAGAGGAGGTCAGTTGTTTCCTAACAGGCCCATATTTTTAACATTAAGGATTTATTTATTTGCTTGGGCCTGAAACACTACTTTCTCTGCAAATGGGAACTAAAGTTTGATCAAAATAGATGTCACTTTATTCCTTTCAGGAAGGAAACTGGCCTTCTTCCTTTAATTTTGTTGTTGAGAGTTGGATTTAAAACCAGAAAAATGTTTTTTAATACTCCACAGCAGCAGCTAAGGTCTAGCTCTGCTTTCAGCAGCCACACTAATTAGAGATATTCAGATTATTCCCTTCTTTAATGCAGAATTAATAGGCCATATTCTGACAGTAGTCACACCCATGCAACCCATCTATTACTTCATTGATTTCTAAAGGATTTTCAATGGCATAGCTGGAGATACAATTAATCCATTGTGGTACTTGGCTTCATAACCTATTCTATGTCATTTTTCTCACTATTAAGTCTCTGGATACAAGTTAGCCAAATGTAATACTTAAGATGCAAAATTGTAGCATTCTGTGTAAAACAGCTATAGAAAGGTGGGTCACATGGATTTTCATCTCTCCAGCAATGGCATAAAAATTGAATTATCTTGAAAGTAATGAAATAGTACTCTTATAAAGAATTTCTGCTCTGACCCTGTAGATACACAATTGTAACAATAATTTCCCTGTTTTCCTGTGGGCATGTAATATCTTGTCACTTAAGATGACCCTCTGAAGTGGCAACAAATATGTATTGCAAGTATTTTTTATAAGAAAAAAATACTCGCTCAGACTCTTAACAAATGGAAGAACGGGATCTGCAGAGTCACATCATGTGACGTGGGGCAGCACGTATCCATCTCTCAGGTGATCATGTGTGTCCTGAAATGCAGGTACAGTAAGGTCAGTGCATCAGGTCTGAATCTAATTGAACACATACAAGCACTTAAGTGCTCAGTAAGGGAATAAAAGTCAGGTGGGCTGCCCAGATAACCGTAAGACCATTCTTCTAGGATTCTGGAGAGACTTACTGCTTCTATCAGACTGCCAGATGACTACAGAGCTCAAACAAATGTGTTGCATGGAAAAAGCAACGGGATGCAAAGACACCTGGGTTTCATCAGTAAACCAAACTACCAGGATTTCCATGTTTGAACAGCTTCTATAGCATTACTACTCATCTTCAGGAAGAGGTAGAAAGAAACATCACAAAGTGTTTCTTTTGAGCTGAAGATGAACATATCAGCTAGAAAGGAGAAATTAATGTCTGGGTACATTTAGAATACAAGACTTCCAATCCAACTGAAAAGGACAGGCTCCAGGTGATGCTTCTGTCGTCATACTTAACTGCACCACTCAACCACTGTTTCCTTTAACAATTACTAATTATCTGTAAAATATAATTACTAACTACTGCTAAAGACAACTGGAGAAACTAAGTCTCAAATAACTTCGATTAGCTGCGCTGCTACAGGTTTGTATGTCTGAAACAACATGTCAAAGTCATACATGTTCCAGAAAGCTCCTTCACTGCCTTTCCATTTTCTTTTGTTCCAGTATGTGCTTCAGGCCAGACTTTCAGTTAATGACTTGCTATCAACCATGAAAGCAAAATGTGAGTCTTAGATCAATTGTATGTAGATAATGATAGATATCTTCTCATCTTAAAGACATTTTAGAAAGACAAATTTACTAGAGATAAGAATCAAGTTGCACCTGTGTTTTCATCAGTACTATTTGGCTGTTGTTCACATAGTTCACATGGGGATGGACAGAATTTGGATCTTGATTCACTGGTTGATGTTCCTCAAAAGTCATTGGATAGGTCACTGAAATCTGAAGAGAGACATCTCTTTTAATGATTTTAGGTTTATGGTCTAAATGGTCTCTAAACAAGGGACAGAGATCTGGATTAATCCAAGTCCTTATAAGATAATGACTTTTGCATCCTGGTTTACCGTATTTATTTTTAAAGAGAAAAATCTGTGTTTATTGCTTCTTCAACTTTGAAAGGAAAAACCACAGGGGATTAGCTCCCAAAATGAAAGAAGAAACCTGTCCCGCTCAAGTCTAGGGCCTCCTTCTGTAATCCTTGCTCATGTGGAACTCCATCTGTTTTCTAGCCTTTAAATCTTGAGATAAATCCAAATGTCATGAAGTTAGACTCTTCTAGGTTAGCAGTGAATTCAGACCAGTGGGAGTTTTGTCTTCATAAGGATTTCACAGTGAGTTGCTTAATTTCTAATGAGTTGCACTGTGGTTTTGCTGAGTACTTGGATGTTATTTTCTTTTTTGTAATTGTGAATTTTCTTGGTTCATCGACCAACTGTCATGTTCCTTTGATGTATAATAGATATATAAAGTCATTAAGGCAAGCCTGGAGCTCTCTGGTTTAACTGTATTTAGGTATGCAACCAAATTGGTTGTCCTAATACTCATTCCGACATTTTCACCAGATCTATAATCTGAAGCCCATAAAGTAAAACATAAAATTCTCTTTCAGACTTTCCAAACTACATCCCAACTTTCATCAAAGCATTGCCCTAAGGAAGTAATAATTTTCAGAGTTAAAATTGAGTGAGCTGCAATGACTATGTTCACAATGGAAGTCATATCAAAACGCAAACCCATTCTGCTCTCAAGAAAATGTAAAAACAAAACAAAAGTAATCCAATTGAAAAGCCTAAGTCTTTGTCTCAGTTGAAAGCAAAACTCACAAATAATTCTCTGGCAATTCCTCACGACCTAACTTCACCATTGCTCACTTCACTGCTCTGACAAGAGAGTGACTCTCATGAGGTTTTGTACTACGAGGTCCTTTCTCTTCTGAACCTTTAAACAGTCTGTTCACTGTAATTTGACACTCTACTCTATAGGGGACAGCATAGTCTTGTCTTTTCCCTTCCAAATATTTGCCTTTCCTAGTGCAAAATAAAAGAAACATCCTTTTTTTTTTCCCAATCCAATATCTTTACTCACTAAAAATCATGTCCCAACCCCCATACTGTCATTCATGGGGAACAGAAAGTATGCCAAGCAGTGATACTGGTGTCATTTAGACCATCCCGAATTTTACTCCGTGTGCTCGAGTAGCAGAATTTAGCCTGTTGTGCATATTTGTAAGGACAGCAGTCAAAAAAGTTTGACTCTGCATGGGGGTGCTATATTAACAGAAATATCTGTTAAAAAACCAACCCTGCCATTGAGACTCTTAAGACTCAGCAATGGGTTTCGGAGCTGCAGCAGCTTTGTAGCTTTGGCAGTTGCCACTACTATAAACCTGTGAGAAGAGGAAATTGGTTCCAGTCTTTGGCTGGTAAATTCCACTAACACAGAATCCTAAAAATAACCCCAGCCATTTCTGTTGATTGTAAGCCAATTTATTCCTGATATCCTAGAAAAACATGATTATTTTCACATTTCACTCCTAGAACAGATGAGATCGAAAATGAGTGTCATGGATGATAAATACAACAATGGCTGCTAAATCTTATTCTATGCAAACAAAACCTTCTCTGCTCACTGCTACACAAAATTAACAATAAAAATTACCGTGGAACCTGGGTATAAAAATAAGCATAACTTCAAAGAGAGAAGGATCATTACAGAGGAAATGAATTAGTGACAGCAGCTCTCCTGGCCATCTGCATGCAGCTCAGGGAAGATACCTGTTGACTGTGATGGGAAATCCACCCTGTGCATAAAATTTTGCTTCAAATACCCTTATGCCTACCCATTTCTAGAGATGATGAGACTAGCAACAGTACCATGCAAATGAAACAATGCTTAGCTTTGGGTTTAGTGAAACAGAAGAGGAAACATGAAAGCACAGTGCAATGCACCTTCACACAGGCCACTTCAAAGTTATTCCAGTGGGGCATGACTGGTCTTTAAGAAAAGCCTTTCATTCAGAGCTAAGGGAAGGGCCCTCACTAAAATGCCACCTACTGCTCCATACTCTTGCATTAGTCACACTGTACTCCTGCATGACTGTAATAAAGATTGACTAGCACACTTGGAAGAAAGGAAAAAAAACCAAAAAAGAACAGAACAACTGCAACAGGATAGTCCTTTGTTAACTGTGGCTTCCCCTCCCCACTATGAGAAAGAAGATCTGCTATGAACAAGCACTAACCTGTTACTAACCAAACTCCAGTATTGATGCATGCTTGACTAATACATTCTCTCAATCATGGTATTACTCCCTTACATGGAACAGAAATAACTCCAATTGCTCAATATGCTCTACAACAGGTAGGTGTTGTTTCAGCTTCCACTGGAAGCAATGCAGCACTGCATTATAGGTTTATCTGGACTTGACTCTTCCCTAACTATTGCTACTGAACAGGTAAATTAAATAGGACACTCCTCAGCCTACAATCAGAATCAGTTGATGCTACCTGCCCCCAGGTATCATGTGCTGGATTCTGCAGACAACTCACATTCCATGTTGAGTTTGCAGGAGACAAAGCCAGTTTACCAAAGCTTTGCAGCTTTTCTGATTAGTGTGCTGTCACATACTAGCATGTTGCTGCAGGAAGACAGAGTAGCCTGACTGCTGCATGATTGCCTTCTAAGGAGTGCTCTGCAGTGACCATTCTGAGATGAGAAACCAAATTATTTCCTTTTTCATTGAAAAAGTGTCGTGGGCCAGCATGTGATAACATGCACACCCATAACACCATGCTAGCAAACTTTCTCCTTCTATGGAAGGGCTCCCTACAGGTTCCTTAACCTTATTAGACTTAGATTTCATTTTCCAAAACTGAACAAGTAAGTGTGTGGAAACAGCTTACAAATCAAACCAACCCCACAGCCTTTGCTTTCTTCCTGCAAATCAGAGGGCACAGGGATGTACAACTGCAGATAAAGGTATGTGCAATGATTAGGGAATTACAGAACCCAAATAGGACAGAGACATTTCTCTAAGACATGAAAAGAATGAAAATATATCAGAAAGAAGGCAAAATAAAAAGTAAAATTTTCTGCTCAAGAAATGCATATTTACCTGCTCTTTAAACTTCTATCAATTACGAAACTCTGCCTGCAATTTGGGAGACTGTACCTTCTACAGATAGAGCTCTGCAGGATGCAAGATTTCATTTTTACCTCTGCCCTATGCAGAATTCTCATCATTCATAAATGGGAAGTAAGTCAACAGTGAGTAGAGCCTAGGAGGCAGATATATTATCTATATTTATGGACAGTACATATATAAAAGTACACGTACAGAACTTCCAAAGAGCTTTCTGCTTGATCATAAAGCAGGAAATTGTTGAAGCAGGTGCTTTTAGAAAAGCTTTCCTTGAAGTACACTGTGACAAGAGAATAGTTCCCATTAAATGGGTAGAAAGAGCTACTGGCAGAAGTAACGCATGGATACCATTGTTGGTTTGGGAGATGGAGATCAAGAGGTTGGGATCAGATTTTTTGTGTCTGTTTGGTATAATAGTTTCCCACTTGATATAAATGTAAAGGAAGTAGTGCCTTTGTGTACTCGTTGGATTAGCTTCAGGTTTTCTGCGATGAGGAGAAATTGGTTTCTTAGATGTGCTGCCTGGATTTCCTGGCTTGTGCCATCTCAAAACTTAGTTTTAAAGGATGAAAATTCTGAAAAATGCTTTTTCTAGGCAATTTAACAAAGGGGATTAGTTTCCTCTGCAACATTTACAGAATAACCATGAAATCCTCCAAAGTTTCCAGGAAAATTCTGAGATCTACACCTTTTCAATATGTTCTTCTTTCTCTCTTCTAACTTCTTAAACAAACACAAGGACTTGCAAGCAGGAATCTACTTGCAGTGTGCAGAACCTGCTGAACCTGAATTTTACCAAAGCACATAATTATGATAGGTGGATTGATTACGTAAGTAGAACCAGATGTATTTCAATACAGCCATTTCTCAGTAGTTGAATGAAAGAGCTTTTGAAGCCATGAAAAACTGGTGTCTTACAGAATCTCTCCTCAGTAGCACAAGATTTTAGTTAATTTGTTAACACTGCTCATGGTAAGCATTTTATTTCTTTTTCATTATTTTTTTTTTTTGGTGGGTAGTCAGTACCCATGAAAAAACTCAGACTATGAGTCCTGGAAAGAAGACTTCTCTCCTTCTATTAAGTGAAGTGCAGACAAAGGCCACACTGTATTTCATGCCTTAATGCAGACTGCCAGGATTGCTGGTAGGAGCAGAAAGGCAAGTCAGGTCAGACAGACTTCCAGCATTAACCTCTCCTCTAAGGCAGTCACTGACCACAAGAATTAGAAACCATGTTTGGTTCCTTCCTTACCATAACCACTTCTGTATTCAGAAGATGATGAGCACCAAGAAAATACAGCAGGGGGATTTCCAAAAGAATCTAAGCACTCCATAAACACACATCCAAGGACTTCAATAAAACTTGAAATCTCTTGGGAGAGACACTTTTTTCTGCATCTAGTGACACTGCTAATGGACACAAACAACAAATGACGTAGGTGGCACAAGAAACATGTCGAAATGGCTATTTGCTGCTTCTCCCAGGAACCACCAACTATTTGTACCAACAATGTGAAACCCTTGGGAAAGAGGCAGTTGCTCAAACAACCAAGAATCCTTTTTGTACTAAGTGGATTCTTGGGAAATTTAGAGCTAAGATATGTATTGTTGTCTTCACTTACGTAAGAGCTCTCTAAGGCTGAAAGTAAAACTGGGTGATCTAAATTAGTTTTTTCAGTGCACACCAAGTCATTTATAAGAAGCTGAGACATTCACACTTCCATTGACATCAGTAGGACTGCAGCATGCAGCCCTTTAAAAAAAAAAGTAATAAAAAAATAAATCAGGACACTGTGTTCTAGTGCCTGCATAAGTGTTTGTCACAACATTTGGGCCCTATTAAGCCCACACAGGCTGCTTAGACAGAAGAGGCTCTGTATCCTATTCAGCAGTCCTTCAAGCCTCACAATTTTATATTATTTCCCTGTCATTTCTTCAGGTCCCTGAAATCACAGAATCACCAAGGTTGGAAAAGACCTTTAAGATCACCAAGTCCAACCATTAACCCCCCTCTACCACGTCCAGCACTAAGCCATATCCCCAAGCACCACATCTACACAGCTTTTAACCACAGCCAGGGATGGTGACCCCACCCCCTCCCTGGGCAGGCTGTTCCAATGGCTGACAACCC
>WUAM01000431.1:80058251-80076462 GCA_024336885.1 Actenoides hombroni | reverse complement strand
TGAACCTGTACCAGTCAGTTTTTATCCTTCCCTCAAGAGCCAGAGTCCACTGGAAAAATCTTTCACGTGGCTGAACTTTGCTGATTGATCATTTTATGTGGTGCCTGGTCATAATTTTATTTAAATAATATTAACACTTGATTAAACCACAACCCAGGGCAGAAAATTACTACTGTGATACAAATTACCTCCGAGTGTATTTATTTTGGATGTATCTTGATGTTACCCTAAAAACCAAAGTGTGCATACACAAAACTGTGTGTGCATACACATATATACAGATATATTTCTATAGAGCCTCCATTTTCAAGTATGAAAATTTAGTTTGAATTTAACCAAAACCAATCATCCGAGGCTTTAGTCTGGGTGAAAAGAGACTACAGAACAGAGCGTTAGCTTGTATCTTTTGAAGCAACAGTTTGTTGGTTTGGGATAAAAGACCTAAAGGGCTTTCAGATACTACAGCTGAAGCAGTAAGAAATTCTGAGAAAGATGTTTCCAGCTGTGGTTCTCACATTTTTCCTGTAGCATCCAGGATTTTTTTCTGCATTTGGGACAAGGGGGTGGAGGGCATTATTTGTCTTTCTGGTTAGAATTATGTCATTTGGAAGCAGTTACTGTTCATTGCAGCTCTCAGCTGCAATTGAGTTACCAGGGAATACTTCAACAGCAAGAAAGAGTTAAACCTGATGTTGTACAAAGCCCCCAGAACTTCAGAATTTTCAAAGAAATGTGGCTGAGTTTAAATTAAAGCTCTTTCCCCTCCTTCAAATGTACACCTTTTAGATGTAGTTAAAGGGTAACTCCTTAACAAGTAAATGTTATTTATGAAATTGGTTCTATCAGATTTTCCTTTCTCTGTTTGCCTGTAAGCACAGTCTTCAATCTACTTGTTTCTTCTTTATTTTCCAAGAGTAAACTTCAAAGTTAGGGGTACAGATATGATGCAAGTATTCTACATTCCCCTCCCTTCCCGATCACTTCGGATTTTCTTTGCAAACAGTAAGTACAAAAAGCAATTTCTGCTTCGCAAATGCCACTCGTGTGAAACTAAACTAAATCACACAACAATTAACAAGATGTTAATGAGCTAAACCAGAAGCTTAATGGAGAAAAAAAACCAAACCAAAACATTTCTAGCAGCTATAGTGAGTTAAACAAAAGCTTCCTGAGGCTAAATACATTGCATACACAATACATTTCAGTTTGTGATGGCAAAAATGGATTTTTATATGAAAAAAATTGCACATTTTGCCATAGGCAGAGACAAGAAGCCTACAGCATTTCCTGCTATGAGTAAGATGGCAATTTTATCTTGTAAAAAAATAGTGTGGCTACCATAAACCATGCTTTTGTGGCAAGTGATCACCACACCTGGTATTATTAAAAGACACAAAAAGGCAAAAATCCTAGCAGAATATTCAGTTGTCTTAGACTGAAGTTAATGAAATATTGGCTTCAGTAGGGCCACGGTTTATTTTTATCCTGTTTAAAAGGAGAAATATTAACCAAAGGAAAGTTAGATCAGAAATATCCAGAAATATTTTAAGAATATGCTTGCATCTTCCCCAATTTCTTTCAATAGGATTTAATATTTAGGTAAAAAAAAAAAACCCTAAGATAAGATATCTTTCAGCCTCAGGAAATTACTGCACTGATTGTTCTTTCTAACTACTCATTACTGTTTCTCAGTGTTCTTTCATTCTCTAAAAATCTGAAAAATTCCTAGACTCAGTATACACAGCACACAAACACTGGGTGACATCTGACTGTGCAGGTTTGTGTGTCTGGAATTCAGAGGGGAAATGAAATTCAACTTTGTTTAAATGGCAGCTCCACCCACTGCTGCAACATGCAGACTCTGTGAGTGACACATACAGGGAAAGGACTTCAGCAACATCTGTGACTTATCCCAGCCACCAAAAACATTCTGCATTTCCCCATCAGATACACACAAACCCAGCTGGGTGTATCAGTTTCCCTCAATCCCAAAAGGTCTCTGTTGTCCAAATAACTCTTTTTCTTGATCTTGGGTTTTTTTGTCTTTAGACAAAACAATTTCAGCCAATTCCTCCAATAAGCACTCCAGTCAAGTGTCAGTCTCAGGAAATTTCTGACTGCAAGTACAGAATCATGTTATTAGCTTTACTGAGAGTTACGCAGTTAACTCCACTGATGAGACCGATTTCTTCCGCGTCCCTATAATGTCTCCACAACGTTGCCATGGGTCCAACCTTTACTTAGATCCAGTACACTTCTCTTTTTTTCTTCTTTTCCTCTTTACAAGTGGATCCTAATTTTGACAGTTCCTGTTGGAGCCTTACTTCTTCACTTGTAGGATTCATCTGCATCATCACCATGCAAAAAACATACTCAAGGGTAGGAACCAGACAAACTAACCATGCACTGTTTGCACCACACTGCTCAGTCTCACCCGGCTCTGGTTCTTATGAATGACACAAGACCAGTGTAAAAGGGGATCTTGAGCCTGCCTTATACACGTATATGAGCAATCCCATTCACTCAGCTGGCAAGGAACAGCTTTCACCAGGAAGAAAGGTTAATTCATTAGGTTTCAGCATTCTTCACTGAACACCGGTTCGTGCCCAAGCTGAATACAAATAAGAAATTGGAGATGTGAATGGGCACAGAAATTCATTTCCCTGAGATTTCTAAAAACTAGGATGGTTTAGACCTGTTATTTCCATTACAGTGCAGATGCTGTTGTATGTGGTCATTTAAAAAGCAGCAGCCTGGAGACAGTCGAGTGGGATGTGTGATACGCTATTTTCCTGTGAGCAAGGTCAGATCCATAAATTCTAGAGCTGCTTCTGTAGTAAGATTGCAAAGCAGGTAAACACTGCCTAAATATATGCACATATATTTTATTCTATTTACAGAAACAGGATCAGTTACCTTTACATTCGAAGGATATTTCTTTAACCTAATCAGAAGTAGTCAGTTAAGGTTTCTTTTAATTAATTCCCCAAATAGCAAGATGTACTGGTGCATTTACTTTGCTCTGAAATAGAGTGGCTAGGTTTTCTTTCTGCCCCTCACATACTACTACTGCAAAAACCAGAAGTCTCCTCTCCCCGTTTGTTTTGCACAGCAGAGATACCTCCAACCATCTGTGTAACTAGAGCTGGAAAAATTTATTACCTGCTTCAGCTGAGCAAAACACCCATGAAAAATGTATTTGTACAAACACCCCCTAACAGAAGCAACACACACATTTTCCTGCTGTAAATTAAAACCATGTTTGTTATGACACCGGAGCCAACTGGCATTGCTTTTGACTAATTTTGTAGCTTAGCTTGGACTCCTAAGCAGTATGGCTCTGTTTCCAATCAAGAGCTTTGGACATAGCTAAGGAAAGACGTAAATGTATTTAGACACTAACAGGGAAAGGAAAATAAAATACAAATAAATAAATACATATACACAGACACACACACCAACAGTTTGACTCACTATTGATAGAAGGCCTTGAGTCTCACCCCATTGCCTGAGAGCATGCTGAGTATTCAGGTGCAGGTTTTCCTCATTAACTGAAATTAAAGAGCTAATTATCCAATCATCTCTCATTTCTCCATACCACATGACACAGAAGAGCCCAGGTTACCTGTGTATTTTTCATTGTGCATTTCCTCTGTTTTCTAAGAGTTAGAATTTGAACCTAGCTAAGTATTTCTTGGTTTTCAGTGTGTATTTACAGTGTGCAGTGTATGAAATAAAGGTGAAATGAGCTAAATTAATGTAGACACCTTAGATGGGTATACCTTCTACTTTCAAGTAAACACAGTTCTCATAGACTTCTGTGGGAGTCCTGTGTGAGTAATGACTAAATAAAAACTTTGCCAACTACTTTTATGTGCTTGTATATGTTACAGTTTATAAATATGCTGTATAAACATGAAATATCTTGAGAGAGACTATAATCATCCAGGAAAAAAATATAAATAGGTCATAGCTTCTCCTACTTTCTATTTAAAAATGGCAGTATTGTTGGCACACTGGTCTAACATTTCAGAAATTCAATTAAAATATGTCTTCTGTATTGTTCCCAGATTTGGTCAACCTCCTCCTTTGCAATCCTGTCTGCTTCAAAAGGAAGTTTTTTAGGAATACTTACACACACCGGAGCACAGTTCAAAACAAAGGCATCCTATCAGCAGTGTCACCCAGGGAGCAGTCTTACTGCCAGCAGCATCCCGTGTCCGTTGCCGACACTCTGCAAAACACTTCAAATTCAAACCTAATTCACGTATCCGGATCATTCTCATCCCAAGTCTATTGTTGTGTGATTTAATAATTGCCCTTCAGGTTGATCTGTGTTGCGCTCCTGTTGCCCTCTGCCCACCTAGGTACTCTGTGTCTGGTAGCTGACTCCTGGTTGAAAGGTCTCTGGGAGTTCTCCAGGTCTCTTGGCACAGGGTGGAGCACCGTGGGCTAGCGTAATGCAAGTAGCAAATCACAGCTGAGAATCAGACAGCTGCACCCAGAAAAACTAGCAGCTTCTCAACTTGCAGCACTGGTTCCAAAGCTCTAAAGCTACAGGTTTATGCTAAAGGCAGCGTGAAAAAGTTTTGTGGATTAGATGTGTAGACTGTTTAGCAAGCTTTACTTCGCCAGAACATACCAAAGCAAGATCATGAAGCGATCAATTCCTCAGGATGCTGCTCTAATCAAGGGAGCTCACATCAGCATGGCCTACCTGTGAGCATCACTCAAACATGGAATTATTTAATCAAAAGGAAATTTAAGTGCTTGAAAGGAAATACAAGGTTCATTCTCTGCAGGTAGTTGTTTGGTTGAAGTGTTCTCCTTCACTGTCTGGGGGAACTGAGGTAGGATTCATTATCATCTTCTGCTGTCTCTCCTACCACAGATGCAAGTTAACTGCTGAAATCTCAGAACAATTTTTATTTTGGTCCTGCTTAACTGCAACATCTTCTGTGACTGTAAAACATTAATTATCCAAGCAGAACCAAACAAAAAGTACATAAAATCAGGCATAAAAATTTCCTTGCCCTGGGCATGTTTTCCTCTTGTTAAAGGTGATGGAAGTTCATTGAAGTCCAATAGTAAGATGAGAAAAATGAGGCTCTGCAGGAATAGTGAATGAAAGAGTTAAGGAAAGATGTGGGCTTTATTTAATGTTGCAACATGAGCAGCTCAGTGTGAATGTATTCTATTACAACAACAACGAAAACCAAGAAAGTCTAGTTAAAAAAAATAAATCAAAGGCATTAGTATATGATTTAACTGGGGATTATTTTAAATGTCACTTTGACAGAGAGTAGTTTGGTGACTATTTTTTTAATTGTAAATTCACCTTTGTTGCCTAGCACTTGCTTCAGAGTGAGAAATTCCATTATGTTTCTGTTGCTCAGGACTGTTAAAAGGACAATTTATCATTTTTCGCTCAGCACCTCTAATTACAGTGGCTGACAAGAGGAGGAAAGAAATTGCCTCAAATTTTCCCACATGCTTGAATAGAAAAATAATGAATAGAATACCAGTCTACAAAGCCTCAGTTTATTGAGTAATATTGACTCAACAAAGGCAAATTCAACAGGGTTGTCAATAGCTAGATGAAACCAGATTCACACTCCCATGAAGACAGCTCAGATAGGTAATGTTTTGGCTGTCATGGAAGGAAAAGGAAAAGAAAAAAAATAAATCAGGAAAAGTGGCCAGTATCCACTCAATATGCTGTCAGAGAAACATATCTCAGCCTTACCTGAAACCATCTCTGAGAGCATATGGGAGTAACTGGGAATCTAGACTCAAGACTGAAGATTGGAATTACTCTTAGACTGTTAGGGATGCTTTATTTTATGTCAACGACTTAGACATATTTCAGCAGCCTGCACTGCATCTGAATGCCAGCCACAATGTTTTCACCTGCTCTAGCTGTTTCTGCAAACCTCCATTTGCTTTGGTAGTTGAACAAGTGCAAACAAATGATTCTCCTAGCACAGTACAATTCACAATGACATCTGTCTGGTGCTGGAAAAACCTGTCATTCTGCTTCCCCTTAAAAAAGGAACTCATTTCCAGTGGGTATCTAGGAGCAAATTGTTTTTGTTGTTGCCTCCCTTTTTTTTTTTTCTCCAAATAAAGGATGTTTGCAGAAGATTTTCAGGGACTTACTGATTTAAACCATCTTCCAAAATATCAAAGGTCTTCCCAAACTTTAAATAAGCTCCGCACTTCTGAAATTTGCTGATCTTTGGTCGGGAAGTGCAGCACTCAGGTGCCTGGAGTCCCACTGAGTCATATTTGCATGCCAGGAATAGTTAGTCTATCCATTTTCAGCAGGCACATTCACAAAATACAGTGATACTCCTGCTGACCAAAGATAACAAAAATATCCCTTATGGTTAAATGATACAGAGCACTGTATATTGATTTTCTTTAATATTAGACTCTGTTTTATCTTATGAACATTGTCAACTACTCCATATTTCTGTATGCATTATATTTTATATATATCTATTTCTGCTATATTTTGTCAGCACGATTTTTATCGAAAGTCTTTCATTGTTTGCTGACATACCTTATTTATGTTTGACTTTGAAATGGTCATATAATCATTGGCCTCCTTTCATACTCCATTATGCTAAACCAGAGCTGCAGAAACAGGATTATTTCAGTCTCAGAGTGGTTCAGAGACATTAAATATTAAGTAAGTTTTTTCCTTTTAGCTGCTGAGTGACTCCTGAATAACCATTTAGAAAAAACCAACCCCACCATCTAACAGATGCAACTGCAAAAAATTCATTGGCATATGCAACCATCGGTTTATTTCACACTCAGTTGCTACTCTGTTTGGCAGCAATGAAGCGACAAAGTAAGGTAAGAAATGAAGCACCTGAACTCTGGCATTGTAACACAGATGGTAGATGGGTGAACTCTGTAGATCAGGTGAAGTGTACCCTGTCTTTGTTGCCCCTAGAGAGAACGTCTGGCCTATCTTCAGCTGGGAGGACAGAGGTTTTCCTAGGTAGCAGTATGACCTGCAGTTAAGGTGCACATACCCTTTACATTTTCAGTAAACAAGGAACCTGTAATTAACACCTCAAATGCAGAAGTGTAATGCAGAAGGGCGGTGCTGTCCAACCTACCCTGTCATTTCCCATTCTTTACACCACTGAGGCACATGCATAAATCATATTTCTTTATCTGTGAGCACTCTCAGATTTCTGCCACCTTGCTACCTCTAGCATCACACTGACAACTGATCAGATGCATCTCCTAAGCAGGTCAAAGTCTGCCCTCTGGAAGTCCAAGGTGGCAGTTCTACTGACCCCCCTCCTTTCTTGCCCAAGAATTGAGAACTCTAACATTTCACGATCACTACATCCAAGACGATCTCCAACCTTCACATCACCCACTAGTCCTCCTCTGTTTGTGAGCAACAGGTCAAGCAAGGCACCTTACCTAGCTGGCTCACTCATCACCTGTATCGGGACATGATCTTCCACACACTCCAGGAACCTCCTAGAGTGTTTCCCTTCTGCTATATTTTATTTCCAGCAGGCACCTGGTAAGTTGAAATCCTCCATGAAAACAAGTAGTAGTGATCGTGAGACTTCTCCCAGCTGCTTATAGAATAAGTCCTCTGCTTTTTGGTCCTGTCTGGGTTGTCTATAACAGACTCCCAACATGATGTCTGCCTTGTTGGCCTTCCTCCTAATTCTCACCCATAAACACTCAACCCTATCATCACCATCATTAGGCTCAAGACAATCAAAACACTCCCTAACATACAGAGCCACTCTACCACCTCTCCTTCCTGTCCTATCCCTTCTGAAAAGTTCATAGCCATCCAGTGCAGCACTCCACACAGACATCTAGATGGAGGGGTTTCAGCAGAGCTCCTGTCTGCTGGGAGGAAAAATTACATCACAGATTGAAAAAAAACCCACATTGCCACCAGCCTGGGAAGTGTCTCAAATGTCAGACTCTCAGTATTTTAAGTACTTCAGTAAGGAATGAATAACATACTTCCTTAGCACAATATTTCAGTAAATTGTCTGTGAAAGCTGAGCAAAAATTGATACTCCATTACTGCAGTAACCACAGAAAGTGTCAAGTTTCTGGGTAAGTAATTACTAAATAGAATATTTGGCAGAATTTTGTATATGTAATTGATTATTGGCCTTTTAGAAATGTAAATAGGAACAGAAAGAAAAAGTCCTCATCCCCTTGGGAAGGGTAGCACTGAATTCATGCAATGAAAAAATAGCTGGAATCAAACCCAAAGAGTTAAAGTAGTAGTGAAGCTGAAGATCAAAATTCTAAAGAAAACTTACTTAAAGTAACCTTGTCAGTAGCAAGAACATGCATAATGAGACACTGGCTGAAGAAAGCATCTGTTCCCACATCTGTCTGAACTCATTATACATATACATAAATATGTATATCCTGTAACAACAGAAGTAGCAATTCAAGAGTCACCAAAAGAAGCTAAAGAACAGAGACCAATTTTTTGAAATCCAAATTTGAAACATCTTAACTAAAATATTACTTAACTTTTTTTTTTTAATTGAAAAAACTCAAATACCACCTTCCTTTAGCTAACAGAGGAAAAGATAGATGTTTACAATTTTCTGCCTTCCAAACTCAAAATAGGTTCTCAAACTCAAAACAGGTTCTCAAACTCAAATTGGACCTTCTCTGTAGTCACCCTAACACATACTAGGCCTGGAGGTTTTTATTTCTGACCCACTTAGATGGTCACTTAAAAATCAGCCAACCCTTTGCTTGCCCTCCTATTCCTTTCACCCATCATATATTTTTTTTCCCTTGTACTTAAGTTCTGGTCTCTCACCTACCATATTGATTTTCTAAAATAGGAATTAATTATTTTGTAGCAGTAATTAATTTCTTCATTCCCTTCAATTTTAAATTTTTGAATCATGTAGACAGTTCTATTCTACAGTTTTAGGACAAAACTAAAGTTTGAGAAAACCCAAAGCCCATAATCAGTGCTCAATGTTCTCAAGAGATCAGGGCCCAGAAGATAGTTAGGTGACAAAGGTTTTTACCAGAGTTCAGCAAATTAGGTGTTAACACTCTCAATCTGTCTTTTTCATTTTTCTTTTCTTTCTTTTTTTTTTTTTAATGCTCAAATAAGTAGTGATCTCATTTATTAAAAACTGAAGCACTGGAGTCTAATTTCTCTGGAATGTACTAGAGACACTTCAAATATGGGATTCTTGAGTTAATCAGTACCAGAGTGCTCTAACTCACTTCTTGCAAACACCTTTTTATAATAAATTCATACACAGTTGACTTTCTTTTTTATTTTTTTTCCACAGAAAACTTGAGGAGATAGCTATGGAGCTCTCAAATAAACTCATGATTAGCTGCACACAAAACAGATGCACAGGCAGTTGCATACCAACTAGAGCGAAAGATTTCTACATGTGAATTCTAAAACACTTTCTGTTAGTACCACGAAGCACAAGCTCTATTTTCATAAGACTCCTCATTATTTTCTACAGAAAGGAGAAATTTTTCCTCAAAAGTTTTTAATTCTGATCCCACCCAACTTCCTAGCTGGTTCTCTGCTTAAGATGGTGCATTGTATTGGGCAGAATACAAACTCAACAGTGTTAACAGGAAGGAGAATTGTGAACTTACCATCCTTGGCTGGTCTGAGATGCAGCAGAATTTTCATATGAACTACATGTTACAGCTCAAAAGTTAAAAAAAACCCAACAACATCAAAAACACACACCTAGTCCTACTGTGCAGCACATGGAACTCAGAAAAGAGGGGGAAAAAAAAAAAAAAGAGGTTGAAATCCACATACTGATTTTTTAAAATTTCAGCCAGAGGGAGAATCACAGAATGTCTTTGGTTGGAAGAGACCTTCAAGATCACCTAGTCCAACCTTCAACCCAACACTGCCAGCCCACCACTAAACCATGTCCCTGAGCACCAGGTCCACACGCCATTTAAATGCCTCCAGGGATGGCAACTCCACCCCTGCCCTGGGCAGACCATTCCAGTGGTTGAGAACCCTTTCAGTGAAGAAAGGTTTCCTGATATGAGCCTAAACTTCCCCTGGTGCAGGTTGTAGCCATTCCCTCTGGTTCTGTCTCATGTGACCAGGGAGAAGGCGCTGTCCCCCTCCTCACTCCAACCTCCTTTCATGTAGTTGGAGAGAGGAATAAGGTCTCCCCTCAGTAACCACATAATACTATCCACACAAAAGTTGGAGCAGCTAGAAGGGACAAAATTTCAGCTCTCTAGTCTGAGTTCTTAAAAAATATCTCAGTGCTGTTCACAAGAGCTGAGATTTCAACTTCTTACTATGGCTTACTGCAGTTCTTCAGACTATTAGTTCTACATCAGTTTGGTAACTCTTCAATGACTGCACAATAGGACAGCAAACACTTCACTGCAAGACTGGTAAATCTGTTGAAACTCCAGTGCAATTGTTATGCAAACAATTCATAAATCATCACTAATATTTACCCTTGTGGGAGAGTTATGGAAACTTCTGTGATTGACCCCTGACATCAAGCCAATGCAAACACATTGCTCTAAGTGGGATGACTTTTTTCCCCCCTCCCTTGGAAGCATAATTTCAGGCTTTTTCTTTGAAGTACTTCAATTACATATACTCATTCTTCAAGTTGATGCAGTAGTTTTGGGCTCTGAATTTAAAATACTATTTCCTAACAGATGTCTACCAAATGAAAGCAGAATTCTATAAATATTCAATTCCTACCCAAACTATTCTTTGATTTTATGAATACCTATGCTACATTATTCTTCAGCCTCATCTCATGCCTTCCTGACACTTTTTTCTAAAGTTTTCATTAAAAAGCAACTAAAAGTTGGAGTGATTGGAGAGTAGGGCAGAGGTATGGACAGAAAAAAAAATGAAATTAAAAAAAAATAATCTTTTCTTAAGCAATCATCCTTTAAAAAAAAGCATGGGAACATTCTATTTAGGAAATGTAATAGAATAAAAACTTCTACCAGGGATTTTTTTTCACATAAGGAAAAAAAAAAAAAAGAGGTAGGCATTGAATTTGATATCAATGACACTGTGACAATATTTCTATGGCTTGAGGCTGTATTTATTGGTAACAGAGATTCAGTGTCACTGAGACCTTTAAGTTATATTTTGCTCATTTATGAAGAATGTTTCATGCTGTTGAAAAAGAATATAGAAGTTATGTGTAGCTCATCAGCAGTTCATGCAGCCTCTTTGACAGGATCCTCAGCAGTCTCTGTAACATATTGAGCTGATCTCTTTTCTTTGGGGTAATATCAAGAGGAACCTATGCAGACTATTGAAAAGCAGCCCAGCTTATGACCAGGAAAAAGTAAAACAATCTGAGAACACATATACAGTAAATGTGAATTTACACTCAAAATTGAAGTTCATTCTCTTTAACATAGTCAGGTTTTTTGACTCCTGAGCCACACAAGAGAAACCTCAAAAGCTCAGCCTGTGCACTGAGGAAGTTTGTATGTAACATGTGAAGGATTTCAGGCACCTGAGCCTTTAGGCTTTACATCCCTGTGATGGGACTTTAAACCATGAGGCAGCAGTATACATTATGATTTTCCTAATGAACATCAGGACAGGGGAAAGACAAAATTTCATCCAGCCTATGTTCTTCAGGATAGTAATGCTTTCTTCCTAATCCCCTTGGAGCAGGAATGCGACTGACCCCAGAGGGGGGAAAGAATTAAAACAGGCTTAACAGCAGGAACAGAGAAGAAAGATCAGAACAAACACTTAAAAAGACACGATTGAAGGTCTGGAGAGCAGTGCAGCAAGGGCAGGCATGGCAGCAGATTAAACAACAGAGACACAAGCCTCAGTTTCATCGTAGGCTTCCAAGAGGGTATATGCTGTATCTGTCTCTATCCAACCAGTAGCATTTCAGTCATTAGTTTTCTGGTTTTCCACCCGATTTGTTCGATCTCGGCATGGTTTCAACTTGTCAGGTGTTGGGGTTGTAAACCTGAAGTACTTACGAGCAGGAATAAATTTGATTTCACACTTATTTGATTCTAATCACAGCAAAACAAACCAATAGGTATTAGTCTGGACAAGAACTCTGGAGCTTGATCCTAGAGTGACAATTCTGGAGATTATCCTAATGATTTATCCAAAGCCTTTAGCTGACTGACCAGGCAACTACTCGTAGCTTGTGGACTGGTCACCAGGATAGACCCAGGAAATCTGGATTCAATTCCCAACTACATGCGTATCTGGTGAGTCCCTTTTCCAGGCCAAGAAAGAGGCACTGCTTCTCCAACAGGTATTGTTCTTAATTTCACACTCTTACCTCCAGGATCCTTCTTGGTTTTGTTCTGAGGTTTGTGGGCAGCACAGATTTGAGAACCTCTCCAGCAGCAGGAGTTCACCACTTGAAGAACATACCAAGCAGCTGCTGTTTCCTGTTCTTCAGCAAAGAAGGGAAGGGGGACAGAAACACTTCATTAAGTAAAGCAGTTGGAAAAAGACATTTTTTAACATAAATTAATAAAACTTTACAGAGAATATCAGGAAAAAAATCAACCTTAGATCAAATTAGATCAGGTATACAGATTCTTGACAATATTTTTCTGCTTAGATTAACAATCCCAGTCAAAGCCACACACAACACCCCTCCCCCTGCTCCAGTCACCCTTGAGTTTCATCATTACCAGGCTTATAATTAACCCAGGAAGCTGATTAGAATTTTGTTATTCCCTGCTACACAGCTGACTGTTGTAGTACAGATGGGATCCTCTTATTTCCCATGTATGCATAACTAAACTGTAACCAGCTCGGGTGACAGCTGTGTGTTCGACGGGGTTAAAATCCCAGTGTCAGCTTAGATAACAGACAACACACTGATGAAGACAGCCCTAAATTCTGTGTTTTCTGGGTATGGGTCATTTAGAAAAGGTCTACAAAGTCAAGGCAAACATATGGGGGGGGGAATGAGATATTAAATAAGTGCAAACACACAGATAGACGTGCATATTGTCGGAGTGCTTATGCAGGCTCACCCCTGCCCAGTGGTATTTAAAGGTTTTATGGAGAATAAGGATGGGTAACTTTCCATAATTACATTGAAATTTAAATTATTTCAGTTAATTATTGTCATTTTAATTATTGTATTTTTAAAATACTGGGTTCTAATAAAAAATGTTTATATAATTTACATTTTCTGTTGACCCAGTGCTACAATTCCACGAAGATCCTGCAAATAGTTGTATATGTAGTACAGCTCTGTGCAAGTAGTAGCTCTGTAAAATAGGGTAATCTTAAATAATTTTCCCTATATGTCTGGATTAATACAACACTAATTTTGATTTGTCTATGTAAATAAAATAATTGCTATTTAGGTTCTTTCTTATCACTGAAAAGCATGTCTATAAACCATCAAAACAGCATGTTCTAGCCACCAGAAAGAAAGAAAGTGTAACTGATTTCTTTTTTTCCTCTCTTTTTCTGCACAAATGGTATCAGTTCCTGACAATCAGCTCCAGACCCTTCGGAAGCTGTCCAAAGAGATAAGCTGCCTCATCTGTTTTATCTATATGTCTAAGCTTTAGTTTGATCTCGGATGACAGAATAGGGTGCTACTTATGTTTCCTAAGATGGAAGGAGCATGGCAGTATTTACAAAGTCCTGCTTTAAACCAAAGATGTTAACAGCTATTTTCTATATGCTCAATGGATAAAGACACAGGAACCTCTTGAGTACAGTTAAGATTCAGATGATGCTTTCTCGAAGGAGTATCTGCCATCATCATCATCAACAGAAGAGTGTACAGAAACCAGATTCCCTGGGCTAAAATAGATCTGCGTAAAATTCTCTCTCTCCTTCATTCCAACTCCCTCCCCTTTGAACTTACCTTGGATTTTTCTTGGTTTCTAGCCCAGAGGAAAAAAAAAGAAAGTATGGTTAGTTTTTCTTGATAACACCTATCTCATGGGTGTGGAGAGTATTGTGTATACTCATGTCAGCATTTGAAAGCATTACTTCAGAAAAGTGTAAATACAAGATGGTTTATTCAGGCTAAACAGCTGCAGGGAGGTATTAGCGTATAATCAGTCACAGTGTGGGGCTTGAAAAGATGTACCCCACCAGGAGACTCTTCTAGATTAGTGTGAAGAAACACCATCACAATAAAGGAAAATAATTCTCTTTCTGCCTCTGCTCATTTCCCTCTTTTTGCAACCTCTGAACAAATACTTCAGCATTTTCCAGACTAACTTCATTTTTATTTTTTTTTCTAGGTCAGAAGAGAGGAAAAGCACACGTCAGAAGGAACTGAAATTCTGAAAGCTAAAATACCTTCAGTCTTTAAACCTCAAAGAAAATTGTACAAAATGCCTTTTAATTCAGGAAGCAGCAAATATACAACTCTTGCTAACCTACAATACCAGCAGGTATTTAATTACACTTAAGAGCTTTATACTCTTTTGGAATAAAACCACTTCTGTACTGGTGGGGAGAGGAAGGTCTTCCCTAACTAACTGGAAAACCTGCTGAGTGGGATCACCTTTTTATACCCAGTAATGTTCTGGGCATGGAAGAGTTTTTCCAGAGATAGCTATTCATCTGCTTAACCTCAGAATGCTTTTTCCCTGCTCTCCTATCATCAGTTTCCTTGCTCTTAGACAAAATCCAGAGAGCATCACAAAATCCAGATAAACCAAGGAATCGTTGCAAGTGCTTCGTGGTGGTTTGAATGAGGCCTGTATTTTTTTCCAAGCACCAGTAAATCAGCCAGGTGATATTATGCCACTGACTAAAAGCAAACTGAAAAAGTGCAAATTTAAAAGTGGCTTGGTGTATTTTAAGCATAGAAAACACTCCCTTCTGCAGCCCTGTGTCAGAGAAACATATGCCATGCCTTTCTTCTTCTAAGTCCCCGAGAGAGAAGGTAACACAGTAAATGGAACACTATCAAAGAAGTGCTTGCTCCTCTCCCAGGAGGAAGCAGCAGCAGCAGCACAGAGATTCTTTGCTGCTGAAAAGCCTCCATGCAGCATTTCTGAGTTTGAGGGTTTTGTCACCTCTTCTTCCCTCGGTCGTTTTAATACAGCTGCATGGCCTTAGCAAAGTGCAGACTGACAAAGCCAAGATAGGTTTGATCTGGGCTCGTTCTCAATAGCAGCAAAGATGTCAGGTGGCACGGGGTTCAGCACAGAACCCTTACCCAGCCACCCCGTCAGTTTTAATGATGACTGTGTTATTACTCAGCTACTTTAGATGTGCCAATGCAGACATGCAAACAGGTACAGCTTCTGCAGCATCGTCGTTCTGTTCAACCCAGACACACTCATTCTTGGAATCACCTTCCTGAACTTTCTGAGACTGGTCAACTGGAAAAAGAAACGAAAGCAGTACAGAAGGTCACAACTTTCTATCACCCCTCTTTTCAGACTTCCCCAGTTATAAACAGTACTTTAAAGTTCACAATTCTTGTGCAGCTCTAGACTCAAAAGTATCTCATACTGGCCAGTTAGGGGATCCTGACCTTCTTCATGTCTGCTCTGGGGTGAAAGTCATAAAGGACATTGAACTGAAATGTTATGGCAGCTGGCTCAACTCAGAGGAACCACTCACTGAACCCAGTTTTCAGCTTCATTTCTAAATGACATTTTATCAAATAAAGGGATTAGATTCAACTGTCATGCTTTCTGGTCTTCAGTTCTACATAAACAGATTCTAACAGTATAATTCTCAGAGAAAAATACGATGATTTATATAGAATTTTGAGAACTTTCTACACAGATTTTGTATTGTCCTTGATAATGAGGACTTAGAGGTGTTTGGCCAAGTTTGCAAACCAGGCTGTTTCAGGTCTAGGACACAGCTGCACTCCAATGATTCCTCGTTACCTTTGGAAAAAGCAGATCTCTGTTTCTGTGGAGTATTACATTTTCCCAAGCATCCTAACACATGTGCTTTCCATTAGGAATTAGGTGAAACAGAAAAAGCCCACTGAAGTCAAATAGTACAGGCTACAAAAAAACCCCAAACCCTCAGACCAAGGCATTGGTTGGGGAAAAAAGGGGGACATAACAGGCCCTCTTCTTCAAGACAGCCCATCAACTGTTTGGTACAAATAGTGTGTTTCTTTGTTAAAAAACCCAAATCCATTATATAACCCATGGATACTCTGAACCACACCTACCACTTCCACAAAAATAAATAAATAAATAAATACACACACACACAAAAACAAACACAAAAACCAGGTCCATAAATCTTGTTTAAGTCAGTCCTGAAATGCTTATGTTCCCAAAGCCCTCTGCCCCCAAGGCACCTGGAAATCTCCATGCATCCTCAACGGAAAAATCCTACTGTTTGTGATTCTGGGACATGTCTTGGTTCTGATCAGTGGCTAAACAGACAGACGATCCCCTAACAAATACTGAGGTTTTATCTTACAGATTTGTGTTGACACTGGTACATTTCTCCAAATATTCGTGTTTGTCTTCCAAAACTTGGAACAAACAGAGTACAAGGCCGTGTGCTCTTCCTTTGACTCTGACACTTCAACTGACAATGACCTCAGAATAACTGATACACCAGTGCTAACAAATACCCTCTGTAATTAGATTTGTTAAAATTCCCAGAGCAGAAATCTTCCAAGGTATCTGCAGGACATGCCTACAGAATACAGTGTTCTTTATGCACTGAAATGCAGACATTCATCCCCTTTATTCACTTTCATCTGCTAAAAGTTTCTTAGCTAGAAACATCTTCAGAACAATTTTATCACCTTAACTGTCTAGTAAGGAGTATAACCTGGGACTCAACTAGAGCAGACAGAATTATAAGAGCCTTGAGTATGTGCCTGTGAGCCTGTGCATGTATGCATTCAGAGGGTGATAAATTGGCATGAAACCCACTCCCCAAATAACCTTTTCTTTCCAGAAAGATGCATACAGAATTGCAGTGTGTAAGTTAATGACTCTAAAAATTCTTTAGTAAGAACATAATGAAATATCTTAGACTTAACTGTGATGTAAATCATAAGTCATCTTACTCCAGTGATGCCCAGGGATTTATTTACAATATTTTTGAAGCTGTTTCCCAGCGAACAAGAGATTTTCTCTCCTAAAGCCTCTTCTTAGCCTGCCTCATGAAATAAGTTGTCCATCAGTGACATATGCCTTGTAGTCTAGAATTCTACACTGTCACAAATGGAAGCAGAGGGCTGCTTCGATTAATTTTCTTACCTTCAGCTGTCTTGCCCCTCATTTCATGCAGAGATTAGCAAAATAGAATTAAGAGGATTAGATTAATAGATTCAGTTTGCTATTTTCCAATCAATATTACAGAGAGCAGTGTGTTGTTTCTGATCATAAAGAGAAAATAGCACGTTGATTGCAAAATTAACTGGTATCACAAATTACCACAAATCTGCTTTAACTGTCTCTATTTCTCATTATTTCCCAATAGCTTTAACAACATTTACATTCATCTCACTGAACAAGAAAACCTGATTAGGGGCACTAAGTGAAGGGAGTAACAGTTCCTGAGCGCTGATTATGTGCATTTTGCTTAGTGATAATCAAATCTTATCTACTGATAAGGTTCTCCTCATCTCCCTTCTTCAGAATAGCAGCTTCCTGTATCTGGATAATATTCTATTGGTTTTATCTAAAACATACATGAAGTGATATAATTCTCTGTGGTCTAAGGAAATGATGGTTCTTTGCCAATTTCCTGACCCTGTGACTTGGTGTGTATAAAGTGTAAAGATGCCACTGATGGATACTTATTTGAGTTTAAACATAACATGATGTATTTGGTTTAGGATCCCTTTCAAAAATGTTTTTCAAGGCTTTAAACATATCATTTTGAAATGGATTTGTCCACAGCAGTTTATCACCATGCCTTCCTCAAAAATTCAAGCCTTAAACTCATTCCCCTTAAGAAAACAAAAATACAACAAACAAAAACCAGACAAAAAAGCATTTGAGTTATTAAGCTAATCAATTCTACTCAATGTGATATACCGAAATAAAATAATTTTCTATCTAATTATTTCTATATAAGGTTTTTATATAGAAATTTATATAGAACATTTCTTAAAGAGCTTCCAATTATCCCAATGCCTCTCAACACATAGAATCACAGAATGGTAGGGGTTGGGAGGGACCTCTGGAGATCATCGAGTCCAACCCCCCTGCCAGAGCAGGGTCACCCAGG
>WUAM01000431.1:80013014-80058151 GCA_024336885.1 Actenoides hombroni | reverse complement strand
TAAGATATAAAACAAAGATGTGTGGCTTTGCATCTGCAGACAAGCTTATATTCCGCTCAGTCAGGTCTGCATGGCAGAGACCACGGAGTGGTGCTCATCCAGCAAGTCACAAAGGACAGCCACCATTAAAGGCTTTTCTGCCTTTGGGCGTGTGGAGAGAGAGAGAGTAGCTCTAAGAAATGTCTCCCTTTTATGGCCTCCAATTGCCCTGCCCAACAGTGTCATTAGTCTCAGCGCAGTATAATCAAACACATCGGTGACCTGGTGACCCAGCAACACTGACAGGGCCCAGGTAATGAGGGTAAATACCACTGGAATCTTGTTGTTAAACAAAGTGGTTTTTACCTTCAATTCCACCCACATTATAGGGATTTATAGAGACTGGAATAAATTTGCTGAAGCCAGTGCTGAGAGAAGAAATGTAGACATAAGTTTTTGTTCCCATCTTCCATACTAAACGGTTATTTGCTCTCTTTTGTCTCATTTTCATTGACTTCACTGCTGTGCTTTCCAGGAAGAGATATCACCACAAAACAAAACCTCACGAAAATGTGCTACCTGTGTTACCTGTGCCTTTCTTGAAAATGATCCTATTGATTTCATTAAAATTTCCCCCAGCTCCTTTCAAGGAGAAACGTTTTTCATCAGGCCTTCTTAGAATAGCTCCTACAAGCCTCTAAACAAAAGACAGAGGTCTCAAAAGGCTGTTGGTTTATTTGGGCATACATTAGAGCATCGACTGGAGCTGCTCCTCAGGTGAGGAATGGAGACTGCCCATAACACACGTTCCCATGCTCCCAAATAGCAGTACTATGCTAGAAAAATTCAAAGGAAGATCCGCTCCAAGGTAAAGTCAAACTTCCAACCTTCATTACTCAGAAGTGATCAATTTGGCTGTTTTAAATTAAGCACTGTTGTAGCTATTCATTTAAAAGAACTGAGAAAGAGAATTACTGGGGAGGCCAAATACCCCCAGCAAGGAAGAAGTACAGCTGTAGTTCTGTGACCTCCTCTTCCAGTGGCAGTACCTGTTTGAGTAGTTCCTTTCTACCTTCTTATTATCCTCTCAGTTGTGTCCTGCATTAAAGAGATTAACTTGCACATGTTCACTCTGCAACCACATGAACAAAGCTATCACCATGGGCCATGGTGATTCCCCAGTGCTGTCAGCACAGGGATGCTTAAAGCAACAGTGGCACTGATGGAAATCTTTGAGTAGATGGCAAACAGGCAGCAAGTCAATGTACAATTCAGGAGTAATATCTAAGGCTGTTTGATGGAGACAAGTGCTGCAAGGTCTGTAAAGCAAGGCTTGTTTCTTTCGGGGTGGTTTTGGTTGGTTGGTTTTGGTTTGGGGTTTTTGTTGGTTTGTTTGTTTGTCCTGGGTGTGGTGTTTTTGTGGTTTGGTGTTTGTTGTGGGGTTTTTTGGGTTGTTGTTGTAGGTTTGTTTGTGGGGTTGGGGCTGGTTCACTGAAGCCTTGTGAAAAGCACCGAGCTTTGGGATGTCTCTCTTCAAAAGCTCTGACAAAACAGCAGCAGATCTCAAATATATAAGGACCTCTTTTTTAGCAGCAATGGTAGACTAGACCTTTTCTTTCCCCAAAGTTCCATGAGTTCCTGTCCGCTTGCCCATTTGCTGTCACCTTTTAGTTGTGCCAAGCAACCATTTGTGGGGCTACTCTGTGACCCTGAACATCGAATGGCTCAGGGTTTTAAGAAAAGGCAGGAGAGATTCTTTGACCTACATGAATCTGGTTACAATATGCTGCAGCAGTGAAAATAAGTGGTGAGAAGCAGGAAGAACAAGCACAGGAACCGCTCAAGTGAAATAGAGCTGCCAAGAGAAGGTTCCTCAATATCACAGGCTCCAAGACTATGATTTAACCTACTTAGGTTAATTGATAATTAATAACTGGTAAATTTGAGAGAAAGAGTATCTGGCATTTGAGAGAGGAGAAAAAAAGTGGAGCAGAGACAGCTGTTAGCAGGAGTGTGGATAAGAGATCAGCAGCATTTGCAGAACAGATAACAATGATCTGAAAATTTCTCAGAGACCTGAATGTCTCTGAGAAAAAGCAAAGGTGTTCACCCAAACTGAATTAGAAATTAAATACACAGAGAAGTCCTCTCTTCTAGCACGCAGCCACCACAGGAAATGAAGGCAACAGTTATGTCCAGAATGAGCTGCCAGTGAACTCCACTGCGAATAGGAGGAGTGCATCATTTCCCAGGAACAGCACAATAAGACCTCGGCTCCATTAAGAAAGATTCTCACTTGAGGCAATTTTAAGTATGTTGAGCTCCAGATCTCATGGTCCAAATGTGACCCTCCTACCCTCTGCACCAGTCACATGAAATTTGACCATCAGAATAAACCTGTTATCTACAAAAGAAATGTGAACTGTTATAAAGGTGATGACATTAGGCAGGTATAAAGAGAGCTTCTGAATAATTTTCTCAACGCACAAGTTTTCACAGTCAGGAAATCCTAAATAGCATAAAGATATTGAGAGAATTCGGGTTTACAATCTCATTTTGTAGAGCACAAGTAATGCAAGTTTTCAGGATGAATAAGTTATTCAGAAAATGATAACCATCTCAGAAAAGGGCTTTGAAAGAAAGCGACTTTAGCACCCCAATTACAGGAAAATAAACAATTCAACCATCACCACATCTGTATGCAGCTGCAAGGCTATAATTACAAAGCTAGACTCAAAACATGAAATTAGTCAGAAAATTATTCAGAGACAACATACACAGAAAAACAGGATGAATGCCTTAAGAGCAGAGGCAAGCAGCAAAGAATATCTACCCAATGATGACAGCCTCCTCGAGGTTTCATTACTTTCCACTAGATAAGGCATGTTATTTCAAGTCAGCAGTAAGCTCTTCCTCAACTCCCTCTTCCACAGACGGGGTAATTTTATATTTTAGCCTGGAAGGATAAGAAAAAGGAAGCTGGATCAATATAAGACCACCTAGGGAAAGGCAAAATGGCAAGGTATAGATGTTATCAAGTCCAGTGACAATGTGTAGGAAACCTGAGGTGGGTCTAGTGTGTTAGGGCATGAGCCTAGCCCTGATTATAAATAAGTCCTTGGGGAATTCACATGATTAGATCTTCAAAATCTTCAGATACCTGGGCACGACAGGAGTTGTGTATTTCTCCCACAGACCTCAGGAGTAAGTTCTATGCAACAGCCCTGTGATAGCTGCAGTGCAGAAGTGATACATTCAATTTTGTGGCAGCACGTGTAAGTGCTGCCATTGCTGCAGGATCACTTAGGAGATAATTATCCTAAACCAGCAAATGGGACCTGATGTTGAGCAACCAAAATTAACAGAAGCCTATTCAGGAGTACTTCACAACTTCAAAGAGAGGACTTTTCTTACAGTGTTGTGAGCATTCTAGGAAAAGTCCTATTCTAACTATTATTTATCAATGTTTATAGATTCTCTTTTGCTTGAACTGCCCACACAAAATCCAATTTATGGCAAGGCAAAACAAAACAGTCCTAGAGTGTACTCTATTTGGTTTCAGCTGTAGTTTTCAGCCATGACAAATACAGAGTAAAGAAGGCAGCCAATTCAAACATGTCTGCAAATTATCACTCTACTTCATTCAATTCCTGTTCTCTCTACACAAGACTCAGGGCCTGTGTTCAGTGACAGAAGATGAAATTTCCTTCTGTAGTGGGTTTCCAAAGTAATAAGACATGCTCTGTTAGAAGACTCCCTCTAGTTTGAGCTGTATAAAGCTGGGATATGCACTCAACTGAAGCTCATTAAAAACACTTTTGATTGCTTTTGTAATGTATGGTGGCATGTCTAACTCCATTAACCTACTGAGGCTTCAAATTATTATTGTGCTCACTGTCCTCATCACTACAGGATAACAAAGATGTCACAACCTTTAAGGGAGGCTTGTATTTTAAAACAGAAAACTTCACAGATTCATGCTGCACCTTTGCAAAGATTAAATAATCAATGTGGCTTTAAGAATTTCCACAGAAAACCATCAGCCACCTAGGGCAGAGACGGAGTGCAAGCAGAAGTTGCTTGCAGAAAGTGAATGTGTAAGAAGAGGAGGAAGGGAACTGATTTGCAAGCAGTGGAGAACTCACACTATGACTTAACTCTATTCTCTACTCCAAATGCAAGGCAGGATTCTGAGGTCATTAGATCCCCACACCTTTCTCTCAGGTCAGTACTAGCTACTGCTATACAGTGGCACCACAGCTTCATTAGGGTTTGTTTCTCTCTTTTATACTAATACTGAAATCCTTAAATTCTTTTAGCATTATTTTCTACTTCCACCATTATAACCTGCTGTCCAGTTTCTGTCCCCCACACACAGACACGAAGGAACCTAAAACAGCTCTCTTCTTTTGGTTTTGTTGTTTGTTTTTTTCTTTCTGTTTACTTCATATGACCTTAATAGGCATCTAAAGACCTAGGAAAATATGCAGCACACAAAAATCAGACTACCAGCATCAGAAAGAACTTGATCTCTACAAGGCTGGGTTTGGATTTTTTCTTCTGCAGACAGTGGGTTCTGTCAAATGAGGATCTGAGAGAAAGTAGAGATGGCAACCAAAGTGATAGTCCTCTTCCTGAGCCTGCAACAGTTTTTATTCCCAAGACTACTCATTAAAAACAAACAAACAAACAAACAAAAGAGTCAAAACCACCTGACTTTGCATAAAAGTAAAAAAAAACCCGAACTGTTTTTCAAGTATATGTAGATTCCTCTCAAGAGGAGGGGACTGCCTTACAGCCTGACTCCATGCAAGAAAATACACTCATGCATAATGTAGAAAAGAGGTGGTCATCTGTAGTCAAAATAAATAAGCAGCAGCATAATTAACAGGGAGGGCAGGGTGACTATTACACTACAGGCAGCACACAGTAGTTCACTAACTGCCATATTAAATCACAGCCAGATTTGGTGGGTACAGTTTTAAACTGGGTGAGTCACTGTGTGTGCTTGGATGCTATGAACTTGAATTTGGCCATGCCAATTAAAGCTCAGAATTTCAAACAACTGAACTAGAAAACTATTTTTAAAAGTGATCTCTCTTTATAAAAATATTCTTCACTCCAGGAGGTGGGGGGAGTACACACACCAGATGCAGTCTTTGGAAATACAGCTGAGTCATGAGCTAGAATAAGAAAGAAGTTGATCTGCAGAAGAAAACAGCTACTTATTAAACACAATTCACCAAATTCCAGGAGAAATAAAGAAAAAAGTGCTGAAAAAAAAAATTCAATTCTCTTACCTTTTCTTCACACAGAAAGCAGCAAAGCTACAGATGACAAGAAAAGATGGAAATCTAAATAGTTGGAGAACTTAATTGTGTTACTATGCACAAGTATAACTTAATACCTCTACTTATGAAATCTAAATAAGAAGCATGGGATTCTGCTGGATTTTAAACAGAAAAATCAGACATTATTTAAAGTCATTTCCTACCCTAGACAAGTGTCTGTGTCAGCAAAACGATGCCAATAATAGAAACTTCCTATTTGGAAAAAAATATTGTGAAATTAAAGTCATTTGACCAGCTGTAGACAGAAAAGCAACACTTCTGCCTTTTTGTTTTTTCCTAACTTTTCAAGGGATAAGTTCAGCTGCAGCTAGACACCAACAATAGCCAGCAGGAGTTTGACTATGGAGGAAATCACTTTATTTTTGAACCATTTGTCTGAATTGTAACACACATTTCTAACAAACACAGGAGTGTAAGAAAGGAAAGCTTCCCCAAGTAGCACTATGTCTCCATGGTGAACATTGCCACTTCAAGACCAGACCAGAGTACATGAATAAACAATTTCTTTACCCAAAGGAATAAGAGACAGTGCCTGGTGGCCTAGCACAGCTGCAGTGGTAGCACAAAAGAGCTGGTTTCGTGAGGCACAGCTCTGGCCTGTCACACGTGTTCAGCTGAAATTAGAAGCTGCAGAGTTCAGGGGTTAAGAGACAAGTTTACACAGCACACAACTACCCAGAGCATCACTGGAATTTGCTAGTGAACGCTCACACAGAGGGAAAAAAAATTGTCAGGAAGGTTTTCTGCAGAGGAAGAATGTATGGGAGTTTTCAAGCACTCAGTTTGTAACACATTGTCCTGGCAGTAAGCAGGCTGGGGAGTAAGAGACAATGCTTAATCAAGCACAAGTTTTCCAGTACATTGCTATGCTGTCTGTTTGGATCAGTGCAGCCCACACTAACATACTTTTCCTAAATTTGAAAGGCAGTGTGTGCACTACCACTGTGATAGCAGTGAGATATATGCTACTTAATGGCCCTACCTCTTGTGTTCAAGCTTCTCTCAAACTGCCCATCCCACGTGGATGTGTTCCTGAGGAGACTCACCCACAGCTATCACCTGTCTCTTGCTTGGTGGCACTTGAAGTATTCCTTGAACAGCACTGACTGCTTTGTCCTTTGAGCACGACCACTCCATATCCATTGCTAGGAATGGGCAAAACAGAACTGTAACTATCAAAAGATCTAACTGTATGAAACCCAAACCAGTAATCCCTACATACAGAAGGCATATGGGGGAAATTAATAGCAAATGACAAAAGCTTGCTTTTTCCTCATGAAAGTGTATGCATGCTGTGATTTGTATGTGTCTGGTTTTATGAACAGCCAGTTCTCTTTATATAATTAGAACAGCTCTGGAGGCAGGAAGGCTATAATAGGCAATAATGGCTTAGAAGTGAGAAAGTCTCACTGGAGTTATCACTACGTCACAGCCTAAGGGTGTTGCACAAGGACAGTTTTGTAAAACAAGAGGAAAACTCAGTCTGGAGGAGGAGCAGGATTCAGCTGCAGACATTTTCCCTACTCCTTGGCTAGGAAGATGCATGGTTGGAAAGCTGACAAGTGTTCACAGGCATGACTGAGCCCAGTCCTTGACTCAGAATTAAATGGGACATAAAGCTTTAGCTGGCCAAGATCACTAAGCACGAGAAAAATTAAAACTAAAATTAAGAAATAAAACCCTAAACCAGGAACTGTTGATTGTTTGGCTTGAATTCATCGTTGCTATGGCCTAATAACTGCCAAGAAAGAAAATTCACCTGAGTGTTGGTTCAGCCTGGACAATAAAAGCAGTAAATTCCGTTTCCCTACTGGAAAAACAAGAGAGTTTTGTTTATCCCTATGACTATAGTAGATTATGCCTTAGTTTTTGTAAGCTAACATTATCAGACTTTGTCCATTTCAGACTTCATTTGCATTGATAATGTTTCCAGTTTCTGCCAGTGCCATGCCAGGATGCACGTTGCCCATAGACATCTTTACTAGGATGCTGAACAAAGGAGTGGAGAGGGTCCATAGTCTGGCTAAACCCAGGTTTTCTGTAGTAACCTCCCTGCCCCACTGAGACAAGGAAATGATGATTGGAGTTCAGCAGTGTCCCCACCGTGGTGATGGCAGCCCTGACCCACATCTCCAGCAGTCAGGTGCTCAAAGCTAGATGTCAAAGGCAACTTTTCTCTACCTACATGCCCATCTAGAACTGTGCAGCTCAGAGCTGTTGCCTTCCTACTCAATGACTGATGCTACAGACTATGGACTAAACTGAATTTTTGCATTTACTTGTGTCAGGAAAAAAAAAAAAAGGCTTTATAATACTTTGTAATTTTACAAACTCAGACTGAGTTGATATGCTTTCTGGCACTTGTGACACTTGAAATCATGCTGACTGCACAGAAAATCTGATGAGTGAGCTCTGGCAAAGTCTGGTAAGCAGCTTCCTAACATGGTTATCTCCTTACAATCAAACAGAAACTTCTATTGCAGCTACAGAAAAAAACAACACTAAAATGCAAATTTCTCAAGTAAGGTTCCCAATTCTTCTAAAGAAACCCTCTAAAAATCTGGGTCCATTTACATTATCTAGGTTCAAAAATTATCCCATCCCACCACATTCCACCCATTAGAAGCTACGCTTATTCATCCCAAAAATTAACTTCAGCCTGCTCAACATTATCTGACACAAAAAGAAAAGCTTAAAGTAATTACTGTATTTTTAGATTTCAATCTTCCATAAAATTAAGTGGATGAGTAATTCTGCATCCAAGAGTTATCCTCACTGACTCCAATCTCTGCAGAGTCAACTTAACATGTCATGTTTCACCTGTATGCACCTTATATACACCTGAGGAGATTCTAAAGCTACACATTACTGTGTAACTAGCATTGGCTTAGAGGCATACACATTGTGCAAAAACAGTCACAGGGAAAAAAATATCATCCCTATGTATAGTTCTAGAAGTTATTCTGTCTACAGAGGAAGAGAGTCCTGGAAGCAGTAAGAAGAAAGTGTGGGTAGGAAATGGGAAATCATAATTCATTAAAACTAATATGCTAGTAAAACAGCAGAGTTATAGGCAACTTCTTGGTTAAATTTGAGCCAGTGATGAAAGATGGGACTGGTTGTGGCAATTTGAGATTTTAAAAACCAATTAAAGAGGAAAACTGTGTTACAAAGAGTGGAAGTAATGTTGGAGAGCAAACACGTAAATCACATTAATACTGATTAACTTTCATCAAATATTGGTATTCTATTTCAGAAGACTGCTCATAATAAGATATGTGATTCCTTTTCCCTGGTTATTTGGCTCCATATTCACACACGCACACGTCCTTCTGGGCATCAAAACAAATCACAAAACACACACAAAAAGATTCAGTACTTTAAGTACTGTAAGGGGTTCTGTAAGAAAGACAGGGACAGTCTTTTTAGGAAGGCCTGTTACAACAGGTCAAGGGGTAATGGTTTTGAAGTAAAAGAGTGTAGATTCAGACTAGATATAAGGAAATGTTTTGCCATAAGGGTGGTTAAACACTGGAACTGGTTGCCCAGAGAGGTGGTAGATGCCTCATTCCTGGAGACATTCAAGATCAGGTTGAATGGTGCTCTGAGCAACTCTCATTTCAAGATCTCCCTGCTCACTGCAGAGAGGTTGGACTAGATGGCCTTTAAAGATCCTTTCCAACCCCAACCATGATAAGCTGTAATTGCATTGGTGATTCATTGGCCACTTGCTGAGTGACCCAAGTTTAGCAAATCACTGATGGACTAATTTCAACTGAGATAGAGTTCATTTTCTTCATAGTAGCCCATATGGTGCTATGTTTTGGAGTTGTGACCAAAACAACGTGAGTAAACAGGGATGTTTTAGCTGTTGCTGGTCAGTACTTACACAGCATCACACCCTTTGCTGTTTCTCACACTACTGTGCAACCAAGTAGGATGGAGGTGCACAAGAAGCTGGGAGGGGACACAGTGGGACAGCTGTCCCCAACTGACCAAAGGGATGTTTCATACCATATGATGTTGTGCTAGCAATTAAAGGCGGTGGAATGAAGAAGGAAGGGCAGGACATTCAGCATTACAGCCTTAGTATTCCCAAGGAAGCCCTTCTTTACTGGAAAAGGCTAAACATCTACCTTCCCAGAAGAAGACGTGAATGAATTCCTAATTTTGCTTTGCTTGGGCACACAGCTTTTGCTTTACCTATTCAGCTCTCTCTCAGCCCTCACATTTTCTCACTTACACCCTTTCAATTATCTCCCCCAACCCACTGAGGGGCAGAGGGGGAGTGAGCGAGGGGTTGGGTGAGGCTCAGCTGCCTACCAGGGTCACCTCAGAACAACCAGTCAGAATTGTCCTCTTCAGTGAAAGTGATCTTGATTGACAGTTCTGTCTCTCCTCTTGAAGTTGGGAGCTATAATCTTCTATAGCATGAATACTATGCTACCAGTGCTTTCATTCTCATCAGCCTATGTATGCACATGGTGAATGCATGAGAGGCCTTATCAGAATATGTATTACCTGAAATTTATTATGAGAATAGTTTTCTGGTAAAACAGTGTGATAGTACAAGCTTTCTGCCACCTCATCATGTTTTCAGATCCAAGCTTTCACATCCATAGCAGTTTCATTTTACTAAGCTAATAATAATAGAATAGAATCATTAAGGTTGGAAATGACCTTAGAGATCATCAAGTCCAACCATCTACTAAATATTATCAGGAACACTAAACCATGTCCTGAAGAGACACATTTAGATGTTTATTAAACACCTCCAGGGATGGTGACTCCACCCCCTCCCTGGGCAGCCTGTTCCAAGGCCTCACCACTCTGCAGTAAAAAAAATTTTTCCTAATATCCAACCTAAACCTCCCCTGACAGAACTTAAGCCCATTTCTGCTTGTCCTATCACTGGTGACCTGGGAGAAGAGACCAGCACCCACCTCACCCCAACATCCTTTCACATAGTTGTAGAGAGCTAACTATAAATCCAATATATCAGCAAAAATATCCCCAGAGCTGCAAGTACTGGCAAAAAAACAAGAGTGTAAACATTTCTGCTACACAAGGGTGAGTGATGAGAAAGCCTGTGCTCAAGTATAGGCCTGTGTTAGTCTAAGCCCCTGCGTGACAGAGTTCAGGTGGTGTTCTGGTTCTTGAAGTGTTTCCAGCTAGGGTATCCAGTAGGAGAAATGAGAGGTGGATAATAGCAGTGAACTGGTATCACACAGTCCACTTCTGTTCTCACTGTCAATGCAGGGCATTTTTTTGACGTAGATGACAGTGCCCCTTCCTGCCTCATTTATACTCTCTCAACTGCTCCCATTCCCCTGAGGAATCTCTTGGGCAACAGCCTAATCTTACTGAGCTGAACTGAAATGTAGACTCTACTCCCTTCCTGGAGAATGAGACCAAGGTACAATTTCCCTTTCGTTTGGTGCTCTATTCAGATCTCAAATTGTAGCAGACAAAATGCAGCAGAACACCCAGGTAAGTACTGAAAGAGACAGGGCAGCACTGGAGAGGGGCTTGGCTCCACTCCTGTTTTTCAAGGAGGGCAGCTGGATTGGCACTGAAGTCGAAGTGAAATATCATTATCACTGCCTTGTACTACAACATAGCCCCTAAACAAGTGCAGGAAAAAAAAATCGTGCCTGTTTCTAAACTAATGCTGCCTGAATTCCTCTTGTAGGACTTGTAATTTGCTCAGGGTTTTGCTCAAACGAAAAATACAAATAAAACAAACCAAACCAAAAACTATGCAAAACCAGGGGTTTCTTTGAACTACTGAAAAATCAAAGTTAGAAACACAAATTACATTAGCAGTAGCATATTAATACTACACTCAGTCATTTTAGTTTCTTGCACAACAAAACTATTAGTCTTAAACTTTTAAGTTGACTTCGTAAGTTTGAGGTCACAGATTTTCATCCATTTCCACAGACTCTTGATCTGAATCTAAGGCTGGAAGGTCCTGTTAGCTTTGCAGCTTCTACTCATCCCTTTTCTTTAACCACATGAAGAATGAAAATATGAAACAGATGCACCATGTATTTTACAGAGACAATTAACCACTTCTTAAGGCAATTTGGCAAGCTGGTAGTGCATTTCCATCAGCCTGTTTTCACAGGTAAGCTTTTGCCTATTCATAATCATAAATACTCTTCAGTTTGGAGCCAGCACATGCATCTCTGTGGAGATCAGACTGTCACCCTTTGTCCCTCTGCTCTGAGAACAGCTTGGTTCATGTCAGTGAGATCAGTGCATGGGGCAAGGTACTAACAGGTGAGAGAAAGGAGATTTAAATGTCATTACTTGGAACTGATTATTTAAAGTTAAAGCATGAAATTCTGAGTCCAGAATAGAACACCAGTCTCTGATAATAGCTAATGTCATTATGTTTTTCTTTAATAATTTGATTCAGTCTATTAAAGGAAATTTCATTTCCTTCTCTCTCTATCCAGAAGAAAGCAGACCTTAAGTAGATTCATCTGTTTACCCTATAATTTACTATCATATCTTCAATAGCATCTTTTAGCTGATCAGAGCCAAGGCTAATTTCCAGCCACAAAATCCATTCTGCGTCCTCCAATACTAGACCAAAACAACATTCCAAAACCAGCAAGATTTCTTCCTAAGTAGACATCCACCAAAAATGTATTTTTCTCACTACCCTGGCCTTGAAGTCACTGTATTTTTCACTTTCATACATGCTGCTTAATGTTATACAATGTCAGTCACAGCACATTATGTCATTTGATACAGAAGGTCAGCAGGAACTGTCATGTTCAGAGATACCTGGTATTTTGCCAAATCATTTGGCACATCTCACGCTCTCATCAGTTTGAATTACTAGTAGATCATTTCAAAAGAGAGACACAATTATTGGCAACAATTCAGAAAATGGCAGAGAGTCTACTGAGTGCTTTGCTGGCCTTCTCCATCTATAAACTGCAATAGAAACAGATTTCCCTAAAAATAATACAACTGTGTGTCACATTAATACATGTGAAATTCTACCTCACCTTTAGTATTTTGGGGAAATGCTCTGCAACTCTTCCTTACAGGGAACAGTACTTCATTCTACAGTTTCCCTAAAGGCAGCTCATCATCAGTGTTGTTAGGAATACCAGATTCTGACCCTGAGGATGAGATTATACAATTCTTGTTTCAATTCAAGTATTAATTCAAGACCATTTCTTTGTGAGAGTAAGCAAGCATGTATCTTTCATTCTTTCCAGCATTTAATCCCCACAGTAATTTTACACAAACTACAGTAATTAAAGCATTCTTTAGACCAGACTCGAGATGAACTCCCCTTTTATGATGGTGCAGATCTATTTTTGTGTCACCTTAGCACAGTGCATGTAGGAGCACAGTAGGTAAACAGTGCCAAACTGATGGTTAAGCTACGGTTACACAAACAAGAATGTTCTCTAAAAGGCCATGGGTACTGAGAGCAGAACAAAAGTCACAATAAATTTATCATAACATTGGTCAGCACAGATAGCTTTAAGGGATGACAGATCTCTGTGGAAAACCCTGCTGCAAAACAAAGCAGAGAGCTTCTTTCTATGTAGGAAAACCTTGCAATGGGAAACTGTACAGGGAATTGTCAACTGCCTGTCGTTCAGCAGTAAGAAAGCCAGTGAAATTAGGTTGGAAGAGCATTAATTTTAAAGTAAAAAAAAATACAAGATCTTCACCTAGTTGGAAAATGTGCTGCTATACACAGAGAAAAGACTGCAAAGCAGTACTGGTTCAACAGTAAATATACTAGAGGCTAAAAATGTGTAGTGATTTTGCACTGATAAAAATATATGTGGGCCAAGAAGATAGACCAAGAATGAAAAGCTGATGGATCTGACAACCTTCGTGTTTGGGAGATATTCAGAAAGCTTGCAGACACCTGCAGACTCATCCAAGGGTAGCCAGCCAGATTCTAGACCAAAATATCAACACACTAGAGCCCCTTTGTGAAATACAAGCCTCTAAGCAGAGAGTGGACATCTTCATGGATTCCGTGGCATAACTGCTTTCATCAGGTACGCTGTTCTAATTTAAAAGCCTTGATTTCATAAATCATAATAATTAAAGTACAGGCATAATAGACAATCTATAATATTAACAAATCAAAGTTGTAGAATGACCTCGACGCAAAGGCCAAAGTGAAAGACCCTCTGAAATGAATGAGGATCTACATCCTGTAAGCCTAGAAAAAGGAATGTTTGTGGTGTTTGATCACAGCAACAAAAGCTGAGTTTCTAGGTAGGCTGAGGCTGGAAACCTAATTCCCACCTTGAAGGAGGCGTGGTAAATAGCTGCTGCCAGCAGCAGAATTATAGCAGTTTGAGACTGAACAAGCAGCTTTGCCTGTGATCTGCCCAACAGTGAAAATTATGTCAAATGAGAGTATTTTAGCCTGTGTGGGGATAAAACAACCTTTAAGTGTTGCAAGGCAGCTAAAAGTTACTTTAAACTAAATCTAATTTCTACTTCACAGTTTTACCAGCCCCAGAGAGGCACCTGGAAGAAGTTTGAAAGCAAACCCAAAACATAGCTGGTCTCATGAACTGCTAGGAAGGCATTTTGGTGCCAGGTGAAGGTGTCACCTGTTTAAGATGATGAAGGCACAGTCCATAAAGCAGAAGGGAAAAGAGGAGCAGAAGTCAGAGAGTGGAGAGAAAAGGAACAACTGTGTCCATCAGTGGCAACAGAACTATTCCTCTGTAATTCTTGGTCAGTGGCAGGGCAAACACAGGACTGAGTTAACAAAACTCTCAGTCCTGTGTCCTTTCTACTCTGCAACACTGATTAAGAATATGAATTATGTAGCCTTTGAACTTTTATACTTTGAGAAAGACTAGAGAGTGTGTTGGGTAGATAGGGAGACATACAGCTTAATATATATCAACAGTGAGCCTACTACTAATATTTTTAACAGCTACCTAGCCTTTTACCTGTATCAGCTGCGTTCATAAGAGACAAAAAAGAGGCCAACAATAATTTTCATCCAGTGCTCATTTCTGAGCCTTTGAAACAGTTTAATCCCAAATTATACAATGCTGATACTTCTTTTTTTTTTTTTAAAATGAATCACTTCTTTCATTAAGGTTATAATATTTCCACTGGCACTTCATTGCTCCATTTTGAAGAAAAAAAAAGAAAATTTTAATTTTTCTTAGACTGTAAAAGTAAAGTTAAATTTGCTAATTAATTACTTTTTTTTTTAATTTTAAGAGTTTGACATTTCATTAGCGTCCTATTCCCAGCAGATATCTATTTCATCAGACCAACCTTCAGCTAGTTCTGTCATGCATTTAACCTATTTTCTTTGACCCGTATGATTGGTTCATGTTATGAAAGTTAAGACAGGAACAGTAAGATACACAAAAGACTATCAAACCTGGTATCAGCCTCAACCTAGTTGCTGCCTGCCTTTGGTTGTGAAATGAGATCCCAGCCTGGGGAGGTGGGGGGAACGCTCCTGAGAAGGAGCCAGCAGAAGATGAGTGACTGCAAAAATCATTTCCATGCATTTTTCATTTCCATATAAGAATGAATTCCCTGGATTTGAAAACTATTTGGGGAGGATATGCTGGATAAGATTGTTCTCACCTTCACAAATGGATCAATATTCTCTTCTGATGATCTTTTCTAAAGGGAGAGCAGTTCCTGCCTTCCTGGAACACAAACATTTCAGAATGACTCATGTTTTGACAAGCCAGCACATAAAAGGGACTAAATATCAGAAGAGGATTTATCAAAGCATAATAAAACACTGCATAATAGAAACCTTTGAAGCTACCAGTTGTTTGGAGTTTTTTAGAATTCTGTTTTGCAAATGTTTCAAGCATTTTGTGAAAATGGGGTGAAAATTAATTTTTGACATCCCATTCTAAACTGAACAATGGCACATGTCTAAAAATGGACTTCAAACTCCTGTTACTTGCAACCAAGCTTCTTTTCTTTCAATCACCTTCTCTTCTCCCAGGTGAAGTTCCCCATAAGTGAGTCATGTCTTTTCTCCCCTGACCATAAAAGAAGCTGCATAGGAAATGTAAGTAAGAGTAGACATGTGAATATGTCCCCAGCATTTCTTTCCTAACTGGGCCCTTCAGCTCTGCTACTATTACAATATTTCTCTTTTACAAAAGGTTTGTTGCAGAGGCATACGAGTACTTTCTAACTTTGTTCCCACAAATAAAAACATCAAGCCATCATTTTAAATCAAGCAAAATGTTTCTTTTTCTCCCCCTCCAAAAAAATATTTTTCTCCCTTTCCAGAATTTTCAGAACAGCAGGAAAATCTTTGGAAATAAGCAGTCACTGTGGCATAGAACCACAGACAGTGCTTGCTTCCAGATGCTCATTTGACCACAAGTTTGAGCATTAAATTCCCAACAGAAACAGTTTGAAAAGCTGGGGTGTGCAGTGGGTAAGATCAGTAAAGCCCTTCATGGTCCCTCTAGTATCTACAAACTATATTGGCTAGATTCTAATTCACTGTGTTAACTGCAATTTTCTTTTTTTCATTTAAAAGAAGTTGGTTTTTTTAATTAAAATTTAAAAAAATAAATAAAAGGGGAAAAAAAAAAAGACTTTCATTATTGACATGAGGGAAAAGCCACAGGGGCTACAGCCTTCTGAAAGAGCAGGCAATTGCTTCATTCCAAAACAGTACATGTGTTATTTCAACTTCATAGTTCAACTTTAGTGTGCACAGAATCTGACTTTTACTTACATCCTTCATTATTATTACAGCTCCATCACTGTTATAGCTCATGCATTATTATTCTGTTTGTTATCTGTTCAGGTTTGGAAAAGCCTGAGAGCACACAGAGCTTCTGCCTTTCATAAGGGCACAGCCAGAATCTGGTCTAGAAAAAACAAAGTACTTTGGTAGGGGCCTTTTGCCCAAGGAGCTTAAGCTTTTGGACTAATACTCTAAGTTGTTCTGCACATACCGAGCTACCTGTATATTAAAGGCTCAAGCTGACTAATGCAAACACAAGTGTCAAGCTTCACAGACTGAATTGCAAGACCTAAACAGATAATTCTGGAAAAAAGAGAGGAGCAAGCTGAAAATAAGATCACTTAATTGTATAGCTGGGTATTATAGAAGTACAGAAGAGGCTGATGGCTCCCCAAGGTACTAATTATCATTACTATTTAAAGCAACATCTTCTGTGTGGATATAAGCCACCACTTGTTCATACAGTTTTCTTGTTACAGGTATCCTAGTGGAATTTGGGCTCCAAGAAATGGGGGGTTGGGGTTGATTTTTGTTTGTTTGGTTGCTTGGTTGGGTTTTTTTAATTTTTTTTATATTTTTTTTTTTCATTTTGGTACTTACTACAGTAGAATCACTTTTGTGTTCGAAGTTGAAAACACATTTTAGCACTTTGCAGAATTAAGCAAGAAAAGATAACCCAGAGGTAGTCCTGTTAGACATGGTCAGCTGGCCACAGGCAGCATCCCTGCAGTTCATTCAAAGGCTTTCAATAAGAATCTCTATAGAATATTAATTCGCAATAAGCCCTCTTAAAAAACACACAGGCACAGAGGATTTTGCAGCACTCTGGCAAAAGAAGTCAAGATAAAGAGCACTGTTTGCCAAGGTCCTGTGTGAACAGATCCCACATTCCCTCTCTCAGATGGGCTGGGTTGCAGGGGACTGATACCATGGTTCTGAAGGGGATGCTGTGCTCTGGAGTTGATAAGACAACACTGCAATGTAGCCTTCCCCCCAGCCCAGTATGGGGAGAGGCAGATGGCCTCAGCATATTTTCATGCTTGGTGAGGTGTTATTAATCTATGACCAAGAGAGCAGGTGGCCAACAGAAACTGCAAAAGTTTTTCCACAAATTATTCAGCTCCCCAAAGAAGCCAAGAACCTGAATGTGCTTTTATTAATGTCTTTAAAAACCAAAGCAAGCAAATGAAACAAAAAAACGAAAAACAAATCCCAACCAAAACAGAAAAACAAAACAAAAACAAACCCAAAAAACCAAATCCCAACCAACCAAAACAGAAAAAACAAAAAAAAACCAAAAAACCAAATCCCAACCAACCAAAACAAAAAAAACAAAACAAAAAAAAAACCAAATCCCAACCAACCAAAACAGAAAAACAAAAAAAACCAAACCAAAAAACAAATCCCAACCAAACAAAAACAAGAGAGAAACAAAACAAAACACCCCAAAAACAAATCCCAACCAACCAAAAACAAAACAGAAAACCAAACCAAAACAACCAAAAACCACCTAAAAACCAAAACACATACAAACAAAAAAAAAACCAAACAAAACCCCCACACACACAAAAAACAACAGACAAAAACCCCCAACAAAACACACATACAAAGAAGAGGGAGAGATTGTGACCAAGTGCTATTTAAATTAATTGCTACATTCAGAAAATGGTACCTAGTGAAAGAAGGTGGAAATGCCACATCCAGCAGCCTCCTGTGTCTCAGCCCTTTCCCCATTACAACTGTAAGCAGCAATTATTCTTGGAGTAGCAAAGCTCGACTTCCGAGGCAAAGGCAATTCAGGGATAATTGTAAAATGGACTTCAGTGATGCAGGACTGGAAGTATTTTTGAGGCCAGTGAGCTTGAGCACTTATTACCAGCACCGAGAGACTGAGTAGGGGACCCACTTGAGCTCAAAGATGCTGCCACATTCAGAGTGTATTAGTATAAAACAGCCAGAGACTGGCCTGCCTTAGAGGAGGACACCAGCATGGAGAAGAGACCCAGAAAAACATGCTGAAAATGCTGCTCATCTGTAGAGCAAGGAAGGCAGAAAATCCCCAAAGTCAAACTCTGAAGCTCAGCACCCACTTAAACATGTACGTTTGGGATCCAAATTGGCAGAAGTGCTTCACCCCCAGCAGCCCCTGACAGTGTCCCCTGGGCATGGTCACCCTGAAATGAGGAAGAAAAGCTGGATCCCTGGATCCCATCACCTTGGCCAATCCCCCCACCAAGAACCTGGCCCCTACCATCACCATGGACAGACTCAGAACCAAGCCAGCCCTGTGACACCACTGGGGGTGATTTTACAGAGGTATGCATCTTGTCTGAGGTCGAGTAACCACAAGATTGTAAGAGAAGGCACCTTGCTGCTGAAACTACCACCTCAAGTATGCTTGAATAAAATTAATAACATACTCTATAACTTATATAAAAGATTTCTTCAAGTTATTGGAATTTTGTCTGCATAATTAAAAGCAGCTATGCTATTTGCACAAGCAATTCACATTTTATTGACATTCCTTGCCTCATACCACTGCAACTTTTTTTTTTTTTTAATGAAATAGCTTTTCAACTTTAATTCAGTTTATCCTAGTTGTTAAATAATTTCTGCCACGACTGTAACAAAACTCTCGAGGTAAATAAAAACTGAGTCCACGTGCTTAGCTTCCATCTGAACAAACTGAATCTAAAGTATTACTGTGGAGTAGGTGGTGGGTAAAAGGCAGAGGAAGAATCCTGGGGGCTCTCTGGGTACCTGGGTTATCTTACTTGTGCATGTGGTGCCTGATTCAAGGAGCTCAAACTCTGGAGTTAAAAGTCACAAGTGCAGACATCAGTGTGAACCTCCGTGCAATAAACTGTGCAGAACCACAGCAGTAAGTTAATAAGTAAAAAACTGGGGAATTTATAAAACTCTAAGAAATGAAGCTACAAACTGAATTTACTAGTTTAAGAGTATGGAGATGGAACGCTTTGAATTGAACTTTAAAATATTTGGGGCAGGTATCTAAAGGGGAACAACCAAGCAACACACAAAAAAAGTATAAAATCCTTTCTATAACATTCCATTCCAGATTTACTCTGACAAGAGATGATCTCTCAGTGAGAGTCTTCTTGTGACAACTGCTATTAATAAATGCTAACGCATGCCTTTTGAAAAGATGCAACATATACTGCTCTAGCAATATAAAGAGATGGTTGAAGGGAACAACAACAACAACATTTGACTACACGGTGTGTTAAAGAACAATTGGTACTTTGCTAATTCAGAATCTTAGAAAAATGTTTACACAGTCGTTTTTATAGAAAGCAAAACTGTCTTATGTGGCTGTTTCCCCTTTTGGTTTACTCCTATTTTAAGCCCTAAAAAGATTCTAGTATATTGTGGGAATCACTCCTCTTACTCTACAGACTCTAGTTTAGAAGCAGATTGAGAGAAGCTTTTAAAACTTGCCTTGAATCATAGGGGAAGAAAAAAAAAAAGAAAGGAGTCAATTTAACCAGGTGTTTGGATGAGATTCTGAATGAATTATCTCACTTTTATTGCAGCATTAAAGGAGGACTATGGAATGGCAAGCTTTCCCTCTAAAACTAAAGCTAGAATAGTGCTTGTTCAGCACGTCAGTGACAAACACAAACATTTCAAAATATTCCTTTAAAATAAAAATTAAACAAAATAAACAAATTAACACACATCCTTTTGACAGTGGGTTTCTCTGAAGGATTACCATGGTAAACTGTAACCCAAGCTCCAGCTGCAATGTTCTCTGAAAGAACATGTCTCTACATAAGGTTTTGTGCAGTGAGATACAGGTGGTAGGTTATTGTCTAGTAACAGAGCCTGTCACATAACACAAGTGGTAGGTTATTGTCTAGTAACAGAGCCTGTCACATAATAACCAGGAAAATCTTCTGCCAGGATAGTACAGGAGACAATTTACACAATGGGGATTTTATATGGGTTTAAAAAAGTCACTAGCTTTTATTTTGATAGTAAAGTTATAATTTGAAAATATTTTTTCCTCTTTTCATTAATGAATTCATCTGGTTACACTTTTACATTGCTCAGCCTCAACAACAAAAATAATTTTACTGGCAAGTAGAGCTACACGAGGAAAAAAAGTCATATTTTTAATGAGGATAGAAAGTCAGTTGCCAAGTTCCATGGGAAAAAACTGCTTCAAAAAATGTCTTATTAACCTGTGTCAACTACAGTGTCCCTATCCCATGTAATCTTTTACATATTATAAATTTGTGTTTCTAAATAAACTCATTTTGAAGCATTAAAAGCACACAATATATAGATGAGTATATAATGAAAAGTTTAGAAAAGTCAGCTTCACTCAAGCACAATGAAAAAAGATGTTTTCCTCAAAAACTCCCAGGACTGCTACTCTTCTGTTTACCTTAGACCCAGTGAACTAAACACAACGCTGCAGCTGGCATTTGAGGAAACTATTCAACTGCTTTTCTATCCTCCACACTATTAATATTGCTTTGGAGTTCTGCTTCTCACTTCTACAGTGTTTTGGAGACAGGGTGGTTTAAATAAAACACAAGACCTAAATCTACCCCGTGTTTTAACAAACAGAAGAACAACCTTGCTATGTTTAACTGCAATGCCTGCTTCTGTCAGCGAGGTCATTCATTAACCACTAACACCATGATAATTGCCTCTGTTGTTTATTGCAGGGGCTGTCCAAGACTTCATATTCTGCTACAGCATTGTTGAAGAGTAGAAACTGGACAAAGGGTCGGGCAAATGATGTTGGCATTTAAGCACTACAAATCTGAATTGCTATTCCTCCTCTGCTTGCAATAATAGACTTATCACAGTTGGCATTTTCTAGATAGAGACTAGTGGCTTTAATTTTACATATAATCATTAATATCTAATTGGTGTGAACTTTCCTTGGAGCAGAGAAGATGTCTAATGCAGTAGTAATTACCGCTTAAAACTTACAGGCTATTTTAAATGGAAAGGAAGAAGTAGTGCTCTGACAGTCACAGCCTTAAAATATACAGAGAGCTACAAGATACAGTCATTGGTGAGGAGCAAAATCATCCAAAAAACCCCCGTGGACATTAGACAGGAGCAAAATCCCATGCAAATCAAATAGGTAGTGTGTGGAATTGGAGACGGCTCTTCCTGCAATGCTCAGGTCTGCAAAGCATCACAGTATCAGCCTGGAGATTTGGAGTCGTGCTGTCACATTGATACAGTGCTGCCTGTGAGCAAACAACCCTGACAGACCCTACCTGACACAGCCTGGGACACAGTCAATCTGGAAATAAATGCAAGTTGACTACCTTCTGTCCTCAAAAAGCTAGTTCAGAATATTGCATGCCAGAGGATTTGGGAAGTCAGGCTGACGTACTGAGGCAGACGTGTTTCACAATTACCAGTTTCTTGGACTGTTTAACAAAACAGATTAGCTAATATGGTAAAAAAAATTCACCTTCCCACAATGTTTTTGAATTGCAGAATTTAACATACAAAAGTCCAGTTTCTACTTAATCACGACTAGATGGTGAAGAGTTCTTTATATAAATATCTTATGAACAGGTATGATCCAGGAGACAAGCAGTATCAGAGCACCAAATGGTCTTAGGGAATATGCAGATTCCAGAATGCATCCCCTTTACCAAGATGTACAGTTCTCAGGATGACACTTTTGCTGGGAATACCTTAAATGAGGCTCAGATCGATGCAAGCATCCAAAACCTTGAGATGGGTTTCCTATTACCCAAATATGTAATATAGAATTATAGTTTTTCTTCAAAAAAAAGGAGGTTGGGAATTTATTTCCCTCCAGCTTTCATTTCTTTGCTGCTGTGTCCCTAGATTAGTATATGGCAACAACCAAAATCTGTATGTGAAAATATCACACTGTTTCTCTTGGCAAATGACTTTGGCTACTCTGTTCTCTGAACAGTCCTTTTTACCATTCTTTTAACACACAGATTTCATCTAAAAGCTGTTAAAAGGCCCCAGCTCTGTTAATGGAGGCAGGCCTTTATCTGACACCAGTCATTTTTGCCAGGTCACTGGTTTAATGCCTTTAAGCCCCTGATCATCAGCGTGGTCAAATGATTTTGTTAACTTCATAACAGTATCTGCAGTTTTGAACAACTGGCTTCCAGTGGAAGATCCACAGTGAAAACCTTCCAGCAATTTTTTATAATCTCCTCCTGTCCAAAAGAGGAGAGAATTGCCAGGAGTACACTACTAGCATTGTGATGCTTTATCCCACACTTACAGGGGACAAGGCTTGACGAAGTGGGGGAGGAGGTTGTAATTACATCAGGGCAACCGAGGCATTTTTATCTCTTGGGAATACACCAGGAGTTAACCACCTCCCTAAGGCTGCCCCTCTGGGCCAAAAACCATTTCAACTCAAGGCAGTCCTTGCTGAGCTCAACTAGCAATATGCATTTTTAACATTAGGCATTGTTTAAATCCATGCCACTGCAAGCTACAGCACTAGCTTCTGAATGGAAAGGCAAGAGCAAACTGTATAAAAATACTTCACACGTGTAAACACACAAACATTAATTGGACATTATACATCTTTGTCCATTTAACAGCCATTCAAAAAAAAGAGGTGGCATTCTATAACAGAATTCAGCGTCCCCTCTTGAAATCAAATTCCTTCCAAAAAGAATTAGAATTCTTAATCCTGTTCCACAAGCAGTCCATGTTGGCCTAAAATCACTGATGAAGCAGTGCTTAAGTGAAGCAAATTTATACATTGATGGTTCCTGTGACCAGTGAAGAACTTTTTGGCACGAAAGTCAATTCCACTTCCTTCAGCACTCTAGTAAGGTCTGCTGTCCTCTAAAGAGGAATTTCGGGAGCCAGCCCTAAATGCTGCCTGCAAAACAGCTCAGTGTTGGTGACGTACAGAGCAGGCTGAGCTGAACCCCCCCTGTCTGGGTTAGGGGCACGTTTCCAGTGGTGCACAATGCCGCGTCTCCCCGAGCAGGGAAGGCTGGAGGCAGGGGGGCCGAGTGACCTTGGCACATGGAGCTCAGCAGGAGTCAGCACTGCGAGACTGCACTCCAGGGAAGCTGTGGTGTTATTAAAGCCAGACAACAGGAGAAATATTGCCAGAGGCACTGCTACTACAGTAAGGATCTGTGAGATGGGGAATAGGGAGAGAAACGGCAGCAGTTGGGAAAGAGGATCGTGGGGCTGGGTACCTAGGAGGGCAAAGGGGAGGAACAATGTGGATATATACAAATCTACTTAAAAATGACTACAAGTCCTGCATTTTCACAATATTCTTGAAAGTCCAGGCACAATGCAGTTAAGGTATCAAGAAACTACACAGACAAAAATGTATCCTATGTGCTACAGCTGTGCTGAACAAAATAGATTTATAAAGTACCTTTTCCTTATACCAGCTACAAATCCCTGTGGGCAGAAGTGTCTGTAAAACTGCAGAATTCAAGAACGACCAAGAGCGAAGGAGGAACACAGCAAAGACCAGGGGCACTTCCAGAGCTCTGTTAACTGCAGTACCTAGAGGGCCATATAAAAGAGAAAAATTCATTGTCATATATGACTAGTAAGAGTCCTGCAAAAAATACTGTATTCTGCCATAATCTTCATAGAATCATAGAATCCTTTAGGCTGGAAAAGACCTTCAAGATCATCAATTTCAACTGTTAACCTACCACTAAACCATGTCCTCAAGCGCTACATCTACACATCTTTTAAATCCCTCCAGGGATGGGGACTCCCCCACTTACCTGGGCAGCCTGTTCCAGGGATTTACAACCCTTTCTGTGAAGAAGTTTTTCCTAATGTCCAATCTAAAGCTCCCCTGGTGCAGCTTGAGGCCATTTCATCTTGTCCTATCAAAATACCAGATCCTGACCAGAAATATACTGCATTTATTTCCTGAGATGGACTGGAATGTCTGAAGCTATACATACCTGTCTAAGGCAGTTCATCTGATGCATATTCCTAATTTTCCCCCCCCCCTCGCTCCTTGATGGTTTTCTATTGGTTTGAAAAGGTGGTAGTGTTACAGCATGATACCTCTTTCAATTAAAAGCATATTTAAAATTACCATTGCCCATTCCTGTATCAACAAGATTCCAAAGCATATGGGAAGCTGAAGGCATTCTCAAATAGCAAGGGCAAGTAATGTGCATTCTTTTCAGGACACTTATTGTTGAAACCTTAAAACTGGAGGAGGGAAAGGGAGAAGAGAGGGGAGGGACAAGTCTAGTTGCTTTAACTTGCCTTAGAAAAGTTGTGGTCCCCATCCTTTGTTGGGAATGTGACCAGTACGGTATCTATCACTAAGCTAAACAGAAGACATTTGGTACACAGAACTGTAATTTTAGTGTTAAAAGTTTTAGTGTTAAAAGATTGCTGGCAATTTCTAGCAATCTGTAGCTTTTGATGCCAGCAAGTGCTAACAATCACAGGAGTCAGATTCCAGCAAAGCCTGTCAGCACTTTAGTTTTTTGGCAAACATTTCACAGATAATATTTTAATGCCTCTGTGATCACTTGCATTTCAGTGAGATTCGAGATCTCAGGTTGAAGTACATGGCACTATAGCATTCTTTACAACAATTACCCTCTCCTAGTATTTGGAAGCATTGCTTCTGTATCTTAATAACAGATGTTTCGAAAGTACTTCACTTTAAAGATGGATTGCTTCCATCCCCACATTGGTTTCCCCGAAACACGGTCACCTGCAGAATGCCTGTCTGTGGAGTTCCACACAGTACATTTGATAAGCACATGACTTTAAGAACATTCCAAATGAAGCTCACACCTCTACTTCCAGATTTAACACTTGGAAGAAAATGCTGTCATTTCACTTGCACTCTGAAAAGCTGAAGAAGGCTGTAGACTTACGGGTTTTGGTTTTGTATTCTTTGCCTGAAAATCAAATGAGAGAAGACCCCAGAAACTAAAAGTTAATTTCTTGCTGGGTCAAAATCAAAAGAGCTCTACTAAATTTTAGACTGCACCATGGCTCACACCCATAAATGAACAGCACAGTATCTGCCAAGCTGGGCAAAAGTCATCATCTAGTAGGGCATGTTGCAACAGGACAAGGGGTAATGGTTTGAAACTGTAGATTCAGACTAGATAGAAGGAAGACTTTTTTTTTTTTTTTTACAACAAGAGCCATGACACACTGGAACAGATTGCCCAGAGGGGTGGCAGATGCTGCATCCCTGGAAACATTCCAGGTCAGCAGGATGGGGCTCTGGGCAACCAGATCTAGCGGAAGATGTCCCTGACTATTGCAGGGGTATTGAACTGGATCGCTGATTCTATGGGATGGGGAAGAAATGGGTTTTCCATTGGAACATGGGAAAATTTTAGTATATGACCTTAAGATTCAGAAACCTTCCATACCAAGAAAAGCAATGGTACAAGTGTCTGCACCTTGTAGCTACTTGTTCAGACTTAAGTTTCAACACGCTATCAACCTCAGTATCCACCTAGTGAGGCTAGATGTTTTTCTTTTATAGAAACCCAAACCATGTATTCACAAGAGAATGAGACAGGAAGAGAACAGAAGCTTATCTTTAGACTGCGAATTTCAGTTTTGAAAGTTTAAATCTTCTGGTTGCAAATGGGGCACTATGAAGAAAACAAGTTTTCAAACCTCACATTAAGTTCAAAACACATGTGATTGCTTCATACGCTTTGATATCTCTGAAACTATTGAACTATAGAAGTCCTGATGTATAAATAAATCCAACTCCTATTAGAGTCAACAAGAGTTGCAACTGCATACAAACTGAATAGGCATTTCTATATAGTAAAATGCCAGAAGGCATTTTGCTTTCTCTTTTAAAGTGTGCCTCAAATTTTCCATGCCTTGTCAGGTTGTTTTCGCAGGACTCAGTGATTCCTTTTTAAAGCAGAAAAATAACTGTAGACTTTGAAACCCACTGTCAGAAAAGTTTTTCTAAATTTGGATTGCACAAGGCCTTAACAACCACTGCACCACATCTTACACAGCCTTTTAAACCACCACAAAGTAACTGCCACTGTAGAGGGGGAACTGTTTTACATGAAAACAAGCAGAGAGGAAGATAGATCACTGGCTGTGGAGCAATAGTATAAATATAGTATATTGACTATAAAACTTCTGGGTGTTCATCAAACACGGGGTACACTTCAGCAGGCTTGCAGTTTTCACAGAAGAGATTCACACTCTTGACCCCATTTCTAGTTAAGTTCAAACCAAATAGTTCACAACTGCAAATTAACTTTTTCCCAAACCCACGCTTTCTTTTGCACAGCATCCATATTTCAGTGTTGAAAACAATAAAACCATCAAGGCAAAAAACAAAAGATATTTTAAAGCCATTCTGAATCAACCTGAGCAGAGCCTTTATAGACATAAACTCCCCTTTTATAAGTACAGTATTTAGGTCTGGTCTACATTTGAAAAATCTGAAACTCAGCAATGATGTTAAGTTTCAAATTTTCTCACCAAAAGGGTCATAACACTGTCAGACTTATATCAATATACCACTATGCTCACTATCCCACCTATGCAAAACTGTAGAATATGGAAGTACTTGTAGATACTGCCGTTTCATTCATATAGGACGGGGAGTGCAAGAAAAGAAACCTCCTTAACTCTAAATAAAAGACATAAAAGACATAGATAAAAGCAACATTTGTTCAAACAATTTCACGAGTAGGCACTGTTCAAGCACAAGACAGGCTCTGGCTACTAAGCTGAAGAGCTGCTCCTGGACAAGCTGGTACTGCCCAGCACAACAAGCAGCAAAGGCTGTGGTCAGACCAACCAGAGCAGGACAGACACTGCATGTTAACCTGTTGAAGTGATGCCCCTCCTCAGCTGTCCCTAAGGCATCCAGCCTATGTCTGGCCTGCACAGGCAAAGTGTTTGGGCAGCATTACTCTGCTACTGTAACTCTGCCACCATCTCAAATGAGGGTTGCAGTTTCAGAGTAATTTCCAAGTAGCTGGACTCAATACGATAGGTTTGCCCTTTTAGCTGTAGTTTCTTATTTCTGTTCACTAGGAACTCCTTTTCCAGTCTATCTGTGAACAGGATAATGCCTCATTTGGCAGAGGAGGTTATGTCCTATCACACTGCAGAAAGCTGCTAAGAGATGATCATCAACACTGTCGATTCAAACCACATTCTAGCTCATGCAGAATTCAAGCTGTTCAGATCTGCACTGTTAGTCTGAACAACAGAGTTCTCAGAGCTCCGGTCTTAGACCACGCGTTGGGTTTCTTGATCAAGGCAGTTTCTGCAGAAGTGCATAGTACAAATTCTAATCAAATTAAAATGGACAAATATCCTAAAAAAGGCTCATACTGAATCTGGCCTCTTACTCTCTACCCTCACGTCCAGTCTGCATGTCTCAGCTTCTTGTGGTCTTTCTTATCAGACTTACACTACCTGCTGCATGCCTCTCATAGGTGTCCTGCCTGACTTCATCCCAGAAGAAAGGCTTTACCACAATGAACTCTGGCCCCAAGAATGTTCTCACTGGACCATTCTTTATACAGGAATCTCTCACCTTGTCACAGAAGCTGGACTCTTCAGTCCAGAAAATGAAATAGTAAACCAATGTGTAATTAACCTTTATAGCAGTTTATCAACATATGTGGCAGGCTTCCAACACTCTTCATATCTTCAGATCAAAAACTGAAGATTAGAGATCAGCGATCATTTTTAACGATGGGCATGACACTGGAGCTACCTGCAAAATCTTCCCTTATGATATATGAAGTCAGGCAGTAAGATTCCTCCAAAAATGTATAGACAAGATTATCAGCCTGTACTAACAAGGAGAGCTTCAGTTCAATAGATTTTCAAGAGAGAAGACTGCCATGTGTGTTTTGGCTGCTCAGAACTCTATGACATTTTTCAACACAAGGATGGGGATCATCAATATTTGGAAGAATTCAGTTCAAGATTGCCTTAAAGAGCATGTAACAACAACCTAAGACCAGAATTACAAAAGGTGGGTTGTCTGCAAGCTAGCAACCACAATTAAAATAGAACGACCATAAGACAGCTGGAGTTAACACAAATTAAGGAAATTTATTATCTCTCTGGTGATCCCAGCAGTATAACTCAGGCAGACAATAATTAAGTATCTTGTCCTCTTTTATTTTACCTGGTGGCATCATAAATAGTAGTCCTAACTTTTAAGGTCATGCAGTTACACCAAAACAATGTTTCAAAGAGTCTTACCTGGTACAAACAGTAATTTAATGTAACCTCTATGTTTAGATAATAATAAAAAAATTCAAGAGACAAGTTTGGAAACTAAATCCAGACTAAAAACACCACATGTATACAGGAAACAAAGGAGTATATTAACATTTTGACATGATAACAAAACAAATTACTGCTCTCAATTGAAACTGACAATAAAAGGCATTTTGTTTTCACTCAGAAAGATATGTTCATATTGTGACAACATGTAACAAACCTGAAGTTTATTAAAGCATTGAGGGGGTTCTTCTTAAATTACCTATATAATCTGAAATGATGACCAAAGAATATATTGCTCTCCAGGCTATTCTTGTTTTCTGACAGTTGCTCAAGCAACCAGGTTAAATATTCCATGATGAAGTACTCAGGAGCTTAAACTAAAGCACCACTTTCAGTATTTTGCTTTAGAATTATTTTTTTAGCAAGATGGCAGGCAAGAAAATAATCAAAAAACCCTGGGTATGGCTTTCAGCGCTGCTTTCACCTACACAAGGTGTGTATTCTGTACACTTAAAAAAAAAAAAAAAAAAAAAAAGGAGTTATGTAAAGGACATCTCCAAGATAAACTTACCCTGGCAGCTTCCCTCATCGGTGCTCTCAGCAGAGTTGTGCCCGCTGCCCTCCCCGAGGACTCCCCAGCTTCCCTCTCGGCCGTGGCGCGCGTCAGGGCTGTCATGGCGGTGACAGGGAGGACCCCGCTTAGGAAACGAGCCCTCCATCCCAGGCCTCACACCTACTCACAGCACACGTCCCCAAGGGAGCCGTGCTGCCAGCTGACACTCTGCTGGCTGTGAGACATGTCACAGGCAGCAGGTTGAGGCGGGGTGCGGTTCGCAGGCCGGCAGGCGGTTTCCACAGCCCTCTTCAACAGCGGCACGGGGGGAGGCCGCGCGCGACCCCCGGCCCTGGGGCGCACGCCTCTCGAGATGCGATAGACATCCCTGGAGTTCACAGCTCTCCAGATGAGACAGACAAGCGTAGAAGGGCTGCCAAACACCATCAGGGACACTTCTTGCTCTCCCTTCCTGCTTTCTCCAGGCCATCCCACCTCCCGCTCCTTCCCTCAGCGCGTCTCCTCCGCCAGCCTCAGGCCGGAGGCAGCCCTGTCACCCCCTGGGCATACCCAGGCCGCAGGGACACCCCTCAACACTCCGGGCAGGTTTCTGTGCTTTCACACCATACTCCTCACCACGACATCTGCGTGTATCTGGGCGTGGAACTGACTTTTCTAGGCAAAGGCCAACATGGCACCATCACAGCTTGGGCCTTGCTCTGCAGGGCAAGGCGAGAGGTGGCCCAGCAGGAGCCCAAGGAGGAACACACAGCAGCAACAACACCAGAAACAAAGATAAATGAAGGAGAATGGTGTGGAAAAAAAAAAAATAAATTAAAAAAATCAAGGTTTTAACAGAGTGTGAAAGGATGCGCGTGCTGTGTTTTTCAGAACCAGTTTTGGCCACAGTGTAGTGCAAGTAGTGGTGTAGAGAAAAGATGTGAGACCCTTTACAGATAGGCCAAAAAGCTGAAGATAGACAAAACTCTATAAATAGCCATCTTGTTTTAAAAATATTGGTCCTAGAGGTGACTGACAATCAAATGGATTTGTAAACCACACCGTTTCACAGAAATGTATGATTTACCAAGGATTTATTGCAGTATTCTTCCCCCCCCCCTCCCTCCAGTGAGCAAGTTTATCAAACTGAGAAGTCAAAACTAGTACTGGAAAACTCACCAGCAATCTCCAGAATCTGTTTACATAACTATGAGCAATGTTTTTAATTGCAATGATGTCGAGGAGCACCCTTCTCTGGGAAGAAGCCATACGATGCCTTTGTCCACAAATGCTAACTAATCTATGCAAAAAAGAGTGATAGAGGAAAGAGCAAGGCAAAAAGTGCTAATTGATTTGGTCAAATAAATAAGCCTGAGAAGATAATGATGATCTTCAACCAGTTTGTTTGTGGGGATAAAAAAATGCTGTTCACTCTGCCTTTCAAGCTAGACAGCTGCTGATTCAGCTCTTACTGCAAATTTTTAAAGTGATGTGTCTTCAGGGTAAATTTGACAATCTAGAAACCAGTCATTGCACAACTATCTTGTGAGATTACAATGTCACAGATTATACAGAGGGTTAATCACCAAAGCATTTAAATATGTATTTACTCTGTTGTATTTTTTAAAGCCAGTTTGATATGCAGGAGGGCCATTTCCTCCTTTCCTGCTTTAACTCTCTGTTTACCTAAATAAACCAGAATTGGCTATGTGATAAACAAAACTGAAGCCTGAAAAAAACAACCCAGGAGTATTGTGTTCTTCAATAAACCATCCCATGGGATTCCTGTAAGCTTCATTAAGCATATTCCTGAAGAGGAGGTGGATTAATAGGGAAATGTGCATCTCTTTTCAGTAAGATCAATAGAAAGAAGGAAGAGAGAACGTAGTTCTCTTTTTCCAACTTAATGATAAATATTCCAGTAAAATTGTCACAGAGAACTAGTTTCTTTCTCCCTCCATATTAAAAATTCTATGTTCATATGGCACTTTGATTTGACCTAAATCTCATACAATAGTACACAATCCCTGCAGTACTGAAGAAAAGCTCTTTATACAGACTGAATTTTCCTTCATAGTTTAACTTCTAAATATTTCCATATCTAGTGTCTCCATCCAGTTGAACAATCAACATACAAACAAGGCCCCAGCATCCAAGGCTGAAGAATAACCAGCTGCGATCACATCTCGGGAAGGAAATCCAGATAGGAACTTGCTACTGGAGAATTCGTTATAAAGTCTCCAGTCCTACAACTGAAGCCACTATTTCATCTCTGTAAATTGCATATCAACAGTCAGTTGAAGCACCTCTACTCCACTGCCCACCCTTGGGGCTTAGGGCTCAGTGCTATTTGAGAGCTGGATGAGATCCTGACCATAGCAAAGCTTTTAAGGATAGAACAATTAGATTCAAAGACATTAGAATTTTAACTATCTTTACGTTTAGATTTCTTTGGTTAAAATCCGATGCTATTTATCTTAATAACAGGAAAGTTCACTCATTTGCTAGTCAAATACAAGCTTTTACTGTATCTATTTAAGCCTCTTTCCCAGTTCAGTGTTGATCTCATCTACAGATTTTTTCAGTACTGCTGAGCTCCATTAAATAGTAGTTGTAGTCTATTCCTTGAAGTCACTTCATTTCAGTGGGAAGGGAAATTATCCTTTCTCACACTTCATACAAAACCCCAATAGCTGGTACAGCATTTCACTGAAGGTAAAATTCCATACAGAACTGTAGGCAAAGAACCAGGTGCCTAATGAAGCAATGATTTTAGAAAAGGTATATTGCTATTAAGACTGGAAACATTTGCTGCCAGGTTTTAAGATTGTTTCTGAAGAAGAAAGAGGAGACTTGGCATATGTTAAAAAGCTTATTATTCCAAAGGGGAGGGTCACCGTGAGAAAGTAGCTTATGGGAGAAGTAGAGCGAAAAGGCAAAAAGAATATGTGCCTTTTGATTTACTGATCTTTGTTTCTCTATACAGTCCATAAAATATGCTCACTGGTAGGCCCTTTATACTAGCAGGATGAGAGCAATCTTCTGTAACATAAAACAGAAGTGCATTTAGTGTGTATTTTACATAATCCTTGACTTTGAGATCATTTGGGAAAATGAATTAAATTTCATTAAAGGAGATAATATCTTTAACGGAGAGGCCAAAGAAATGATGGACTGACATATGCACACCAGAGATAACAACCACTCTTGTAGGAGGCAAATTGATTTTCTGCTTCTGTGAAGCCTAACAAATGTTTTTCTACCACATGCTTTGTTCCCAAATCTCTCTCAAACCAACTACCACATTTGTCAGATTTACTTGTTCTTTTTTAAAAAATAAAACCCACCCATAAATCAGATGTTTATCTTTCAAACATGGTATCATCTTATCAGGCTGCTGAAAGCACAGCAGCTGGGAGATACTGTGCTAGGAAGTTTCCCTTCATCCCCATCCTAACAAAAGCAGTTTCTAAAGATATTGTCAGGCATAACATGATGATTAGAAATGATTGACTGGCTTTCTGCCTTGGTACAATTTACTTGCTCCTGATTTATGACTTATTCAACTTCATATGTATAATAAGGGTAGACAGATCCAGTATAGGATTGGCAAAACAATTTCTTTCCTATTTGCTGAGCTAGCTTTTTGGCAAGAACTATCCCACTAATACACAGTTGAAGCATGCTGGCCTAAGTTCCTGCTTGTCTCTTCATGTGCTGTGTAGGTGCTTGCTATATTTAAAGCAGATTACTGTCCATAGGAAAAATAATTCATTTGGATCCAGTAGAAAGGCACTGAGGTATACAGCACACTTGTCAGAAAGATTAATGTAGACCTTAGTAATAAGATTCACCTCACCTCGAGGGTTAAGCTCTAGCTCACCCTCACCACAGACAGACCAAGAAAGCTGCAGCAGCAGAATGCACCCACATTTCCCTGTGCCCAAGCCAGCAAATGCTAAAAGCAGCACACAGGCCAGCAAAACCAGTTAGTCCCTCAGGTAACCCCATTAGCTCCCTCTATCAAGGTTTAGGCAACATCTCTAAGCTGCTGTCAGGACGGCTCAGCTAGGTAAAACTAAGTAGAGGAGACAGTGACAAATGTACTTGCCTACCCCTCGAGCCAACCTCAGAGGAGCAGAAGAAGTGTCCAGGCAGACACCAACCAGTGAACCCCAGGGGAGCTGGGGAGGCCCAGACCAACACGTAGTCAGTGTTGGCAATCCCTCCAGGGATTTCACCTCAAAACTTTAAATATCTACACATAGGCAGCACCTCTCAGAACAGGAAAAGGCAAAATCATTCTGTCTTACCTGCAACTCCAAATTCTGATTTATTTAACTTACTATTCTTAAGCAACTAAAGAGAAGTAGGGCTAGGGCAAGACAGAAGAACTCTCTCTCCAGGCAGCCACTGCGAGAAGAGCACCTCACCTAGGCAGGAAGAATTTAAACCTCCTCTTCCAAAAAAACCCCTCAGCTACACAGCTGCCATAGTCACACAGGTGTTAACCCCTCCTCTAGCAGAGCTGATACTGCAAGCACTAATTACCACCCTCTTTTCCTTCTCCCGTTAAAACCTGCACGGCACAAACCAGCCCCTGAGTGGTAACTGTATTTGAAATAGTCAGTGTTTCCCAGGTAGGAATTCAGGCACCCATAGCATAATTGCATTACTTGAGTTTAATGCAAAATATGTCTCAGGATGTCTGATTAGGCAGTCCCAAAAGATGCTAAGCCAGCCTTGGATCAAAAGTCATTTTCTCAGCAAGATGTATTTTAAGTGAATGCACTAAATGGGATTAAAGAGAATAAAACATAGCCAAATACAGTCCGTAGATGTTCCATACTTCTTAAAGAAGTTTGATTCCTGTAAGCACCCAGGGACACCAAACTGCTGTGTTTTAACAGTAATTTGAGCTGAGAACAGAGAATTGAGTTTCTTTAGCTTGCTATTTCCTTTTACATGAACAAGTTTGGCTAATGTAAAGTTAAGAAATAGGTAAGCTGCAAATTCCCCCTAGTAGAAGCTACTGAAATGAAATAGCCTTTAAATAGCAAAAAATGGATTCCTTGTTGCTTTGGGAATTTAAAACTGGAGTAGCCAAAACACCAAAATCAGTACATAGAAATCTTCTCCTGGCAGGAAATTAATCTAGAAAAGGAAGATGATCTTTCTGGTTACAGTAACTGAATGTTCATTACATTTGTATTAAATCAATTCAGTTGTATGGAATCAGTGACACTCACATTGATTTGTGGTACTGCAAAAGACCTTCTATTCCGTGAGGAACGGTAAAACCCCAGATGTTCAGGTCACGCGTTCAGTATTCGTGTTTTCATTTGCTGTCAGCTGCTGCAGGCCAGACTGTCCTCACAGACACCTGGTGCAAATCCCACTGAAAATTAATAGATTTGGACAAGTCTATCCAAAGGTGTCTTTTAAGAAAGAAAGAAATGGGAGCAAACAATTTAAATGATGGGGTAGTTTAACCTGCGGTGCTTTACTAATAGCAGGAAGATTGAAAAGGAAAGTATCCACTTGGGTTTTCAGATCTTAGGAGATGTTTACAGAGCTAACAGGGATCAGGGAAAGTCTTTTATACGTAAACAGAGCACACCTGATAAAACTCTATGACAATATAAAAGTCATGGACACCTTCTTTACAGACATACCATGACTAGGTTTCAGTTAGGCTTGAGATACCTTTTTCTCAAGAGATCTACTTCTTAGAAGGCAAAATATACTCTTATGCAGTCATTCCCTGTCCATAATGACACACCATACTCCTCTCTTTCTAGAAACTATTCTTATTCAGTTCATGAATACTAAAAACCTGAAAATTCTTTATGCCACAAACGTATAAAATTACAGATTAGCTACATAAAAAGTTTTAGAAGTTAATTAACTAATCTTCTTAATGATGATGTCACTAAGTTCAAAATAAAGGAGTAAGGCATGTTCTTCGTGGAACATACAGTCATACACTCCCTATGAACTGTAGCCATGCCACAAAACAAACAACAAAGAGAAGGTAATGAGGATTATGATGTCATCTATCATCAAGGGAGTCATGGCATTCCTGAGGGATTACTGTTACTAGAGAGAATCATTACATTTAGATTAAGGTAAATCAATAAAGGGCTAGGCAGAAAACCACTGGCTCATATTGATTTGGTGCTGGAGACCTGAGTTTAGGAATACCGTAGTGCTTTATCTACTAGCATTTGAACTGTGTAACATTAACATTTCTGTGAGAGAAAATTCTGTAAATCCAACTGGTAGTAAAATGGCCTTTACACCAAAATATAGTAACTCTGCTGGTGTCCTTCCAGGATAAAAAACAAACAAACAAACAAACAAAACCCAAACCAAACAAAACAACCAAACACAAACACCAAAAAATGTAAAACAAACAAAACAAAACAAAGAAAACCATTCAGAAAACCAACAACAAACTAAGTTTCTCCAGCTTTTTGATTTTTTTTTTCCCCTTCAGATTTGCTCTATCGGGGAGACAACTGATCTAACCCCCCACTTGTACCTGCTATTGGCAAATCAGCAGAGGTTATGAACTCCAAAGAGGTGGCGGTGAGCAGCTGGAGACAGTAATCTCTGGGATCTGTAAAGAGGATATAAATCACAAGCTCACTCTACCATTTTTGCTTATTTCTCTGAGAGCACTGGGGCTACAGAGCAAGTTTTTCAATCCTGCCCGGGCTTGTGGAGTAGCATTTACTCCACTGTTTGGAAACATGCCCAGAAATCGTGTGCATATGAACTGCCTCAGGAGATGAGCAGGTCTTTCCCAAGGTACCTCTCAAGAAAGCCAGACTCTCTGTTTTGTCTCTTACACATGGAGCTGACAGTACAGAGCTCTTACAGTCAGCATGTTCAAACTCTCCCACAAGAAGACCTATTTTCCTTGTTTCTATACTTCGCTAGTGCTGACCATTCCCAGGAATTGCCTGTGCTCCTGGGTGCTGTGCCTAAGGCTGAAAGATTTTAGAAAGTATCGGTTTAAACAGATGAGCCAATTTCAATGATGATGCAAATAAATAATCATTCAGTATTTAAAAAAAAACAAACCAAGAAGAAAAAGAAAATTTCATTTAAAATGTTTAACACTATCAAGCTAGAGAGTAAGAAATTGAGATTTGGTGGTGGGCAAGTATCACTGCAGTGTTATGGTGTGAAAAATCCTCCAAAATTTGCTTCAGGTAGAAGTTTCCAAAACTTTAGTTCCCATGTGAAGAGTTGAGGCTTTTGGTACAGCCTGACAATAAAATGCTTTGAATAAGCAACTTCTAACCTGAACTAAAGGAGCCTTTTTTCTGTAATTGCATAATTGCCACGAGTAATTTAACATCATTCTCGAGACACAAGAAAAGAGAAACTCCTCCTCCTATGTTTCTGTAGCTTTGGTAGTGAAGAAAAGAGTGAGCTGTGTAATTTGGATGAAAAAAGCTGGGAAGAATTGGAAACGACAGCAAGTTAGAAAGACTTGACAGTGACAGGGAGAAGGAAAAACAATGTAGGAAAAAAAGACTGAAGAAAATAGAAAAATAGAATAGACTTTAGAAGGGAAGGAACAAGGGAGGAATGGACTGGACAGGGTAGGTAGAAACACAGCAACAGGCTAGGGCAGGAAAAATAGTGACAAGATTCCATGTGGACAGTTCAGGAAATTGTCAACAGAAGAGATGACATCCTAGACAGACGTGTGCTAATACATGCAAATTATCTGACCCTCATAATTTACATGAGAATCTGTGGTGCTTTGGACCCAATCCTAAATTCTTTCATTGCCTCCAGTCTCACCTGAAGAAGACTTGTAGTAAGGTAGAGACCAATAGTTCAGCAGCGTATTTTTTTTGCCTAACCCTACATTCATAAAAGGTGAAGTATTTGATTTTTTTAAGGATTATAAAAGCAGGCAGCCCCTTGGCAGCTATTTAGTCCCAGCAAGGGGCATTAAATTGCATAATACTAGTCTTTGGTTCTCTTGTTCTTGGCACGCTCCGGTTTCTCCCTTCTCATGTAGGTGTAATTCATTGATGGTGAATATGATCATGACCTGCTAGACCTGAGCATAGTTGTTAGTTATTAAGTGGGGGTGGGTGGGGGTGGGGGGGAAGTTCTAAAATTTGCAGGTTTCAGAAATTTGAAGTGGTTGACCCAGACACACAACACCTAGGAAGGGAAGTTTTCCTTTCCTGTTTTCTGCCAGGATGTGTAGGAATTGAAACTTTTCCATCAATATACTGAAAACCTTAATCTTCTATTCAGAAATCAGAGGCCAGGCCAAGCAATGTAGGAGATACTTTCTTAACTCATGAGTTATATATGGAAAGCGACTATTCTATATAGTATGACAGAGGAATGTAAGGGTAAAATTTGCCAGTTGCAGTTATCAAGGCAATGCAGACTTAACTAGAACCGTAATATAATTAAGAAGATGTCTCTGATCAAAGCAAGTTGTACTCTTACTTTTGAAGTCATCCTGAAAAAAGGCTCAGTAAGCATTTTGCTACTGTAAAACTGAAGCCCTCAACCTTTGAAGTTATTAAAGATTTTAGAGCATTTTTTACAATAAAAAAAAAATCAAAGTTTAGCTAAGTCTCTAAGTACATTATATCTGAAGTAAGCATTTCCTCTGGAATTTTAACTAAGTATTTCACTTGCTGTTCTAAAGCATTCTGTGATGTTACTTCACACAGCCAAGCAATAACTGCATCACATTGTAGCTTTTAGCAATGCCTGTCAACACAGTTCAGTCTACCTGGGGAAGAACATTTTGGGTAGGTCATTTCTGCTCTAAAGTCTAAAGATAACTGCAGTGCAGCCACAAGCAGCAATATTGTCAGCCACTGCTAAACCCAAATATTATGTTTGCTCTTGTGCCTTGTGTAAGAAAGTCGTGCATAAAAGGAGCTATATCCTCTGGTTTAGGCAGAAAAAAAAAAAAAAAAAAAAGCCTGTGCTTTAATTACAAGTCCATCCCCATAATTCACAAGATAATTTTCCATAAGATTGGCCCTTCTCAGTTTCCTCATGGATAATGGGTACTGAAAAGACAAAAGGCACTTGCATTTCTGTTGCTTGATTACGGCTAGAAATCAGATACAACTCAGATTAAATTACAGGTTTAAATAACAGACTGGATGCTCAGATTCTGGGGGAGTAAAATATTTGGATTTTCCCAGCCAAAATGCTCTCAAACTATGGGTAACTCACTGCCATCCCTGAAGTGGAAAAGCCCACAGAGGCTACTGGTAGCTAGGTGGGACTCTGGCAACGTCCACAGCTCTATCTGGGCACTCTACTCTGTTTCCCTTGACATTAATAAAGACTTGCCTGGTTATTTTGTAATTTTTTTAGCCAGTTCTTAATCCAAGCCATTTACTGGTCATTCCAGAAGTTTCAGCAGCCATCAGTCAACAAGCTGTTCGGCTGCTAAAAAATAAATGATTGAGATTTCAGCAGGATCCTTTAAGATTAATTTTTGTGTCTGCACATGAGAAACAGAAGGTTTATGTGAGGCTTTAAACCTGTTTTTAATAAACTTGACCAGGTAGTTGTTTATACTGACAACAATAAAACATACTATATACATTTGACAGCAGGGGACTAGAGTTGGTTGCTTTTTTTCTAGCTAACAGTCACTGCATATTTAGTTCCACATTTACTGAACGTCATCTTCTCTCATTTTCCCTTCCTCAAAGAAAAGAAAAAAAAAAAAAGATAAGAGAGAAACTGGCATAAAAGTAGATCTGTTCCTTACCTCTGAGGTGTAATGACTAGTCTCTAGCGGAGGTGATTTGTATTCACTTTCCCAGTAACTATGCTGTGTTTATACACAGTTATTGCTGATGAATGCTAACAGGTAACATCAAGTTTGTGTACAGAATACATCCCTTTTAACTCGCCTTTCAAGCAGACAGGCTGCCCTTTGTGGGTAGCTGGGGGTTGCAGTGCTGTTCCTACTGCTTGCTTATTTTGAAGATTACACATCCGAGAGGGTGGCAAGAGAGCCTCTGTTTCATTGATCAGGCTGTGCAGTGAACGACTGTGCTTTCAGAAACGTCTCAGCACAATAAAATGAGTGTATATCATTTCATACCTTCATCATATGCCTGACATTGTATGTGTGCATCACCTTTGTAAACTACACTGCAGTAGTTGCTGGTTTTACTGGGTACAACGCAGGTTTGCCTGGTTACTGAAAGAGAAAGGCTTCCGTTGTAAAAGTTTCTCCTAAGAATAAAGTAATTTCAGAAAGCTTAAATACAAACAATGCTAGTAATCGAGCGCTCTTGACATTCAAAGCATTTCAATGCTATATAGTCTTTAATGTTGCCCGAGTCATTAATTTGATGGTAGCAAATTCCACATATTTTAGGTGCACAGGTCGACAATAGAAAATAAAGGAAATTAAGCTGCATCTCATAAATTATGGGTTGAAGATAGCATACAAAAGTCCTAGAATATGCCTGAAAATGACTACCAAAAGGGAGCTGCATTTGTCTTGGCCCTTTGACAGCTTTCATTCCTCATTCCACAGTTTTAAAGATTACATTGCTTTTACACTGACTCACTATTTAACTTTAAACTTTATACCCAGGAGCCTTTTGGGAATATCTAATAACACACAAATGTAGTTTCCGCAGATGGAAGCATTGTATTACATGCCCTGGCTTCACTAAATCCAAATTTTCTCCCAGCCAACAAAGCACTTCTAGAAACCTTCAAATACCACCCCAGATGTACAAGCAACATTATCTTTTTTGCTCGCTTCTTAAAGTTGATACAGATTTTCCCCAGGACATTTTGCAGGCCAAGTTAAAATTGAGATTTACGTAACTTCTAAGTTGAATCGACTTTGTAGGTGTGTTTCCATTACCATCAGTACCAGGAGTGAAAACTATTGTGAAGAAAAAACAATTTATTCTGTGTCATATATCAGCTGTTATATAATTATATCATAGCATATATCAGCAATTTTGCTGTTATATCATGACACTAACAGCTTCCCTGTTAACACATTTTCACAACCGTCTTCCGAGATCTTTTAAACCATTTTGTTTATCTTTTTCTTAAAACTTAATTGATTCAACATTATAGTTTTATTAAACAAAATAGAACAGCATTTCTGGTTTAGATTTATAAACCATATTACTTTATAGCCATATATCCCAGAGTCATTGCTGACCACTCAGGGCTGAGATGGGGGCCCTAGCTGGACTGAAGTTTGCATATTGCAGTTACTTCTAATCTAAGAGATAGCCCAGACATTTTTTCTGGGTAGCATTCACAAAGGCACCTCAGTGACTTAATGACTAAATATCCTTTTTAAAATCAAATGGGCACTTACCTAGGAACCCAATTTTGAGGGTACAGCCAGCTTTCCATGCACAGCCCTACAGTCCTTCTGATCATGCAGGAAAGCACTTGCACTGTTTTGAAAAGCCCAGCAGGTTCTTTAGCTGATCTTCAGGCATCTACATACATTCAAAATCTGGCTTTAAGGCGTAACTCATAGTGAGACTGATTTGCTTCTAGCTCAAACTTCTGAATATTTTATGTACTATATGATAGGGTAGGGAAAAACTATACAACAGCCTTCATGCAGCATTCTCAAGAAGACCAACAGTTTGGCCTGGCTTGTATCAGAAATAGTGTGCCCAGCAGGACTAGGGATGAGATTGTCCCACTGTACTCAGCACTGGTGAGGCTGCACCTCAAATACTGGGATCAGTTTTGGGCCCCTCACTACAAGAAGGACATCGAGGTGCTGGAGCGTGTCCAAAGAAGGATGACTTGAGGATCTTAAAGGTCTCTTCCACCCAGAACAGTTATGTGATTCTATGATTATACAAAGCCAACTTAAATGAGTGTAAAGCATTTCATTGACTTCAACAGGTTCTGGATCTGGCCACGACTGATGGAAAACTCTGCTGATTACTTTTAATGGTGGCACTTCTTTTCACTTATTTAATTATTCCTCACAATAGCCTTTAAAAGGATTTATTTTCCACATAATACATAAATAAACTACACGGATAAAGAATAACTTGATACCATTATTCCCTAGGAAAATGTTTTATTTTATTATTTTATCATTATTGTTTTATTTTCTAGATGTTTAATACAACAAATGCGCCATTGTCTATGAACAGAGAAACCTATGTATATGATAATTTCCAGCAAAGATTTAATTTCATTTTATTTCAGGGCTTATCAATAAGAAAATCTTTCATTTTTCCCAACTAATGCTTATATTCATAGGTAGAAAAGTGAGATAAACTCTCACAAAAGAACAAAAACGCATTAATTCTTCTGTGAAGGCTTCAGTCTGCTTGCAGTTAGAAGCAAAGCTTTTCCTGCCAGACTGCTTGCTCCCCGAATAGATGGTGCGCAGAAAATGAGGACAGGTTTAGTGCTGATTCTTCTGCACCAATGCACCAGTTAGCACAGTGAATTCCTCCACCAAACAAAGGGGGAACAAGGATTGAAGTGTGACTTCCTGGCCTGAGACAGCCAGAAAGGTGTTACTCCACTGCCTGGACTCTGTTGCAAATGACATCACTGCTGTTCTTCAGTTTGCTCTTCTGAAAAATGAGAATATTTACCTTACACAGAATGGAGATATTTGATAATAAAAAGCACAGAAAGCATCGATCTTATCAGCTGCTGAGAGTTCTATCTGATATTATTTGCCATTAGTCCAGGAGCTGATAGGGATCCTAACCTTACAGGATCATAGCGTCAAAGAATTCAGCCATCTTTCCAAGCATGACATGAATATCAGCCTACTAAAGACAATGTTTGACTTGGGTGTAGGTCTAGCATGTGATATGAATGAGGAGTATAAAGACATCCTGAACCTGAATTCATTAACAAATTCAGAGCATAATTAATTACTAGCCAAGGTTATGTCTCCAGGAATGACCAAGTATGAATGGCAGGACTGCTCTGATTAATCTAATGTCCATCCTAAAAGTGAAGGAGCTGTGAGAAAAAAGGAATACGCAGAATCCCAGAGAGAATGGTGCACATTCATCTTGTCTATACTTGCAGAATCCTCAGCGTTGAGTAAGAAAAGACACATGACTACAGCTTTCTAATAGAAGCCTGCATTATGTGAGAATGAGATTCATTTTGTTGATAAGGATTTTCAAGTAGTTATTTTGGCTAACCGGAAAAAGTCAGAGTCAAAGAAGAAGAACTGCTTTGTAGTCACTTTTTTAACATAAAAGGCAAATATTGGGATAGGATAATCCTTGACTGGCAACACTGCAAATCAAGTATACACTGGTTCGATTCTAAGCATGTTATTAATCCCAAACCCCTTCAGTGAAACACTCAGGGTAGTCCTTACAACTCTGGTGCAACTCATGGCTCATTACTCAGACAAGCAGAGATAGCCTCAAGAGACTGTTTCAAGGAAAGAAATTTCCAAGAATGTCATTTTGATTTCAAATCCACTTCCACTCTGGAAAAAAAAAGCCTGACGTGGAAGGATATTTCTTTCACCTACAAGAGGCAAAACCCCCGTGTTCAGGTCTCCTGGCCTGCAGGCCTGTGCCATTCCACCACAAGTAATATCTGTAAGTTTTCAAGTGAGATGAAGAGAATGAATTTCAGGTTCTCCAAATCACCAAGACCATATTAGAGAAAAAAAGAAATATGTAAATATATATATATATATATATATACTTGAACTCACTGCAAGGTTTTTTATTGGAAGAGGAAGTCCTAGCTGCAGTAGAAACCTGCACCTAAAACGTGGAAAAGGAATGTGGATTTTCTTCCCTCTGGAGTTTAGTCTTGTTTATATTACAAGGTTCACATCTCAAAAAGGTGATTTACGCTCCACAGCCATGTGTGAGTAACTTCTATAATTTAGTATAATTTAAAACCAGGTCACTGAAACTCTGACTCAGTAAAGCACCGAAATATGCACGTGAATGCCACTGGGAATAGATGCCTTTTCCTAAAACTGAGCTGGGCAAATGAGCAGGCAGTGGCATGAAGTAACCATTTTCAAATCCACTTATTCCTTCAGCAGCCCCATATTGCATCTGGCTTCTTATTTTTAAGATTTTTATCCAAGTATTTTATTTAGAGTCAGACTGCTGAAACAATAGGGATTGTCACGGCCAAAAGGTTGACACATGTCACCAAAGACAGACACATGCAGGACAACCCCTTGTGGGAAGAAGAGCACTGCTGATTTTTCTTTCATGGAAGAGTCCAAGTGTGAAAGAGAAGTCAGAGTGAATGAGAAAAGGAACATCTATAGACTAAACTCATAGATTAAATTATGAGGTAAGAGCTAGAAAGGAACTTCCAGTAGCTGATATTGTAACTAAAAGTCTAGAAGAACACCAGAAAAGTTGTGCTGACAACCATTTCCACAGAATACTTTCCTAAATTTCTTATTCTCCCCCAGTGCATCAACACAGTATTGCCTATCTTGTCAAGGCTCCAAAGGAAACACTGAGGAAAACTAAAGGGAAAGCTGAAGAGACAACAGTGAAAGAGTAAACATAAGTAAGAGAAATCCAACTTGACAGGCAAGTTTCAGGCTTTTTTTTTTTTTCCTCTCTCTCTCTCTTTCTTCTTTCTCCTAAATATAACTGTAATTTCCTAGGGTACAGGAGCACTCAGATTCTGACCTGCTAGTGTTTACCATCTAGGCATCAATGTCATCCAGCCTTCATTCTGATTTCAGCAGTCATTACAACAGCTCCACTACAGTCTTCTCACCCTTCACGTCAGGTTTCTGGTGATTTCTATCAAAACTGGCAGCCTCTCACTTCGAGTGAATTCTGATGAACATAAGGGAATGTAGCACTTAGGAGGAGCTGAGGGCAGAAATATCTGAACTTGCTCTGCCCTGTAGAGTTCTTTTACATCACTGTAGCCGAACATGAGGTCTAATAACTCACTGCATCTCATTTCCCAAGGTCTTACTTTAGGAAGACTTATTTGCCAGGACTACTACTTCCTCCAAACAAAATAGATGTAACAAATCCTCTTACTTTTTGCATGGGAAACCCTCTTAATCACATTTTAGAGGACATTCTCACTTCTTGAAACAGAAGAAAAATAGAAGCCCTACTACTGCAGCTAGGCTACAAATCTAAATTATACCAAGGAAGAAAATGTGACAAGGATGACTAGAACAGGACCAGTTCTTCAAGCTTTAAGTTTTATAGGATAAGTCAATTGGTACTGAAGGAAAATACATTGCCTCTAGAAATTACTGTCTGCCATAAGCAGCTCTATTTCACAGTGGCCTAAAAACGAATGGTCCAAAGTGTTTTCCCGTTTATCATTTAAAAACACATAGACACACAAAGCGAGCCAGTTCCCAGACAGCTGTAGCTATACAATTTTCAAATGTAAATTGAGAGCTCACTTAAACACTAGCCACAACTCCACTCTTCCCTGTCCTCAAAAAGAGCAAGTTACTTTGAAACCAAAATGCACCAGTGACCTTTGCAAAGTGCTCTTCCAACCATTCCAAAACATCTTTTTAACCCTCCATCAATATTTTAGTGTTTCTGCTTCAAAACATTTTAAATTTAGTTCTGTTATTTCTCATATCACTTGAGGGGCAAGTGATGGTTGCATATAAAATTATTTCATAATGTTATGTCAATATTATTGTCATAAAATGATGAGATAGCAATTGCAATATATCAATATATCCAAATTCCAGTATATCCATTGTTTGCAGTATTGTTTACAGTCCTTGACACGCAGTGTTTTCTCGTAGCCATCATTATGCAGAAGCATGTGGATCTGAGCCTAGATCCACAGAGTTGATTTAGTTGGCCAAAGCAGAAATCCTGAAATTCAGACTGGCTTATGCTTTTCTGGAACATTACTCTGCCTCCAGAAGCCAAATAATAACTGCTCAGCATAAATGGACTGGTACAAACTTAAGTTCTCAGTAATCAAAAAACTTATCAAGAACTGAAAAGAGTTTTACACATTGTCTAGGATTATCATAAAACAAATGGGTAAGGTGGTAGTGGAGACCATGGAATGGAATGGAGTAGAGTTTAACCCAGTGTCTGTCAAGGCTTAATAGCACAAGAACCATAAAGGGCTCCAATATTCCCCATGTATCCAATTCTTCACAGTCCATGCTAAATAGGAATCTCAGGGCATAACAGCAGAGCACTGAGTATGAGTAGCAAAGGAGGGACACCTTGCTCAACTGTGT
>WUAM01000431.1:79979966-80012914 GCA_024336885.1 Actenoides hombroni | reverse complement strand
AACTGTGTCTCACTCAGGTGCTGGCCTCAGATGCACACACGGTCAACTTTCCCTCCTCAGCTGAGGGTTGTGTGCACCTCACCTGCTCACACCCCCGTGAATCATGAGACATGCTATCATTCTACCTTCCTTCCACACTTCAAAAAACCCTCTAAATCCATCTGGATCCCCTGAGGTCATTTACATCCAGCACCTCACCTTCCTAAAGCCTGATGCTCTCCTTTAAGATTCAGCGAGGCTTGGCAGCATTGCCGAGAGGAATCGACCGATATGAGCGTGCAGCCTGAAATTAAGGAAGAGCATCTAAACTTCATTAGCCGTGCTACTCCGGAAGGCTCAGCTGAATGAAGAGTTTACAATAATAGCACAGCACAATAATTACGCTAGTCCTACATCTGTTGTTTTGACTTGCATCCATAACCTTCAATTTGAGTTGCACACTCACAGATACCGTCGTAGAATTGTCATTTCAGTTCTGCTTCGCGTGTAATTTTGTTTAGCATTCTCAATTCCAGCTACCACTTGTACTACATCACTTCTTTGTGACAGCTTTCTCTCCAGCTAATGGTTCTTGGCAATCCACGGTAGATTAAAATCATTATTAGTATTTCACCACAGGAGCTCTAGTCCAATACAGCTCTACAATTCCATCTGCCTGTTGCACCGATGTGTTATTCTGAGCTCAAAAATCAACCTAAACTGATTCAACTATTTTTTAAATAACAGAATTTTTAAAAGACTCTTGAATTATGCAGTATTTTAGGAAAGCTCAGTGTAAAGTACTGCAGTTCCTCGAACACACTGTTTTCAGATAAAGTTCTTTTTCTCTCAATTCAAAGATGAACTTCTGTTACTTTGAAAAGCACCTATTTCAGATATAAAATATATACTTAACATTTTAATCAATGCTACTTCTTTGTTTCTAGAACTGTTAATCTAACATTTCCATATGCTCTGACCTATGAATTTTCTACTCTTTTTAAGCCATTTGCTTAAATACAAAAAAACCCCAATATATGTTGCAAAATTAGTAGTAATTTACATTTTTGCAATACCTCTCATCCATGGAAATTAAGAATAGTTTTATAGGTTGTACAGCAGTTAGTTTGCTTGTTACTGTTAAGCAGTGCTTCAGATGCTGAATAAAGGAATCATTCAATAACAGATAGCAACTTTCCACAGAAAATAAAATGTATCCAGCTGAAGCTGGAAATTCAGTAATAATGTCACCGTGGTACCCCAGACCCACACTGGGGCATTGCTACCATTGGAGTGGAGACTGTCTCATAACTAACCTCTGGGAAGCACTCACCTTTAGGCATACAAAACTGTGTCTGTACAGTCTCTACTGATATTGAGAGGTTTGTTCTGCTGTTTGGAGCTGGCTGGCATGGTGACGATGGCTCTACTGAAAAACAAACTCCAAATCTGAAATGTCATTTATTTTTCAAAAAAAAAACCCCAAGTATGGATGAGAGCCTTGGCTGTTACAATGCTAGATAGGGGATGGAAGGGACCTCGAGAGATCATCTAGTCCAACCCCCCTGCCAAGGCAGGTTCACCTAGAGAAGGTCACACATGAACAGGTCCACCAGGGAGGTTTTGAATGTCTCCAGAGATGAAGACTCCCCCACCTCTCTGGGCAGCCTGTTCCAGTGCTCTGTCACCCTCAAAGTAAGGAAGTTTCATCTAAACATGAGGAGGACTGTCTTATGTTCAAGTTTGTGTCCATTACATCTTTTCCTGCCAGTGGGCACCACTGAAAAAAGACTGGTCCCATCCTCCTGACACCCACTAAAAAATAATGATCTAATTGTGCTTTTCCTGATTCCTGAACTGTAGTTTTGGTTTGGGTTTTTGTTGGTTGGTTGGTTGGTTTTTTCTAATGAGCTTTCAGTTCAGCTGCATGAACTGGCTGACCAAACAACTGCAGGTTTGCCAGTACCGAAAATGAAGTCAACAGCAGGAATACAGAGCTGAGGGTGCAGCAGTGAACAGTGAAACCTGCGGGTTCAGCTGCTCCCTGGAAACTTTCCTGAGTGTTACACAGCTTTTCACAGCTTTTCAACAAGGCAGGGAAAGAGGAGAAGTTATCTCCCTCAGTAGCATATGTGCAGATCAAAGGGGATATTTTTTCCCCTTGAACTTATTTCCTGAACTTGCATTTTAAATCTTTTCCTAAAACATAAACCTGAATTTACTAGAAGTATTTGGACATAATTTAAAATCTCCCTCTTTAAATTCTCATCAACAAATATTGTAGCTAGGTTCTGGTTTAGCTATCCCATCTAGTTCTGGACTATAAATGCCATTTAGCTATTCCAGATCCACTCTGCTAAAAAGGAAAGCACAATTTCTCTCTCAACTTAACTAACCAAGCAGGGGGAAAAAAACAACCCACAACAACCGCAATCAAATACTCTCTCCAGGGGAAAAAAACCCAAACAAACAACAAAACAAAACACACACATACACAAAATTGTATAACTTCAACCTAACACCAATTAAAAAGAACAAGATAAAGCATAAAACTGCAAAACCTAAAAACTCACTTCCTAAAACACTGGCAAAGCTTGCCATTTTTAATTCCCTCATGTTACTGTTACAAACCTTCTCTTGCAACCTTCTAAACCCAGCATTTTCCACATTGCTTGTGCATTGTATAAATTCAGGTGAAAAGGTAACCACATTATTTTAAACTATCTAATATGGTTTGATTGTAAAACTTAAATGCCTTAGTAAACCTTCTATGCAGGAAAGACTGCCAGTGTCAAAGCCTCAGAAAGCCCTAGTCTCCTGAATCTTTAGAAGAGAAAAGTGAAGTTATTCTTTTAGATAATTTGGAAACCTTTCTGAAAATTACCTACAATGTTCCCTGAGGCCACTACCCCTGAAATCTTAATCAGTGTCTCCAGCACTCTGGATAGGAAGGTTTTCATAAAACAGAGCTAATAGACATTTTTAAGAGTCTCTACCCCTTTAAAAGTAGTAGGTGCACACATAACATGCCATCATCTAAAGAATTTATTGCAGAGGTTTAATATGACCTACAAAATTAAGCCGTGGCTTCACTGTTTCAAATGTGAACGCATGAAACTTTTGAACTCATTACATTATCGCTCTGTTCTATAGATAGAGAACTGAACTTAAAATCCCTATATAATCCAATTACTAACCTTGTGAGCAACAGGTAGATTGCAGTATCAGTAGAGCTGAGATGGAGAGAGATAGGGGGGTTCACAAGCACGTTCCTGTTGAAGACACCACCGCGAATGAGGCACCTTGGACACTGGTGACCCCCCAAAGCAAGACTCCTGTTCCGTCTCCCCCTTCCACAACTGCAACCACAAACAGGGGAGAGATTTCAACAACCACGGACACCCCCAGACAAGGGATGCAGGGAGTAACTGTGGAAGCAGCACACAGTAAACACCCCAAAAGGAACTGACGGGTACCCACAGTGGGTGACTCCCTGTTAAAGGGCATGGAGGCACCCATCTGCCAACCTGACAGAGCCTAGTTGTTTATAACTTGTTCCATGTTTCCAAAAGGAATATGATTTCAGTGATCCCAAATAGGAAATCTCTCTGATTCGAAACCACTCACCACGCAGAAACCTTCAACTTCTAAACAAAACATCCTCAAAACATCCTCAATGGAGCAACCGCATCACCACCATTTGAAACGTGCGTATTACGAGGACACATCCCATCCATTAAAGCACAGGTGGTGGACACAATGTAGACTTTGGGGGAAGAACAATCTTTAGATTCTCTTTGGTTTGTACAGCATCTGTATTGTCCTGTTGGACTCTTCAGTTTGGCCTTCAGTGAAGTGCTGTAGATCCCACTTGGGAATTGAGAATGGTGATTTTCCCCCCCACTTCCCTTGAGCAGTTGAACTGCAATCTGCAATGCAGCAGGCACTTAGAGCAGGGCTCTAGGCAAAGAGCCTACTGCAGCCTGCCCGTTAGAAATGCTATCAACACAGCTAGCAGCAAGGTCACTCCCAACGTCTGTCGAGAGCAGCTAGAGAAGTTCCCCAGCTTTTTGCATACAGCTGAGCTTTAAGGCTGATTTACATTCACCGATGCACACGAGATGTGATTTTGCTGAACGAGGTGTAACATTCACTGCCGAATGATTTTAATGGCTCGGGAAGCAGAAGCTCCAAACGTAAATGCATCTCCACCAGAAACGTTAACATACAGCTTCATTTTCAAGTTTGCAAAGACAGTGTCTTGACACCACGACGTAAAAACACGCAGCGTTTGGCTGGGTGTTTTAGGGGGCTGCAATCATAACCTCTGTATACTTTCTTACGTACTTATAAAAGAAACTACAAACATAACCCAACCTGTTACTTCAATTGCTTGTAGGTTTTAGGCAGTTGGCAGTAAATTCACTTTCATACAAATAAATGTTATCTCATTACCAACAATCTCCATTAGGATCCAGCAGACCATGAAATAGACTTTGCAAGATCAAGCAATGTGCTAAGGCCCAGAAAAACATTATTTTAGCTCCCAGCTTCAGAAATTATGAGGGAAATGAAGCACTATATTATGGACTGAAGTACACACACTAAATAAGCCTTTTTAGTAAAAGCATTAGGAAAGAGAAGCGCGGATTACTCGTAACTGTGAAAAGTACAGTTGGGTTATTTGGCATTTGCTTCTTAGCTTAATTTCCTGCTGTTATTAACTTCTTAGAGAACGTGTTTTTTGCAGAGGACAGGTTGCAATACTTCTAATACAGGATAAGGAAGAAATAATTTTAGACACTAGAGGAGGCAAATATATTCTAACACATTACCAAAAGCAACTCTTCCGTTCAGAGCAGGAAAATATTTACAGATCTATGGTAAGGGGAAAAAGAAAAAAAAAAAAAGTAAGAAAAGAGAAAACTATTTTGTTCTGTTTGAATAGAAATAATATCATTTAGAAAACACACTCAGGTTTTTAGTCACTTCATGAGGCCCAAAGGATACATTTTAATTGTATTCAGTTCAATAACATAGGATGGCATTTCATTCCCTAAATGCCACAAGACATCTAAAATGCAAACAAAATATAAACCATCAACCAACTGCAGTACTGAGTGATTGTCTCTACGGTCAGCACTTCCTGGGAGAAGAGTGATTTTTATTTGTAAAAGAGCAAGCTATTGCACCTGGCTTCAGACTGGGCAAAGACTTCAAGACTTGTGTAAGGAGAGGGGTGGGAGTTGAAAAAAATAAATTACAGAGGGAAAAAGTTTTTCTCTGGTAGTAGGTGGTTCAGGAAGGAGACGTGTGGAGGAGTTAGGGTCAGTCTGTTTTCTTACAAAGGCAAAGTTTACACAGCCAGACAGCCTGTCAAGGGGTTTTTCTATGGGTTTTTTTAAGGTTTTAAACCTTGGGCTGGTTTCAGGCAACTCTGAAAAAGGAGCTGTGGCTTCAAACTGAATTGTACTCCTCAAGCTTCCTTGTCAGCTTGTGCTTGTAGAGAAGAGAGACCCAAATTAGTACTTCTCAAGAGGGAAGATTAGCAGAATTCAACCAGTAAAGATTTTTCCTTGTCAGCAATCATTTGACTGGTCAGCACTCTTCTCTCCTAATTATAACACTTCTGTCCCTGTCTTGCACTGGGATGGAAAGCAGGGAAAACCAACTTCTTCTGGGAGCTTACAGTAGAATATCCATAGCAAACAAGTTTAAGTCACTTAATACCTTAAAAAACAACCTGTTTCTCTTAGCTAAAGAAAATATATTTCCAGTCTGAGAATCCCATATAAAAAATAAAAAAAAAAAAAATTGAAAAAAAGATCATGTTGTCACAGTAAGAATGCTTTCAAAATTCTGGTTTTAGCACCTCTTCCAGCCTTACTTTTTCTGTATCCATCTGTGCTCCTGTAGAGCAACCAGTGGCCACCAACTCTTCGCCATTGTCACTGGGTAAGGAAAAGTGTAAGTCAAATTTATTCTGGCTCTTGATTGCAAAGCAGAAAACAGTTACCAAAAGGAAATTGGTAGAACAAAAGATCAGCATCTACCTGGAACTCAGGGCAATTACGGTCTGCTGAACAGATTTCCTCCCATGGAAATCTCTCAGCTGGCTGGACTGAGGTGCTGTCTCAGCAGACATCCTCCCCTCATTGTTTCTTCTTCGGAAGAAACAACTCTTACCCTCGTTCACAGTCTTCTAATTATATTTCATTTCTTTTTGCTAAATACTGAGCACAAATAAATCTTAAAAACAGATCCTGCCTCCCCAATACCTGCTCTTCCTGCGATTCAGTATGCTGATACCATATATACCAGATGCAACTGAACGTGTTTAGCTCACTGGGAACAAAAGCTCTTACAGACATAGTCTCTTCTCTCTAGACGACTTTCCACTGTGTGGGGGTTTTTTAAAACACGGTTCACTCTCCCTGCAATGCACGTGAAGTCAGAGAAGTTTGATTTACAACCCCCCTGCTAATGGCCTGTTTTCAATTAGACGATTTTCTCTAACTTAAACAACTATGTTCAGCTTACTGCAATGCTTCTTAAATCACCATGTGCACTGAGAAACCATTTATCACTCAGATACCCAACTATTAATCCCATTTCCAACTTACCCTCAGTATTTTTATACAGACAGAGCACATCTGGTAAGGTACCATCTTCGGACTGTGCAGCACCTTCTTCCCACCACACACTGCCTACAGGGAAACCACCACAGAGCTGGAAAAGGAGAAATGGCTTGAGAAATGTTTTCAATGTAATTTAAAAGTAGAGTAGGAATGACTTTTTTTAAGATACTTATTGTAACACTCTGGTGTTACATCGAGACTCTTAATCTCACCATACCATGGTGAATTATAAATTACCAAATGGTCTTCTGTAGACACATAAATCTCCCAGATGTCTTTAGCAGACAGTCAAGTCCCATTTTTTCCACACATCTTCCCATCGCTTGCCTAAACCCAGAGTACAGTTTCCCACATGGCTTGACATTTCATCCAACAACTTGGAACTGGCCAAAGAATATTAAATGCTAAGATTTACTTTTAATAACTTTTACATAGTGGGGAAAAATATCTCTACCTGGAAGACTATGAATTATGAATGTCTGAACTACTGCAATAAGATGATGAAGCACTGTGGTAGGTAATTGATTTAATTGCAGGGTTTATGCAGCCCAAGTCTTAGTGCCCACTCTGTGACTGATCTGGTATCTAAACAGTAACATGAGTTCCCTCTTTTACCTTTCCAAAAATCAATGTGAGGTTAAGAAATAACCTGGAATTAATTGTACACATACTTTGAAGGTTTAACCTTCTCTGAAAGGGAAGATGGGAAACGATAACAGAAAATATAAACTGTAAATGTCTGAGACGACCAAATGTAAGCAGAGGCAAAATGGTTTCTGAGGTTCTTTACCTTGCCCTTTGAAAGGGACACCATTAGCAAGGCAAAGAGCTTCTGCAGAAGGCACTTCTATCCTGGGAGCAACTCACTGACGTTACATCAGAAGACTCTTAATCTCATTTCTCAAATCTTAATCTCCCATCTCAAATCTCATATTTACAATTTAAATGTGTAACACAACTTGTAACAAATACGTGAGGTCTTACAATTCAGGCACTCGAGATTCTGTCACAGTCCTGACCACAGGTTGTTCAGTCATCTACACTTCCCCTCTAAAGCCTTTCCTCCTACACCTCCAAGTATTAGGTAGGATTTTTACACATTCTTGAAAAGCAGTTGATAGACAAAGGAAAAAAAGTTATGAATGAGATCCTGAGCCCTTTACATTCCTTCAATACTCCTCGAGAATATTAAGTGGGAGAAAGAGATACACTTCCTTTTTTTTCTCTTTGAAACCAAATGTTCACTCTTAACACCATTTTTGTTCAACAAAAGCATAATTTAGAGCTGTTTAAATCCATCTTGCTCACTTCTAAAATACTGAAAAGGTAAAGCAAATCACACAACGTACAAGAGAGGCCACAGGCATGTTTTAAATCCTAAATCCGGGTCTAAAATTATTGTGAAATGGTACAAACTCGAGTGTCTGGTAATCTAAATTCAATTAGCATTCAACGTGGGCTCTGTAGAAAAATAAGTAAAACAGTAATTTGACCTAGCTTTAAAAAAAAAAAGCTTTAAAAACCAAAGGCATAAATGACCATATAAGGTTACGTTTCCATCTGTTTAAAGGTACATTTTTTTTAATGTAGACTTTAAGAAAGATTAAAAGTAAACCAAAGAATAGCAAGGCCTGTCTCTTGCTGGGATAAATCTTTAACCACTACAATCTGCGACCTTGTCAAGGATGGTCTTCAAGTCAATTTAATTTGCAAGATACCTTCCTTGATTCCAAAGTCCACTATTAATATCCCGTAAATGGAGCAGTGCCAGGATCGATTCAAAGCACATCTGCAGCTCATCAGCCATCCCAGATACCTGGCCCTCAACCATAAACTTCAGTTGGCACTGCCAAGTAATCCAAACATACCATTGCTCCACAGTTACTAAGCATTTTTCCCTGTGTTTTAACTCACCTCTTCAGTTCTGGTTAGAGATCACTGAATCTGAAGGCTACTTTTACACTTGTAGCATCTCCAACTACATAAGCTACAAGTTAGTATTTGTACAGTTCATAGATTTCTTTTTCTTTCACTTTCTCTGATACTCGTCTCTTGTCACGATCACAACCAGGCCTGACATGACATGGTAGCTTACACGACCTGTGGTGTGAGCTAGGTAGATACTAACAGAAACCTACCTGTCATAGTTACAACAGACCCAAGCAGTTTGCTGAACAGCAACGGCAGATCAGCCATCAGAACGGCTCGTTGCTTCGATACAGCTCTCGTATGGCTGGGGCTTTGGCATCTCACAGAAACAGCAGTCAATCCAGACCCGTGAGGAAGTCCACAGGAGCACTGGTGGTAAAGGCTTCTCTGCTGCTGAGCAAAGGCCACATTCTAGCAGTGTTGTTCAGTGACCTAACTCCTGCAATGCTCCTTTTCTGCTGAGACACAGAGATCCCAGTCACAGCCTTCCTCTTTCTCAGCGAGAAAAAAATGTGTGGTGAGTAAACTCCAACATAATTTACGACAGCTTACTTACCCAAGTTGGGCTTGCTTCTTCCATGCAGCGATAGCAGTTTTTTGTTTCACTCTTCAAACCACTATTTTTAGTTTCTGGACTTCTGCTAGGTTGGAGTCTAGCTCTGGTAAACTGATCACAGAATCACGGCATGGTAGGGGTTGGAAGGGACCTCTGAAGATCATCTAGTCCAACCCCCCCTGCTAAAACAGGTTCACCTAGAGCAGGTTGCACAGGAACAGGTCCAGACAGGCTTTGAAAGTCTCCAGAGAAAGAGAATCCAAAACCTCTCTGGACAGCCTGTTCCAGTGCTCCAGCACCCTCAGAGCGAGCCAAGACCTCGCCAAATCACCTAGCACATAAATATCTTTGTGATATTTTAATATCTGCTAAAACCAAGAGGGATGGCAATGCATCTATGGAAACTTCTAACACACCTATTGCTTAGTGTTTCACATACTCTTATTTTCACACAAATACACCTCATATTGTGGGTAATGTAATGGTACCTGGGCAATGTAACACTTTTGTTTATTGGTTTACATAAGTTCTGATACTCTACTAATAAAGGCAGGGCAAGGACAGGTACCACTCCAATCAGACCAGGGCAAGTGTAACTGCAATTGTATCCATACCAGACATCAATTTCAGGGATAATGGACAGGAAATTGTGTCTCCCAGGTAAAAGAGCATGTCTGATACTAGTGATGCTTTTGGTGGGCAGCCAGAGTTGAACACACAAAATAGACTGCTCACCCAAGAGTGGAAAAAAATGTCTAGAAGCAATGATGATATAAAACCGTGGTTACGCTTGGCAAAAGGGTTTGCAATTACTGCTTATTTGTGGAAATACATTACCTGAAAATGAGAAAAATTCTACTTAAAAAACCACCAACATAAATTTCTAAACAAGTGACTTTTGCAAGATTTTAACATTATAAAGGCAGCATAATTAGGTACAGCTCAGGAAGTGTAATCAGATAAACTGCAGACAAATACGGAATAATGCAGAACAAAAAAAGGAAATAACTAAACCACATCAGTAAGAATATATTGTCTCCTTTTCACAAGGCTTTACCCTTAGGGGCTGCATTTACAACTACCCAAAAGGAGGCTGTAGAGGTGGGTGTTGGTCTTTTCTCACAAGTCAGAGCTGATGGGATGAGAGGAGATGGCCTCAAGTTGCTCCAGGGGAGGTTTAGGTTGGACATCAAGAAACACTTCTATACAGAAAGTGTTATCAAAGACTGGAACAGGCTTCCCAGGGAAGTGGTTGAATCACCATCCCTGGATGTATTTAAAAGTTGTCTAGATAATGGTGTAGTAGTGGCCCTGGTAGTTAGATAGTGGTTGGACTTGATGATCTTAAAGGGTCTTTTCCAATCACAGTGATTCTGTGGGCGTTACAGCTGGACCATTGCACAAGAACATTCTTGTGCCTCTAAAATCCAGGCATTAAAAGAAATAATCCGCCTCAATTCTGCATATAAAGAATAACAAGAGATGGCATCCTTCAGGGTGCATTTCGGAAGGTGTATGAGCAGCTCTGTTGAGGACCACGGGACATTTGAAACTCAGAGTTGCAATGCTTCTCTTCCATTACTGACATATCTCTTAAGACTGGCAATCCAAATCAAGACAGCATAAATACCTTCGTAATTATCAAAACCATCAGAAATCACAGTTCCTTATCAGCACTAAAACAGAAATCCAACAGTGTCATGTAAGCTCAGTTATCATACTAGAAATCAAAAAAACTTACTTAAAAATGACTTAGAATAGGAAGACCATTAGTTTGTTCCAAGTAATGGCTGGTTACAGATGAACGCCAGTGTAAGATCACCTTTTAGGTAAAGACATCAGGTCTGTTGATCAAAGTTACTTAGATAAAGACCACAAAGCAGGGAAATTAAGTTATCAGACTTTTCACAATTAAATACTTTCATTAAGTAAAAAATCAGCCTTAATTGAGAACTGGGGAGTCCATTCAGAATAATTTTGCAAAAGCAGCTTATGCTAAATAGACATATATATACACAAATATATACACATGTATGTAGATACATGTGTGTAGATACATACAAATTTCATTTTTATGTATTTATATAAGTAAAATGTCTCTATGTATACACACATGTGTATATATATTATAGAGATAAAATTTGAATATGACATTTGTAAAAATCAATCAACGCAGGGTCCTCGTTCTATCTGGTGAGGAACACATTTAGTCTAGGATTACATTAGTATTTTGTTTCAGGAAAGGAAGGCAGATTTGAAGTGAATGTCTCAATCACCTCCCTTCCAGGTGCTGGTCTGGTTGCAGAGCAGTGCTGACACACGTGAACCAGGTTCCCTGCAGAGAAAACTAAGCCAGAAGCTCTGATCTGTGTGTGTGTGCCAAACGTCTTCCAAGCCCTAACAGATACAAGTTCAAACTGATAATTGAATAAAAACATAGTGAAGATGTTCAGTTGAGGACACAAGTTACCAATGGGGCTGAAGGAAAATCTCAGACATGTCCACCAAGATGGAGCTGCTTTGGCACCCAGGCGATGAACTGCTCGGGAGGAGAGACATAACCCTGTCCTGGCAGACACAGCAGAAGACAGACCAGGGAAATAATGGCTATGCTCAGGGGACAAAGTCCTCCTAACTTTTTGTATTCTTCTTATTGTACTTGCTGTTAAAGTATCTGAACAATGCACTCATATACACAATAATCCTTCATAAATAAAGAACTAGGTGTTGATCCAAACAGAAAAGAAAACAGAAACCAAAAAACTGGCAGACATTTAAAGTAAAAATATCAGGGATACCAACAGGGTGAACTAGTAAGATGAAGACTATCAAATAAATTAGCAAGTCTCATGCTGAGTCTCTTCAACAAAAAGTTGGCAAAAACAACACTAATGAAGTTTCCTTTTGATAGACTGGATTTTTAAGGGCTTGGGAAGACTGTGAGATATAAAAAAAAACAACAACAAAGGAACTTAAAAAGCAGTTTAAATGGGCTTCATACCTGATCTTCACATTGAGAAATAGAATTCCCTAACGGAACCTTTCTCTGATACTCACTAGATGTGTTTTACAGAGGCTTTGCAGTCCAGGCTATCCTCATCTCCAAATTACAGGTTTCAAACAACACAGGTAACTAACAAAAGAGCTCAGAAGTCAGTGCTGAATTCAGACATGTCATATGCAAAAAAAGGAAACCATGAACGCATGATTGCTGGTTTCAACAAAACCAGTACATTCAGTGTAGAGAGCTAAATCCTTTTAGTGCCTTTTAAAAGGTAGCCAAGGTCTCCACTCTAATAAATGTAAAGAAAATTGCATTTAACCTGGTCTTCATGGCAAATCAGAGCAGCATGTAATGTTTAACGTATCTGAAGGGTCTCATAAAAGAATATCTCACAATGAGAAAGTAGCTGGTAGGAAAGTGCCAGATATGCCATGTCTTAATATCCAAGGCAACTGGGATCAGAGTGTGCTATACTCTGGAAACCATTGGGGGAAAAATAAATAAAATAAAAAAATATAGCAGTCATGCACATTACTTTCTTCTCAAGATCATAATGATCTTGCCATCTGAGGCACGCTGGAAAGTTTACAAGTTTTAATCTCTGTTGTCAGTTCCTGGAGATGTAACGAGGCAGCAGGAGTCCAACTGAAAGAAAAAAAATAATTCCAACTGGTCTCGAGACAAATTGTTCCTGTTATTTACACAGGCTCAGAAAGTCTAGAATGAATATACACTTCAGTATAACTGCAGGACTTAATTTCAAGTGCATATGCTCACTCAAAAATCCAGAGCAAAGGAGAAATGTCAAAAGCCATTATGCATTTGGATTACATTAACTGCTAGAATATCACACTGAAGACACAGTGGTACTAGCAATATGAATGACTCTAACTACAAGGGAAAATAAGTTTCTCAATGAATAAAGAGAAGATATCAACTTGTTTAATTCGTAAATCCTTTTTTTTTCAGTTAATAGAACAGAAAGATATGGTTCAATCAGGTTGTTAATGAGTCCTACTTATGGCAATCTCCAAACCAACAAGATTCCTGACAGATCATTCATACTTGGGATGAGTCTGCTATAAATAAGGAGGGGTAAAAAAGTTCCTACCTGTCACTTCTGACAGTGATGCATTCTGCAACACGACAAAAGCTAAGGCATTTGATGCATTGAACTATGTAATAGAACAAGTCAGTCTTAAAAGACTTACAGATCTGAGAATGAATATCTGAGATGAGGTTCTTGAAGTATTCTTTATTAATATAATTAGAAGTTGCAGAAAACAACTTGTAATATAAAGGCACAGGGAGACAGTTTTGATAAAATATTCCAATCAAACAGTAACTTACAGTACAAAAGGACAATTGTAATGCACATACAAACCCCAAACATTTCATTCAAAAATATTTCACCGTGTTCATCAATAATAATGGGCAATGACTAAAAATATAAATTGTTATTGTACAATAAATATTTGATAGGTGCAAACAGATCAAGATTTATTGCTCTCCACAATGTTTTCCCTGTAGTGTTTTAGGGTTGGGTCTGTTGGTCGTTTTTTTTTCTTTTTCTTTTTTTTTTTTTTTTTCTTTTTTCAATTCCAAACTCCTTTTATAATCAGCTTTAGCATCTTATTTCTGAGGGAACTAAACCCCCAATCCAAATCTGACAGGACATTCTGACAGTTAACAGAACTGCCTCAAGTAGTAACCAGAGCTGGCAGTGTTTGTTTCTCTGACAACTTTAACTCTCATACTCCACTCGCTCACTGGGAAACGTGGTAGATGTTTAAAAATCAACTTTAGTGATAAGGCTTTCATGGTAGGGTAGTATTACCTAGTCTGAGAGTTAATCTATCTTCTTCAAATACGTGGTTTTGATGATGAAAAAAATATCACGTGAAACTTCCCTGGCAGCTTGTGCCAGAGCAAACATTTTCAAAGGAGAGGGGAGAAATTAAAATGAAAAGCTGCATTGGGCATTCTAACTTCAGAAAGTGAGGCAAGAGATTGGGAGCAAATTAGATTTACATAGGCAAAGATGACAAAGTAAGAATGTATAATTCTAAAATATCCTTAACACAGTCATCTAACTAATCAAACAGCCCTCTGCATCTTTATACGGCTCCACTGCTTGAGCTTTGAGAAAGAAGGGCCACTCAGCCAGCTTGTTTCCCTCACCTTGTACTTGCAGCAACTGGGTAAAGCACCAGTTTCCCCCAGTCTTCTGCTGCAGTAAGAGGCATGCTAACATTGCTCTCGAAGGCAGCAGCACACACTACCTTGCTCTCAAAGGCAGCAGCACACACTACCTTGCTCTCAAAGGCAGCAGCACACACTACCTTGCTCAGAATTCTTTTTAGCTTGTAAAAATATCATTTTATACATGCGTTTAAGAAATATTAGCTTCCTTCAGTACTGTTACAAGTAGTAATATGCATACACTTCCTAAGAGTATCTTTTTATGAGCAAGGCTTCAGGAAAATGGAGCATTTTAAGAGTTGTTAAAGAAAACTAAAGTAGGAGCAAGGTTTGAAGTGAGTTCCTGTAGTGGTAACTGAGGTTTTTATAAAAACTGTCATTTATGAGAACAACTCCAGCTTTACACAAACCTCAACATGTCAATTTTAACTGCACTGAGAATAGTCAAAACAGTTCAAGAAAAGGAGTCTACAGTGAATACAATTTAATAATTTAGCTGGTAAGACAAAATATGAATATTCATTAAACTCCATTACATTTGAATTCGACAGACTTGGGAATGATGTAAACCAACCTGCTAACTTCATAGACATTATTATTATTCAAATGAGGGCTTTCTTCTAGCATAAGCACATAGTTTTAGAAGTTCTTCAAAGCTTAACCAAGGACCACTGAAATCTGAATTTTGAGAAGGATCAGCTTCACCGCAGTATAGCATTTTTTCTTTACTATTTGTTTAGAAACTAATAAACAAAACCATTTTCTTTGGTTTCTGCTTAGCTACACTGGACAAGTGAATTTTTATTTAGTCAAGCTTCTATCCCCAATTTAAATTAATACAGATCCTTTTAGTGTAGTTCTCTAATTACCTGTGGTAAAAAGAAGAGTTTGCTCATACCATGATTTCCTGCTAAACAGTCATTTGTATATACTGGCATGATGGATAAAGGTTTTGTACAAGAATTACATAAAGTAGTGTTTCCAATGGCAGAAATACAAAAGACAAATGAAAGTTAGTTCAAGTGACATTTCAGTTTATGACAATCTTAAAAAAAACCCCAAAGCATACACAATGTCTATGCATAGTAAAATACAGTGTAAACCTGCCTCAAGTGAGACGGCAAGTGTGGGAATCCTCACTCACAGTAGGAATGTACTGCACGGCATCAACATGAAAGCCTGTTAAACTGGAAACAATGCAGACAGCTAGATTTACCTGGATGTAAATGCCACTTCGAGGTGTTTAAACAAACACAAAAATGAGACAATGATGTCAGGAAAAAGGCCTTTAAAACAGGCCGTAAGTCTAACTTGAATTTCCAAGTAAGAACATCAGCTTCACACAACTGTGACACTAATGCAGTTTTATGTAAAGTACCCTTTGACACACAAGCTCTCAAGCCATCAGTCTTTTTCTTGACCTACTCCCTTTTCAATAGTTAGGGAGGAGAGTCAACAACAGCTCAAGTTTTTATTCAGTAAGTACCTTGTCTGTTTGCAAAGGAACATTACAACACCATAAAATTCTATTTTTACGGTATTTAGAAAACTGATAAACTAGGTTGGTTTCCTTGATTATTTTCTCTTTTTCATACATAAGTTCAAGACTTCTTTTTCTACGTGTCTTTGCAATGGTGTTTTAGCCAGCGTTGTAAAAAAAAAGAAAATGTTCCTAGTGGACTACCTCACATTGTTACTCAATTGTGCAAGGTATTCACGCAGCTCTTTCGCGGCCTGGAATCTACCGTAGCGCTTCTTTGGGTTGGCACACTCATCCAGCAAGGCCTCCAGTTGGCCATCTTTGGCAATTTCAGCTGGGGGGTCATGAAGTAGTCCTCCAGAAGTGCCACGCCACGTGGCATGTCTTGATAAAAGGTTCTGACAAATAGCATAATAATTGTGGTCCACAGTGACACGAGCACAAAGAATCTCTTTCGAGAAGGACAGACAAGCTTCTTTATCACAGTCATCAAATTTGCTTTCATACCATACGTCCCAGTTCTCAGGTTTATCTGTGAAATATAAGGAGACAGTAAAAAAATAACAAGTGAGAGAAGAGGAAAGAGCATGTGCGTGGCTGAATACAATCAGAAGCTCAATACACAGCAAACTTGTAATACTTATAAAAACCAAATTTGTTTAGATGAAACCTTTGATAGTCTCGTCTAAGCTGGTATCTTACAGCTTGAGACACTTCTGCTGAAACAGTGCAGGCAATTAAAATTAAAAAAAAGGGAAAGCAAGAGGGTAAAATAGCAAAGAGGGAAGCAGAAAAAAAAGCACACTAAACACGCGAAAACTACATTCACACACAGAGGGAAAAAAAGATCTGTAGCACAAACAAGTACAAGAGAATGATCTACAGCTGAAGTTGAGAGAAACACAAACAAGCAAGGAGATTTATTTTAGCAACACACATTTGGGTTCTCCAGTTACCCTTGGAACTAACACTAATAGTCTACCAATGAACAAAAAAACCAAACCAAGTCATTGAGAAGTAATTGCCATAAACTTCTGAAACATTGTTTTCCCACCTCTAACTTTAGACGTGGTAATAACTAAGAAGTGTGCATAAAAAAGCAGATGCATTACATATAATCTTTGAAGAAAACACAAAATACCAGTAAAACAAATGGCATTTATGTACATGCACAAACCCTTCTTTACGTATATATAAAAAATTATCAGCATGTGAAGCTGTTACCAGTGACCTTTTCACAAAGCTTTCTTTCACTCTATCTGATTTACAGAAAGTATCTTAGCAACCTTTTAATTATGATGATTGTATAAGTGTGAGATCTCTGGAGCACTACTTTGGTAGAAAACTTTCATCTGAAATTTCTAGACTACTGTCAGCTTTGAGAAGAAGTCCTTATCATGGAGTCTCATAGTCTTGCAGATCTTTTTTTAGAACTTTGTGATGCACAAAGGAAAACTTAATCTCTGAGCTGACTACTGGTCTGCCCATTTATGGTGTACTGCAAGGCAGTTGAGAAAAGAGCACACTGAAGGATGGATGCTAAAATTATGAAAATAAGAGATAAACTTTGTACAAGAAAAGCAAACTCAAAAGGGAAAAAAGCCAGCAACTAAGGACATTGGGGAAAAAGGACTCCAGCAAACTCAAATATGATATCCCACACAACAGGTATTACTGCACAGTGCAGCTGGACAGAATGTACATATTGAAATATCTAAACAGGCATATTAATCACTGTAGACAGAGACTGTTTAATGAAACTTTACAGAAGATTAATTTAGTATTAAATGTCAACTTTATACAAAGACTGAGAACTTTACATCCTCATTTGTTTTGTGTCTTTAACTGTTAAATTACAAATCATGCAGCAAAATCCTAGTTAGATCCTATTTAGTCTGGGAACTCTGGACAACACAAGTATCCCACTCAGCTTCTTCAAGAAGCTACGTGCTCCCATTCCAAGTACAAAAATTTCTCAGAGTTCATTTGGTCGTCTTTGTGACTGAGCAATTCAGACATGCTCCAAGTCAAAGTCTTCAGTATTATTATTTCAAGAGGGTGGAAGGAAAAAAGAAAAAAGGAAAAAAAAAGTTTGTGTATTAAGTACTAAAAAAAAGTACTGGATATCTAATATATTAGAAGGATTTCTTGGTAGGCTCAGATAATTTTAATCTAAGCTCCTTAAGAACATGTAACAAATCTAACACAAAAAACAAACCCTAACAACCAAGCTAACAAATAAACCACAAAAAAACCACCCACAAAAAAAAACCACACACAAAAAAAGAACAACAAACCACAAAACCCCCACACCACCAAAAAAAAACAAACCCCAAAATCATACCACCTTGTAGAAAAGTGTGTGGATATAAAATACAATCTTAAAGTTAATTCAGCAGAACAGCATATGAAGTCTATCTTCAAAGCTTTAAAAAAAAAAAATCAAAACAAAACAAAAAATCCCTTCAGCCAAAGCAAACTGGAATCACTTGGTCTATTGCCAGGAACTTCTGCAGAAGTTTGTAGTTTTCCTTCCAAGCTCAAAAGGCACACAAACCCATGGAGTGTCACTCTAACTCCTCTCCTGCTGCCACTGCTTTCAGCTTTTCCAGCTGACAGAAAGATGAACACACTTTCAGTATTCCCATTTGGAACCAGTACTACAATTACCCATGCCTTCAGTTCCATTACCACAGAGCACCGACCTCAACAACAACTGAGGCAGAGCTTGGCTAGGTGAGCACCACAAAGCAGGCAGCAAGAGTGACTAGTCATTCACAGAGAACACAACACCAAGACTGCCGTCCTTGCAGATGTCTGGAGAAAGTGAAAGGAACTTTTAGCTAAGACAGAGAAATCAGTCAGCCAGTCCGTCTGTCTGTAGCTGTCCACCCATCTGTACAAACCCATCCAACACTCAAACCCTCTCCTCCCCCCCCCACCTCTCCATTTAAGCAGGATTACAGAGATTTAAAGGATAGGTAGATCACGTTCAGGTAAATGCAACACTTAAAATTGTAAGTAAAACTGACGTAATATTGACAAATTGGTCGAGTTAATTAGTAGCCTAATCGCAGAAGAAAGCTAATTAGCTTATTAGTCGTCTAGTTAAAAAGCCAACAACACGGGTATTTGGCAACTACACATAGTTAAAATGTTGTGCTTGCAGAGGAAGAGGCAAGGGACGTGGGGGTAGGGGATGGAAAGAAGACACTTACTCTGTCTGATTAATTTTTTGTCTGCTACCAGAACATTTTCTGCATCTACAATGATAACTTTCCCATCTCTCGGTCCAACTGCAAAGTTGTCAAAGCTGACATCAAGGAGGTAGAGTGCAAATTCAAAGTCATTGTTTGTCAGCTGCTCTGCTATTTCCATTAACTGCCAGGCCAGATCCACTCGTTTCTCCCACGGTGCATTAAAGTAACTCCACAGCTCTTCTCCGACGTAATTGACAGCCACCATTCTTCCACACGCTCCCAAGTACTTTGCAAACGGCCAACCCTCATCAGACGGGAAACTCTGTGTACAAAAAGATTTTGTAACATTTTCATTAATACAAACCAGCTTACATTTAAAAAGGCTGTTCAATGCACTTCAGAAGAGACACCCGCAAATAGCCATCAACAGTACAGTTCAATATCCTTCAGAGGTTTCAACAGAAAGAAAAAACAAGAGAAAATACATTTATGTGAGCAAGAGGCCCTGCTGGGAGTTGAAGGACTTGAAATAATATACAACCCATATCTAGCTTTCCATATATTACATGTATATATGGACATACACATGCAGAATTCCACCAACTGTGTTTTTCTTTGTGTTTTTATACACATCTGTTGTACTAATGCAAATACACTTCACACTGAGATAATTGTGCATTTGATATTTTTAATTTAAAATAATTCTTCTCATAACCTTGTGCAGGGTTTGGGGTGGGGTGGCCCCTAGACAAATGACAGATGCTCTCTGTTAACCCCTCTTCCTTCCCCAAGGGGAAGAAAAAGGAATAAGGTAGACAGGCTTATGGGTTGGAACAGAAAACTAAACCAGCTTTAATGAAAACAGTAACAATAAAATGAAATACATACAAATACATACAGAACCAGTATAGAACCCAACCCTGCTAATAGCAATTAGCTCACACATCACCCCTGACACTGAAGGGCAAGCACTGGGGGAACTCCCAGACAGGATTTAGCAGCAAACTGGAACCAGCTTCAGGAGCTGGATACTGGAACTGGATTCAGGAATGCACAAACCAGACCGAAGGCAGAAGACTGGGCAGAGTCCTCCTCAGACACGAGCCACTGAAGAAGAGCTTGACCCTCATCATCCCTCAGCTTTAGAGTGACTATGATGTATACAGAATGGAATACCTTGTTGGCCAGTTTAGGGTCACCTGTCCCGTCTGCTTATCCCCCCGGGTGCACCCTCTTACTTACAGCACTCCAGTGTGGTACACAAGATTTAGCAGTGACCTTGGCTTCCACAGGAGCAACTCTATTATATATATTTTTCTGCACACCAATGCTTGGTAATAACTCTAAACATCAAGCATTATCACTGCTAGAAGCAGACACTGTCTGCAAAAACGTGCCATTCACTTCAGAAAGTGCAGTTAGAAGAGACTCAGCTGAAAAGCAAAAATCACTGAATAGCATTAGTTCTGTTTTTCCTTTTCGGTTTGTAGTGGTTTGAGTTGGCTTTAAAAACAGTGACACCTTCCCTTCAACATCCCCTCCTTTACTTTTTTCCCCAGCTGACTGGGTTCCTTTGCGGATCTCCTCACTTGAAGATCTCCCCCAGAAAGGGTTACAGAACAGATTAAGGTATAAAAGAAAACAGGATTTCTTTTGCATTTGGTGCTGATGAACCATCTCCCTGTTGATTAACTGCTACATACATCCTCTGTGTCTTTAGAACATTTTTATCAAAAATACAAGTTATGTCCAACGGTAACTTTCTTAGAAGTTAACATAAGACAGAATAGTAGTAACATATTACAAACAATTAAAGAAAAAACCCCAAGCAACAAAAAACCCAAAACAAACAACAACAAAAAAAACAACAACCAACCAAAACACCAACATATCTTTTACTATTTCAGTTTTGCCCTAAGACTTGATAAGAACAGACAAGCTTTGAAAAGGTATCCTCCATACTCTGCATCAGGATGAAGCCATATCAAGAAGCCCCAAATTTGTAGAAGTTAACACTTTAAGAACATAATGTACACTATTTTTACCAATGAAGAGATTGCACCGTGTGCCAATGCTCCTTCTTCGTGAGCATTCATCTCCATTTCAATGCCACTGATGCTGGAGAGGGTCACTCTACCACTCCATACAGTTCTCACCTGGGAGAGGCTCCAGTCCAGCAAACCAGTTCACCTACCTACAGCATGCTCATTTCCATCCTCCTAAAGGCCTTTCAGAAAGAGGATTCAGGATCTAAGGTTCTGCTCCACTTAGATACTGACTCAGAGCCCACCCTTCCTCTCATAATGTCAAGTAAGGATTGTTTATATAGCTTATTCCAAATATATACCTGACAAAGAAGCAGGAATCAATGTACTTCTGATGGCAGGGCAGGGCAGACCCAGAAGTGCTTGATCCTCCAGCACAAGGGCAATCTTTACTAAAGTTTTATTTTGATAAAATTAGTACTTGCTTTAAACTTTTCTGTTTTTATTAGTAAACCATAAAAATACATAAGAGAAGGCAGCGTCAGAGCATACAAGACTATCATTTTAAGATTTCTATTCTGAATACAAGCCTTAATATTTAATGTTATTGAGCTACTCTCAAGATGAGCTCTCTAGTTTGCACAAATGAAAAATGCTCACTTTCACATTTAAGTGGCTTTTGTTAAAAGGGCAGGACTTAACAGCCATTAAACCACTTTGATATAATTAAGGCATTTAATAAACTATTACAGATGCCCCAGTTGAGCCCTTATTTAAAATGAAGGCTGAGTACCAGGTTATCTTGTACCTAGCTTCCAGCAGTCCTTGCTTAGAACACTTCAGAACATTGCAATTTCTCCATTTACAGTTTTATTATTTTAATATAATTTCGAGACAGTAAAAATATCCATTTGTTTGTGTGTTAACACTATGTGATAACTGGATCCTACTGGAAGCTGACCATCCATCCCAGAGTGCTCTGGCTCACTCAACAGATTTTTCCAAGGACTCTTCAAAGCTTCTAAAAAGCAAATCATCTCTCTCTCTATAGTACATGTGAAATTAAAATCATTATATATACTGTTGACAAGGTTGGCCATCAGAGGGTCTGAATAGCCAGGTGGAGAAGAGAATAAAGGAGCCAAGATGACTTTTCCTTTCCAGCAGCAGCAGCAGGAAGTTCTGGAATGGACTGAAGTGCTTTAGAAGGTGCAGTGTTCAGCACAAAGGTGCACTGATCGACAGCACACACCTACCTTGCTTCCTGCACCGTGTACACTGAATTTCATTGCACGCAGGAAATTCTAGGAACAGTTTGGTTTACTAAGAAGGGAACAACCAGAACGTAACTAGTAAAATATCTGCATGCCATGCTGTAACACTTGCATATTTAGAACTCTGTGGCAGTAAAAAGATCTTTTGACAACAGGAGCGCGGAGAATGCTGCCAACATCTGCACAGGTACCAACACCGGCTCTCTTCTGGCTCCCTCCCAGCTGGCATGGGACAGCCACATCCACACTTCAGTACCCAAGTCAGTAGCCAAAGAAGGGCATAAAATTATGTCCCAATGCCTCATTCAGCAGTTTCATAGTCACTCGGAGAACCTGATGAGAATATTGATTGAAGTGCAGACCTGTTGCCCTTGCAAGCAGAGGTTTGTAACTTTTTGTACTATTCTGTTTTGAAAACATCTTTCTAGATGAAACTGCAGGGAACAACGTGAAGATTTTTTTTTTTCCCCCTCGTGAATTAAACTTTTGAAAGCCAGCAAGACATGGCACAGATCTGTACAGTCAATGGACGTGTGTTCCACGAGCAAGCTGCGATCAGAAACAAAAGGCTTAGCAGATAGCTGCCAAAAATACCAGCTTTCTGGGCAGTAATGCATAAGGCCACCTTCCTTTTCATTCTCAATTATCAGTATAAATATTTAATGAGATAATTTTGGACTCAAAAATGCTATTTGAAGATTTTAAAATTTGACAATTAAAATCAAAAGCTGGCTCTTGTTCAAAAGCAGAAAGAGCTACCTGAGCAAAGAATCTGCAATTCTGACACACCCTCTTGCCTTTTCTCCATGAGTATACAGACAAATGCCATGGAAACCACAGACAATTAAGCTTGAAAGTGTTTTAAAATCCAGTAATGCATAAGGAAAACTACAAACAGGTAGCTTACTAAGTTTTCCTTGATTAAAGTTGTTATCTTTCTCTACTCGTGGAGAAATCGGTGTAATCTCCAAACAGAAAGCTGGAAAACAGTAAAAAACCCTTCTGCTACCTCTGTTCCCAGTGACACATACATGAAAACAAATATTTTAGTGGCCTTACTTAGTGTAGCTACAAGATAGCCCCCTAAGCAAGGCTTAAAAACCTATACAAACCCTGTCCAAGGGACAAAGGACATTTTGTTCCTGAAAGAATAGTATCGTCAAAACAAATACCCTGTAGTCTCAGAATAAATACTGAGAATTTTTAGTGTGAATTTATCACTCCACTGAAGCATAAACCACATGATCACTGCATACGTCTTCCTTCCTCAATTCCATCTATCTAAACATGAGAACATACACAAATCCACCACTGCTTTTGAGTGCTCAGAAGTGTGAATTAGATCACGCAGTGAAGACTCACCAGCTTGGAGCTGGTAAGGTCTGCTGTAGTCTGGAGTAACACAAATCCTCTTGGAATTAAACACTTAAAAGAATATTAGTTTACCATAATCAAGCATATAATTCATCTTCATAATCAAGTCCAAAAAGAAGCCAAAACAGTTTACCAACCAAGATCTGAGACACTGCCCTACTGCACCATTAAAAGACTATGCTTTCCATTCTCAGAACTACTCTAGGAGATGCTACATGTCAGTACCAATTTCTGTATAAAGGGAGTTTTGGGTTGGTTTGGTTTTTTTCCAGATGAAAAAAGAGAAAAAAGCAGGCACAAACTGGCACGGCAAGTAAAATTTAAATAATACGCTCTTACTCAAAAGGAAGAAAGTTGGGTTTTCCTCATCAAGTACTGCTAATTCTGCACTGTAAACACAAGTAGCGCTCGTATTAGTCACCAAGGCAAATAAGTAAAGCTCCTGGAACCACAGAAAGCTGGAGAGCAGATTTTACAATGCAACTTCTCAGGTCAAGGAAGGTTAAGAAGAAGGTGTAAATGCAGATGCCTTCGTTTGTCAGGAGCTGATCTGCATTCCAGAAGATGTGTACTTCAATCTGTCTGTGAATGCTACTGAGGATAATGAAAACAGCTTCATTCTCAGCTATGCCAACTCATCCGACATTCAGCTGCAGCTCCCACAGAAGTTAAGCACATACCCAGCCTACACACAGAGTGTAGAGTGGATTTCATTGAGCGTTTCACATCAGCGCTCCCACTGAAACGACGGTTCTTTCACTTGTTTGACCTTTGTTGCGTCTTACTACAATTCAACCAGTTACTACACACAAGCCACGCCAACAAGAGGTACCTCTCAGGCTTCACTGACGCGCTGTAAGACAGAAATCTGCAGGTCACTAAATACTCAGAAGTTGCTCAGTGATTCAGCTGAACACTTGAACGATAAAAGGTGTACTTCACAATGATAGCAGAGGCAATGCAAGAACTGTAACAGGGAAAACGTCCTGTTGTATTGGTGGCTACCTCTCAAAATTAGCCTGTAGTTTAGAAAAGTTTATTCAGATTAAATTAACAGGCAAAAATGATTGCTCTTTCAGCAGTTATGAGTCTGGAATGTATCACTCTAAAGAACTCCTTGCAGAGACAGCCTGCTCTTACTTCGGAAGGTTAATGTGCAAAATGAAAGAGGATAAAACAAAGCCTCAATTACTTAATTCAGAGAAGTAAAACACAGCTCCCCCTCTGCATGAGACATACCAGGAGCAAATGGCTAACACCAGTGTTTTCAGGTTTGGAATGTGGGGTAACACACTTCGTGATACTGAAAAATACCAAGGGTTAAAATTTTTCAGGGGGATTTATATTCAAGTCTGTATAGCAATTTATCAGCGGCCACTAGACTAGGACAGTCATCCATCATAAGAAATACCCCACAATAACTTCAAAAATGTCAAGCCTGTTCTGAAATACTCCTTATGCTTTACTTACATGTCTTCACTTTAGGAAGCTTCACCAGAAAGAAGTAATGAAACAGATTTGATCATTTAAGGAACACAATTACATACAGTAAACATGACAAATATGAACCACTTCTGGCCTAATATGTATACTCACATGTCACTGCAAAAAATCACTCCTCAATTTTCAATACAATCAAATCAGTGGAATATTCTTGTAACACGAGGCTACTCTATTTTAACTCAACAGAACAATTTTTGTTTCTTTTTAAAAGTGTGCACAATGGAAATTCAAGGACAGGTAACAAATTCACATCCTTTCTCCACAATATGGAAAACGGGAATCAAAAAAGTTAAAGTACCTGACACTTTAACACCTAAAATGTAAACAGTTTGCTCCCTGAATTAGCTTTTCTGCAGGTGTCAGATAGCTGATTTGGGAAGAAAAGAATTTTAAGACAAGTTAAGATCTGAGAAGAAAAAAAACCAGTTTACCCATTAAGCAGCACTTGCAGAGACATTCCTTAAGCCTAGCTTGTTTACTGAAAAAATAAAATAAAAAAAGGCTTTCAAACAAACAAAAAAATAGTCCATCTGCATGGGAGTAATTTGGAAGGGTGTGGGTATTGGGGGAGTTGCAGGAAGTCATGATTTAAACATCTGAAGCAGGCTACAGTGGATCTTTAAAATAATATCTGAAATGGCAAACCACCAGCAAGCCTCAAAGCCACTGGAGATAACGTTCCTAGTAACAAATGATCTCAGACTAGGTTTTAACATTTTCATAAAGGTCAAAGGAAAATATTCCACATTTTAAAATGCTACACACTAAATACCACTCAGTATGTCAAAATGCCAGGAACTGCATGAGCCAGGGTTTAACTAATCCAAGTCTACTAGAGGACATATCAGGTAGTGCAGATTACTGCCTTAAATCCACTGCTTAGTATTTAGCATAGGAATTAGGTACCAGAAACAACAAATTGAGTAATAAAGGTTAAAAGGCACCAAGTATTAAAACTGGATGGCATTCTACCAATGTATTTAAAATAGAACTACAGAAAAGGCTAGAACAGTGTGCATGATAAAAAAAAAGGAGAAATTGCAGACAAGAAAATTTGCCCATTTATTTCTTACTGAGTTATGTACAGATCAGCAAAATAAACATGTAAAACATTGGGCTAAATTGCCACTTTGAGTGAATTCAGCACAAGACATTGTTTCAAAGAGCACACAGTGCATGGTTTAATATATGTTTACAGATATCAATTATTGTTCTTCCATTAACAAAGCCAATCAGAAACCCCAATGATGACACGAAGAGAAATCAGAATAATTCTCGGTTGTGTGACAGCAGGCTGTTTATGCAGAGTAATTATACTGGGAACAGAGATACAGCTCTTGGGTTTGGGTTCTTTGTTGGTTTGGGTTTGTTGGTCTTTTGTTTGGTTGGTTTACTGTTTGTTTTTTCCACAAGGAATTACAATGATCAAAAGGGGTTAGAAAAATAAAGTCATTATGCTTCAGTATTTAGAATCCTAAATACATATTTGAGGGACTGGCAATGATTTACACTATCAAAAAAAAGCAGAAATACAGCTATTTTCCATGCAGGTATTGGAATTTTTCTTAAGAGTCAGAAAAACAAGTGTTTGAGACTTGTAATTTACATAAGATACAAACGTCTACCATCATTCTTTGAAGAATCTCCATTTTCAACACCTTGTTAAAAATCTACAGCTCCAAAGCTGCATTAATGCACTCTGAATAGAATCCACAGATACAGTTTGAAAAAAAAAACCCATCACAAAACCAACATTACTTGCAAGTATTTAATTAACTGTCATTTTAATAGTGCAGAGCTGTACACCAACACAACAGCCAGGAGCAAGGTGAGGTAGAGTACTGCAAGACCAGCAAGAGATGCATTTTGGCCACCACCTAGGTTTCAGTTTTGCTGGGACAGCTGACTCTCTGTAGCTTCCCCAACTCCCAGAACAAGGAATTTTCCTGGGTTTTGGTGGTGCTGGTTTGGGGGTGGGTTTTTTGGTTTAAGCACAATGCTGAAAACTTTTGCCACAGACCTTCAAGCGTCGGACAAGATGCGGTCGCACAGCAGGGCTCCCAACGAGGCAGCTGTGGTGGCACAGTAACAGCAGCTCACAAACTGCTAAGAAACAGCCACAGCAGCTCTACAGAGGAAATCCAGAGGGGGAATAGTGATCACTGCAGCAGCTCTATAGAAAATAAGATGTATGTCTAGAGAAAGCTTAACTGCTTCCCCAAATCTTTCTGTTGAACTGCCTTGGTATGGGGAAAAAAAACTTGAAAGGAACTCAAGAGGGAGGGGGGCAAGAGCAAGGAGGGGAGCAGGGGAAGAAAAAGAATAATTTTTATAAGTGTCAGAGACTGAGCAAGAGCCTTCACCTCCATGGAAATGAACAACAGGCAGCTAACATTTTTGGTTCTGTAACAGTTAAGTTTGTTTCTATTTGACAGTGAAAATACAAAAGTCATCAGGGTACTTCATGAAGTTGGATACCATCCATTATTCGAGCACATGTCGTGGTTGGAAAAGTGAAAACAGTTTCTGCACTACAGCTATTTTTAAAAGACAAACTAGAAGGTTAGTGGTTTAGACAAAGTCACGGGGTGAGGACAAATCTACTTATGGCCATGGTGGTTCAATCAGTTCTGAAATACATGAATATACACACTCTACTCAGTTTGCAGTCCACTATCTTTTTTAAGCGTTGCTATTTCTTCACCAGCCCAACTTTGGTCAAGCTGTCTTTGCAAGGGTTTGATGCACAGTGTCATCTTACTCATTTATCAATCAGATGCCACGCGCAGATCCTATCCTCCAGCTGATTCCTATTTAAAATACTGTTTGCCACTCAAGGAGTTGAAGGGAAGAACAGCAAGCTTTGTGGTTGCTTTTGCCCCAGTAAGCTGTTCAAGTTTGTGTAAGATATTGGTTTAGATGTAGCAAACTTTGATTACAAATTAGGGCTTCTTTTACTAAAATCTATTTGCCTTTATTGCAGAAAAGGACTATACGAAAGCATAAGGAGAAACCCCAAACCTATCAGAAGTTCAATCCTAAACATTTACACTTCAAGTCAAATAACACTTTTCTCAACCCTCACATAGAGGTTGTTTCATTCAAATGTGAATTCAGATAAATATGACAGGATTTAATTACTGACTGGTTTAGAGAGATTCTATGAAAGTAAAAAACAAGTAAACTGTACTGAATAATAATGCTGCTCTCCTTCCATATCCTTCATAAAGTGAAATGGCAAAAGGGGCTGCATTTTTCACTGAGTACACCTATGCAACTGTTCAACAAACGTGGATAAAGATGATTAACAAGAAAGCTATGAAAACACAAATTGACTTAGGGTTACAATAGGTAACCTATACAAAACTGTGCTGCTTTACTACTGTGCAGAGACTTGCAACCCAAAGTATACCGTGCTATGGGTTAAAGCACTACCTGAAAACTTCCCACAGCAAAAGATGCAAGTCAGTTGTGACAATAGGCAGTTTGTAAGCAACACTTGAGGAATAATCCATACTCCAAATAGGTTTCAAGCTAAAATCCCAATCTCTGATAAGCCACAAATTACTAGCTCTAGTAGAAGTGAATCTGCTCTTTATAAATCAAAGACCAAGCTTTCATTTCAGTGCCTGTTTACATCTGGCTGCTCCTATAAATTATATTGTTAAACATATATTTTTATAGGTTGCTTTATGTTATTAAACAGCACAGAACTTTAAAGCACTGAACAGTAAGAGGTAGAAGTTATTTCTGCTTCTAAATCACAACTCTTCTTCCTGGCAGTGTTTTGAACTGTCACAGTGTTTCATGAAAAGCTCAAGGCAAAAACTAGCAATACTTTTCCACGTGCCTTCCAGTGACAGACATCATCAATTAAATGCATAGATTATTTATCTGTTCCTTTATTTAAAATTAACATCTGATTCTTTACATGACATGATGCAGGTTTCCTTTCTTGGAAGCAGCTGATTTTTAGGCCAAGCCTGTAAGTCTCACTCCCATACCCATCTCATCGATACTGCAGAAACTGCACGTCCTGGTTTCCCTGGGACAGAATCCCAGGCCAGCCATGGTCTGCAGGGCACTGGCAGCTTGGAGTCAGCCAGGGCAGCTGCCCCGAGCTGGCTCACAGGGCTATTCCAGACCATAAACACCATGGTCAGTATAAAAGGGAAGGTTTTCAGTGAGAGGTCCTGACCCTACTCTTACCTCTCATCCTGCATCTCCCCATTCCTGGAGGGGCTTGCTTGCCATTCTGCTCCTGAGGACTGCTTTCCCATTCATTGTGACCATCACACATTCACTGGGCTGAGTATAACTTTGGATTTAATGGATCAGCCAAACTAACACCAAACCTGAAAGTCTCCTCTCCTTTTCCCCATCCCTCTTCTCTGCTAGCGAGGGGTCATAGATAGAGCAGCTGCTCTAGTTCAGCCCCAGACAGGGGCTGAATGTAGACACTACACCACAAAGTATTTTACATCTCTTACGTAGAAATACAAGCAAACTTCTCCGTAGTCAGTTATCACTTCTGTAACGTAACTTCACCTCTCGCTGGTGTTGCAATAGCTGCCTAACAGAATTATCCATTCCTTACACGTTTCTCAGGTAGAGGCTGAGAACAGAGTGGTATGTGACACGTTATGCAAAGGAGAAGAGTTCAGATCCCTCTACTGAACATATTTCATTGCCAGCTGAGGGAAGGCATACCAACTTCTAGTACTCACCACCAAGGTTGATGAATACTCTCCTGGAGAGCATATTAAGAGCATTCCAACACAGAAAGCTGGCCTCAAGTCTCCTAGAAATATTACCCAGGATACGCCTATTCATCAAAACTTACAAGACTCTGCAAAACACTTTTGATCTGATAAAAGGTGACAGAGAATTTTACTGCACTCTGGATGGGTAAAGGCTGCCTCGCTTCCCACCAGTTTAACCCCTTCTGCTCTCCGCTGCACCTTCGCTAAGACAAATGGCGAGCCAAGTGTCTGTTAAGTTCATGTCCAAAGATTTTCATCTCTTCGACAGATTTTCTTAATAGCCTGAGGGCTCATCCATAGCTTATCAAGAAGCTGGCCGGAATCAAAGCTCCTCAATGGACCAGTGCTGCCCACTGCCTTTGATCCGCTCCACAACAGTAAATGCTGCAGCTGTGCCATGCCCTTTGTCTGTACAGAACACACTGGCCCCCTAAATTCTGAAGGGTCAAACAGAGCTACCTAGGTCTAGTCCATTGGAATCAGGGTTCAAAACCAAAACTGGAAGTTGTATGAAACCCAGCAAAACCACACCAATTCTCAAGCAATTTCCAAACACACTCCACAAAGCAGCTTTGGTTTACTTACTTAAGTGGAGTTTCCTTTTCCACTGCGCTCGGGAACAACTTCATGGCAAAACAGAAGAGGCATATACTGTATCTTAAGTCAGCTGAGAGGCAAACTGGAAACTTAACTTTGAAAAGAAAACCCAAGGGCTGTACACAAAGAGACCGAAGGGCAGAAAACATACTACATAAAATCTTATTTTTCAATTAAGCAGCGTTCATAAATGCATTCTCTGGCAATTACTCGGTGGGTTAACTTGCTGGAGGGTAAAGCCTGCAGCACTGCTTTTCGAGCATTAGATATTTCTTGGCCTCACGCTAGAGAAACAGCAGATGTTTATAACAGCAATCATGCATGATGCTTTCAAACAGCTTTGCCAATATTCTTTTTATCAGACATCAGATAAAGGCAAGGGCAGTTTAGCAGTTAGACCAAACAATTCCAGGTCCAAGCGTAGACACTACAGGCAGACTTGGGAGTTCCTTCGATAGCGTTGAGCCAAAATGCAAAGCTCCCAATCTAAACAGATACGCAACAGAGCGGTTCCACAAAATAAAACAGCGTCCCACAAATCTGTCACCCAAAAATTTACATAACATGTTACAGCACAAATTTCTGGTCTGCGCACATAACCAGTCCTCCTACTTAAAGGGTATAAAATATGTAGCTACTGAAAAGAAAACACTGTTCATTTATTTTTCACATTTTCAGGCAAAAAAAAAATAAAATACATATTTCTAATTTTTACCAGAAGAAAACCAAAAATTATGTTTAGTTGACAGAAGAAGGTGACATAGCACGAGTCGCTGTTTGACAAGGAACGCACCAGAGCATTACAGCAAAGTCTCTAGCCACTGGCTACTAAACCAGACCCTAAGAAACTCATCGCCAATTCCCACAGCTGCCTAGGAATGAACAGAGGTGTTACGGGAGATGCCACACAATTAAAGCCTAACGCTCAACTGTAAGAAAGGCACGAACCCCCCCGAGCTGCACTGCAACATGCCACCCCGCCTTGCCTCCTGCAGAAGAGCTGCTCGCTGTCACCCCTCGCTGCCGAACAGAGGAGCAAGCTCCCTACCTAGATGAAAAAGGCAACGAGAATGGAGAAGGAGAGAAAGCCCGAGGCACTGCAGCACCGAGGAGGAAGGCAAAGCACGAAAACGCATCCAGTCTTCGGGGGAGGAAAAAAAAGCTATGAGACCGAACGAGATAAAGAAACGCCTCCTGCCCAGAGTGGGAACCGGAGACCCTCTCCTCAGCCCCCCCAGCCGGCATCTGCACCTAGAAGTCACTGTTAGCGCAAAGACCTAGAGGAGGACCCCGGCGTTTCGCCGCCGTTTCCAAGGCCAGCTTCCCAGGACCCCTGCTCTTCGTGCTCTCCCCCCGCACACAGACACAGCTGCGTGTGTCCGGCGCGACGGCAAAGGAGGCTCCGGCCACGGCGGGGGAAGGGAAGGACCACGGCGGGGGTTCGGCCGGGACGGGGCTTCGGTCACGGGGCCCACCGACCCCTGCTCGGCCGGGGCGGGTGCGCAGCAGCGAGGAGAGCGGGGGGCGTGCGGGGAGCGGGCGCCTACCCGGGCACTCGCGGCCGGCCGGGCCCCGTCGAGCGGGCTTACCTGCAGCACCAGCGGCTCGGGGTTGAAGGCGAGGGTGATGAGGAGCTGCATGCGCTCCGAGTCCTTCAGGTTCCGCAGTAGGAAGCTGCCCGAGTCCTTGGTCTCGGCGTAGCGGCGGACCAGGCGGTCGAGCAGGCGCTGCGAGGGGCAGTGCACCAGGTCCGACCAGCCCTCCACGGCGTCGGGGGTGAGGAGCCGCACGTCGCCGTTGAGGCTGGCGAACTCGGTGGCGTGCAGGGCCTGGAGGAGGTCGCAGCGGCCCCTGCCGGTGGCGCGGCGGCAGATCTTGGTGTCGATGTCCGCCAGCTCCTGCGCGGAGCCCAGGCGCTTGAGGACGACCCGGCGGCTGCCTTCGCGGGGCTCCCCGTAGCGCGCGAAGTAGACGTTCTTGACGTTGAAGAAGTCGAAGAGGCGCAGGCGGCCCCAGCTCTCCAGCCGCAGCTGCCCGTTGAGGAACTTGCGGCACCAGCTGGTGCCCCAGCAGGCCGGGCACTTATTGAGCTGCAGGAAGCGCCGCTCCGACAGCTCGTTGCGCTGCAGCGAGGCCAGCAGCGAGTGCGTGTTCAGCACCAGCGCCGCCGCCAGGCTGCCCAGCACCGCCAGCTTCACGTAGCGGTACAGCCGCCCCAACTTCAGCGACACCAGCCGCAGCATCGTCCCGCAGAGGGCCGGCCTGGCCGGGCCGGGCCGGACCCCCCGCCGCGCTCGCTCTTCTCCCCGGCCGCGCCGCAGCTCCGGCACCAGTAAACTCTCCGCCGCGCCTCCCGCCCGATAAAAGGCGGCCAACTTACTGAGGGGACGGCGGGGAGGGGGAGGGGAAGGGGGCGGTGCCAGCGGCCCGCCAGCCCGGCCGGCCCCGCCCCTGAGGGAGGGGC
>WUAM01000431.1:79942448-79979322 GCA_024336885.1 Actenoides hombroni | reverse complement strand
CGGCTCGCACCCGCCGCGAAGCGGTTGGTCGCTGAGGCGCAGCGCGCTGCCGCCACTCCCGCGCACCCGGCGAGGGCTCGGGACGCCTGGGCCCGGCGGGATCCGGCCTCGTCCCCGGGGAAGGCGCGGCCCGCGCGGTGCCGGACGCTCGGCCGGGCTGGAGCCCCGCGAGGTTCGTGCGGAACGCGCCGCGTAACGCGGTGCGGGAAACCCGGCCACGCGAACGGGCTGGGTTTGCTGGGGCCGCAGGACGGGCACGAGCAGTGGACGCGTTGACAATGTCTCGGTGGGACCGTGGGACCACCGCCCCCGGGGCTCGGAACGTCCCCGTTGGCCGGGAGGGGAGCGCCCGGGCTGTCCCAGCCCCGCAGCGCGCTGCGCGGGCTGCCCCGCAGGCTCTGGCGGGGAGGGGGCTGCCCACAGCTCTAAGAACCGTCCTCTAACGTTACAGACATCAAGAAGAAAGAAAAGAAGTCGTAATACTTTCACTGCTGCTTTTCTTAGAGCAAGGCTGTGCTCTTCCCTAGTTCAACACACCCGCCCTATGGCCTGTCCAGTCTCAAAAGCACGGCGGGGATACACGGTTACTGGGGAAGTGTAGCAGACTGGCCCATTTCCATCATACATAAATTAAGCACTTAGTATCCAGAACATTGGAAATACATTTGCCTTTTTACATGAGCATGTGTTTACCTCTTATGTACTGGGTGTTGACATTTAATATGTATAAAACCAGCTTAAAGAATCCACCATACTGGGGTTTTGCCACCGTGATGCATAAATGTGTACAGTGAACTTCTGCCTCTTGGTGTCTATTGGACGTGAGCATATCTCATTCAATGTGCCTTGTTAAATACTATTTGTAGGGTCAGATCATCCGATCAGCAATTTCTAGGGTACAAGCCACTGGCTTTATTACAAAATATATATACATGATAAATAAATACACCTTAAGTCATCACTTGTGGACACACTGATGCCACATTTAAAAGAATAATAGATCCTGAAAGCTGAACTGATTTTTTTTTCTGAATATGAACAGAATGTTTTAATCTTTAATGGATGAAAACATCCTTTTAAAGTTCAAATAGTTTTTTTAATAGTTAAACTAATAAGTTTTTCCAAGAACAATACAGTGCTTTAAAGCATTTGCATTGCAAATCCATAAGCAAATAAATCTGCTGTTTCTAAACAGATCAGAAAACTTGTTCCGAGTTACAGAACAGTTGCTATTATTTCTGGTTTTACTGGTATTCCTTGGAGGATGTGGGGTTTGGTTGGTTTTTTTTCTGAGGGATAAAGGAAGGTGGATGCTGCCTTTTTATACAATGTGGCTGTAATTTGGTTTCACAACATTAGAAAATTCTGCTTAAGGAAATAAACTGAAAGGCAGATGCACCTGATTCCATTTGGAAGACTGGAAAGTGGAAAGTAAAAAAAAAAAAATTGAGGCAGAGTTAGTAAGTAAAAGCAAAGGAAGAACAACCAAGTAAAAAAAAATGGTTAGTTGTGCAAGAATGACAGGTGTACCTTGTCTGCTCTTCAAAAGCATGATTTGTGAATCATCCGTTCTACGGGGAGAGGGGAATAGGAAACAAACTGGGTAACACACTCTAATATGTGCATTTCCTGGTTTTCTAGAGTTACCTTCTGACTAAGCTGCAAAATAAGTTACAGTAGTTTTCTTACGAAGACCTAATTATCTCTGACAATGTAACTCATCAAAGCTTCCAGTGACGGGGATGAAAATACAGACCATCAATGGAGTGCCAGTGCATGAAGTTCTCTGATGTGGAGCAGGTTAGTTCAGTTACAGATGGCTTCTTTGCAGTAGCTCAGCAAGAGGTTCTCAGTTTGCTGTGTGCTGTCAGGTGTCATTCTACCAGTTACCTATTATTGCTGGCTCCATATATAGAATTTTTTTACATCTCCCATGACAACGTTGTGTTGGAGTTGTGCATAGACCTTTCATATAAGTGGACATAATAAATTACCACTGTTTTCAGATACATCAAGAGGCTACATGAAAATCACAGGCTGTATGGCTACAGATTCATCTTACACAACTGGAAATTATCTAGTATATTGATTTAAAAGAAGACTTAAATAGATCCAGGCCTTTTCTCTCCATAATGAGAAAGCAAACAACTACCCAGAATTTAAACAGCTCAGAATGAAATGATAATCCAGCAACTCTGCATAGAAGTCTGATTACAGACTCTGGTTTACTAGGGCACTTCAGTCTGAGCTCTTCTATTTCAAACTACAGAATGAGCAGCTGTCCAAAATGATAGCTGTCTCAAAATCTTTGCAGATACTGCAAAACTGGAGCCTGGAGTATCCTCTTTTTTTGTTGTTGGTGGGGTTTTTTGTTGGTTGGGGTTTTTGTGTGTGTTTTGGGGTTTTTTTTTTTGGTGTTTTTTGTTTGGTCGGTTGGGTTTTTTTGTTTGGTTTTGTTGGGTTTTTTTTTCCATGTGTGTGGTTTTAGTTTGTTTTGTTTTGAAATTGTCTAGAGACTCGTTCCCACACTGAATCACAGAACCATCCTGCCACTTTCAAAATACTTTTCAAAAAACTTCTTGTTGTGACTTTAACCAGGCAAGTCTGCAAGATGTGCCAGGAAGCACAATTCTACGTTCTGCACCTTTCTAAGCAGGAGTGTACACATTTCTGGTCCCATGCAGACACAGCCCAGCAGGCTGTGTCACAGGAAGGGCTGCAGTGAGCATGCCTGAGATTTCTGAGTATTTTGCCATTTTATTCTGGGGGATATCCAGAGACTGGGACAAACATTCGATGTCCTGAAACAGCTTTCAGATTTGATCTTTTGTTAGAAAAAAAGAACACAGAATGTACGTCTGGGCTGTGTAAACCATCTATCCAGCCAACCATCCATCCCAGCCCCCTTGCAGACCAAGAGGGAGGGACACTGCAGGTGTCTGAGGACATGTAGCATAACCTCTGCTCTGCGTTCTACATTCTGCAGGTTCAAAATCTATTTTACTATGTAAAATAGTACACATGCTGTACAGCAAAATGAAATCAGTATAGTGATCCTGGGAAAAAACAACCACCTAAAAGGTGGTTTAAGTGAATATATTAAGAAGTGGAAGTGTCCTCCTTTAACCAATAAGCAATTGCAGTAAATTTGTGGTTTAACTGTCAAGGTACTATACTAATTCCTGCATAGAGAGCAAGTAAAAATGAAAAAAAAAAAAAAGACTGACAAGGTTAGTTTTTTATAAATAATCATAACATTTCTAATTGGGTTGATTTCATGGACGTAACACAGCGTACGTGCTGCAGTGGAACAGAGACAGACTGGCTCTGTAGAAGTTTTGCCTTGAGGAATTTGTCATTTTTCCTGAATTTCTTCTTCCTTTTAATTGCTAAGCATCACATACTTTGAACAGCTGAATAATATTATAAGTTATTTTGCTGAATCCACATCCTAGCAAATGTGCTTTGTCATCATGATAGGCACATTTGCTGATTAGAGCACTGAACTTGAATATCGAAAGCTGCAAAAGTATTTTTAAGTTCTCCTTTCCCTTTCCTCACATCTTCAGCTATAGATGAAGGATGGTCATTATTTGTATCCTTTGAAGTCAACAACTATTGGTTTTGTCTTCAACCTTTACACAGAAGTTTTACTATAAACACATAAGATCTTTTCTTTCAGTGAAGAATTTTTCTGCTTCTATGTGTAGCTTGATTGTGTTCAATTAGTTCTATGTGTAAGTATTACACAGCATTTGATACATCTGTTTATTTAAGTTCTCATTGCTTAATGATTTTTAGGGTTGTCTGCTGGGAAGGTTTAGGGTTGTTTGGGGTTATTTTTTTCCTGTCTTGCTATATACCACTCAATGACAAGTCTGCAAGTTTCATTTTTTAGTGACAATATTTCCATAACATGGAAACTGTGGGCCCCTGAAAGTTATTCTTCTTTTTGTATTATTTTATGTAAGCATGAACCTGATAAGACTGCACCAAATTTAATACAAGATAATTGATTGGATATTGGCTTGGACATTTAGTGAGTTGTCCTGGGTCTGATGTTACTGATTTCAAAGGATTATTTACAAGTAGTTATTCAAATTAGAAAAAAGGAGCTGAAAACCAGCTCTAATTTACTTCAGCATGTTCCTTTCGTGGTGACTGTCCATCTATTAATGAAATTCTTACTGTGAACAGTGAAAAATCTGTCATAAAGCAAACCACATGAATGCTATTGGCAACTTTTGCATTCTTCTTTACTCAAGCTGCTATTGTTATAAATTAATATCTAAGTGACAGTGGGAATGCATTGCTATGGTAACTCTGATCCACAACAGCAGCTGCTTACTTTGCATTGCTTTTACCCATATACATTAAAGATGACAATGTATCTGCTTTCCATTTTAATGTATTTAACCTGAAACAAGACATCAGCATTTTGAAAGCTACACATCTAATGGCAAATTGAGCCAAGCTGAGTTAGGTTTATTTAGTTCTTCAGTTTCAGTCTCAAGAGTTGTTGAAAATTAGCTAAAACCTTAGCTTTAATGTGATTTTGATCCATGAAAAATGACTGCACAAAGGATAACACAACAAAGTCCCTTCCTTATTGCTCTGTCAAATACGAAAGATGAGAATATTTTCCAGTATATAATTTCCAGTTTCAGAAAATGTCATTATCAATACTTACCAATTTTTATAGTAACTATAGTCAATAGCTATAAAGATGTTTTCCTCCCTTGCCAACCTTTCCAGAAGATATAATTGAAGCTTTTGTCCCTGTAGCCCTTTTTTTCTTCCCCCCCTTTTTTTTTTTAATTTTTAAATGTCCCATAGTCTGAGAATTAAAATCTACTCAGTTATCCTCCCATTCTACACTGTATTTTACATTTTCAGAGATGTCTTTAGATCTAAACTATGCCATTCTACTATCCCAAACAGTGTGTCTCTTGGTCCAGCAGGCAGAGGAAATACGAAGTACGTTCCTTATGTCAGTAAAATAATCCCATTAATCTTCTTAACCATCTTGTGAGAGAAGTGTTTTAGGTTATCCCTGCTTTGAAGCCGAGGAAAATATACCACAGAAAGATTAAAAGTCAAATTGAAATCTCTAGTACTACTTACAGAAGTAGAATACTATTTGGCACAGAGAAGGGCCAAACGAATTAAAATGCAGTGTTACAGTTGGCTGTGCTACTCTTGTTTCTGCTGTATCACAAAATGTAAACTAGGACTGGAAAAGGTTCCGACAAGAGCTGAGGGGTTGTCGTGGTTTAACCCCCGCTGGCAGCTCCGCACCACACAGCTGCTGGCAGACTCCTCCCCGAGTGGAATGGGGGTGAGAATCTGAAGAGTGAGTGAGAAAACTCGTGGGTTGAGATAAAGACAGTTTAATAGGCAAAACAAAAGCTGTGTGCACAAGCAAAGCAAAATAAGGAATTCATTCACCACTTCCCATTGACAGGGAGGTGTTTGGGCATCTCCAGGAACACAGAGCTCCATCACACGTAGCAGGGCATCTCCAGGAACACAGAGCTCCATCACACGTAGCAGGGCATCTCCAGGAACACAGAGCTCCAATCACACGTAGCAGGGCATCTCCAGGAACACAGAGCTCCATCACACGTAGCAGTTACTTGGGAAGACGAATGCCGTAACTCCGAATGTGCCCCCCTTTCCTTCTCCTTCCCCCACCTTTATATGCTGAACATGATGTCATATGCTCTGGACTATCCTTTGGTCTGTAGGGGTCAACTCTTCCAGCTGTGTCCCCTTGCAACTTCTTGTGCACCTCCAGCCTACTTGCTGGTGGGGCGGTGTAAGAAGCAGAAGCAGCTTCCCCCTTGACTCTTTGTAAGCGCTGCTCGGCAGTAACAAAACCATCTCTGTGTTATCAATGCTGTTTTCAGCACAACTCCAGAACCCAGCCCCATAAAGAGCTACTGGGAAGAAAATGAAAATGTCAAAACCAGGGTGTTCTCCACCCCTCGTCCCTTTGGACCAGACCATCGGGTTTAACATTGCAATGAACTCCTTCCCTTGCCCCTGCTTCTGCATGGACTTATCCGCAGATTGCAGTGCCCCAGGGGTGTACCTGCTCCAAGCAGAGCCTTATCTTCAAGCAGAGCCTTATCTACAGGGCTATACCTGCTGCAGTGTAGACTTAGATGCAGCCACAGTTGCTTTGAGGTGCACATGTCTCAGCATGGCCTTACCATGGGTCACAGTGCCTTCAGAGACAGACCTGCTGCAGTATGGCCTTACCCACATCCAGAGTCCCTTCAGAAGTAAACCTGCTCCAGCATGGCCTTACCCCTGGCTGCAGTCCATCCAGGGGTGTACCTGCTCTGCCCTGGGCTTATCCATGGCCACACACTTTGAGGTGCTCCAGCATGACCTCATGCAGGGCCACTGATGCTTCAAGTTGTACCTGCTGCAACATGGACTTATCCACAGCACAGATGTTTCAAGGTGTACCTTCTCCAGTGTGGACTTCTCCTTGGGCCACAATCCTTCAGAGGTATACCTGCTGCAGCACAGGCATAACCACAGCCACTTGGCCATGTACCTGCTCTGGCATGGACTTACTCATGGCCCCAGACACTTTGGGGTGTCCTGCTCTCACATGGACTCACCCACAGGTCACAGTCCCTTTGACTTGAGTTCACACCAGGTTTCCAGCCTCTCCAGTACAGCATCAGAGGAACAGCAGCGATGCCCCAGCCATCTGCCAGCCCAGGCACGTCTCCAGTGCTGCTATCAAAATGTTCCCAGGCAGAGCAGAGCAACATGCTAAGCAGTACAGTAAGCAGAGAAAGCAAAAAGCAGCCCTCAGCCAGCACTAAACTCTCCTGTCCAGTCAGGCAGCCAAGCCCCGTAAGCAAGCACAGAATCCTGTCAATATCTAAACAGCAATAACAGCTACAAAGTCAATCTGGAATGTTCCAGTCACATCTGTCATCATCTCAACCCTTTTGTGCCCCACACTGGGCACTAAAAAGGACTGCCATGGTTTAACCTCAGCTGGCAGCTAAACACCACACAGCTTCTTGCTCACTCCTCCCCGCCCCGGGTGGGATAGGAAGCAGAAGAGGAAAGAAAAAGTAAAACTTGGGGGTTGAGATAACAACTTGTCAGTAATACTAATAATTATCATTACTGATTACTGCTTGAAATAAAATAATGTCATAAATAAGGAGAGTAAAATACAAAGAATAAAACCAGAACAAACTGTATGGCAATAAACATTAATAAAATAAACATTAAAATAAAAAAAGAAACAAAATAAAAATTAAGATTTGACATGGAAAAGATAGAACAGAGGTAGGAATTGGTAGGAAAGTTCAAATCTTAGTCCCTGCAACAACCCTAAGACCTTCTTCCTTTGGGATCTACCAAGCTGAAGAGTCTGGGATCTTGGCCCAGCAAGTTTTTTTGTTATTTTTTTCTTCATTTCCTAAATGAAGATCTAACCTATGGGAATATTTTAAATCTCAAGAAGTTTATCAAAAGAAAACAAAAATACAAGAATTGAACAAGATAAATAAAAGATAGAACTTACCTTTTTGTCTTCAAATGGTTTTGACAGGGCTACCAATATAACTGTGTCTGTAACACACCGCAAACTCCACTGTAACTAATTGTAATCAAGGGGCTGAATGAATAATTAGAATCAAGGGGCTGCACCATCCTAAGAATTTTTGCTAAGGAAGTGAAGATCTGAAATTTGCTTCTAATGAGAAAAATGTTGCAGTCAAGATTAGGCTAAGGAAAGGACTAAAAATTCTTTTCCTCTCTCCTCTCCTTTCCTCTCCCAACCACTGAGGATTCCTAAACATCCAATAAAACAAACTAAATATCTTGGCAGCAGAATTCTTTCAACGCTGCAATCTTGCTGAGAGTTGGAACACACTGTGCCACAGTCAGCACCTACTCACTGCAGCCAACGACTGCTTGTTCAGAGCTGACATCAGCTCTGAGCACGGAAGCCCAGTTCATTCCCAGTTCCCTGTAACGTACCCCAGAGCCACAGCACTGCTGTCCCGAGTTCTTACAGCAAGCTGGAAACAAGCCTAGACAGGAGGACTGAGGCCTTGGGAAATGAGCTGAAGACAGCCCAAGCTGGACATCCTTTTATCAGGGAAATGGACTGGGTGATCTTCAGACATCCTCTGCAATTTAAATTAAATCTGTGATTCCTTGATTTTTCCAGTTCTGAATTACAGAATAAACTGTTGGTTGATGAGGCAATAGATTTAGCTTCATAAAGGGGTAACTGTCTGCAAGTTTACTTGTACGCGCTGTGTAAGACACCAGACTGGATGATTTCTGGGTGATTAGTCCTTTCTGGTCTAGCAAAGTATGAAGCTCATGAAAATTCAAACCATTAGCTACACCACAAGCAGAAAAATGGATTTGATATATATGGTCACCTGCTTAACACTCTACTGAAGCTTCATTGAGAAATAAGTAACTAATCAGTGTCTAGTTGGCATGACTTAAAAGCCAGTTCTACAAAAAAAAAAGCTTGGGAGTTTCTGCTTCAGCCAACAGTTTTGCATGATGAGAAAACCCCAGTGCTTACTCTGCTGTGCAGATGGACACTGTAACAAGGTCTGCCTGCTTGCAGACCTCGTAATGAAGAGGACTAGAACAAGGAGTATCATTGGCAGGCATGCCCCAGACTTTCAGGGAAGCTGGTAAAGTCCCCACAGCTGTGACTTACATAGATCACAGCCACAGCAAATTCAACTTAAATAATCTAGAAGGATATGCTTCTTTTATTATAAGAAGCAAAACTAAGTAAAAAAGTATTGCTTCAGTGCTTAGTAAGGTGGCTGCAGCCCTAACTAAGATAAAAGTGAATTCACAGGGAACAGAGAACTAAAAGGCAAAAAAACCCCCCAAACCACTGGTAAAACAAGTGAGGAAAAAAATAAATCAGAAAATTCATTAAGCAAGAAATGGGTTTAACTACTTGGTGATTAAAGTCCACTGATGTATCTGTTAATGCACAGATAATTAAAATACTCTTGTCATAGCAAGTTAATAGGCAGAGATACCAAAAAGGGGAAAAGTATTGAATATTTATCTTTAAAGAATAGGGAGCAAAACCATAACCACTGTTAGAGCTGGAATATTCAGGAAAAACATCTTGAAAGTATGTGTAGAGCCCCAGTGCAAGATTGCACCCAAGCCTGAAAGTCAGTGACGTTAGAAATGATCTTCTATTTCTCTAAGTGTTGTTCTGGTGGTCCACAGTAAGTTTCTGTCTGTCAATATGCATTTGTCTACAGAAGCAATCCTCTGTTGGTTTGTATAACTAGAAATATCTATTAAATGTACCTCAAAGGTTTACATGGGCATAGTTTATTCTTGGATAACACGGATACAGTAGTGTATTCAAAATAAGCACGAGTATTGAGAGGTACTCTTACAGAAATAGAAACTAATCTAAAAGAGGAAAAAGTAGCATATGGATCAAATTATAAAGCTATCATAGTGGGAAGAACAAGAGAAATGAGTAAGCATACATTCACTAACCACAATACAGATCTAAAGACAAAAAATAGCCACAGATAGAATGAAAAAGGAAAAAAAAATCATTTTAATTCACTTACAGTAAATGGGAACTAGATGATTATAACGTACAGAAAAGTTAGTGACTTTTTAAACAGAACTTGGGAAATATAAATTAGACAACAGTAAAAAAAAAGGCAAAGCAGACTGAAACACAGAATTTGGGGATCATATCTGTTAATCACCTCAGTACTACAGTGGTGAGCAAAATGTAATCACTTGTGTTCAAATATAGCTTTGGCATGCAAGCACATGATCAGAACTCCCATTAAAATCATTTTACTTACTACAGTTTAAATACTACAACTAGAAGTATAAACTCAATCCAAAGCTAGTTGAAATTAATATCCTTCAGTCTGGCTTTGCCTAAAGGATAACACTGTGCAGAGGTGAGGGGTGGTTTCTCTTTTTTTCTACTCATTAATTCACTGCATGATCTAAACTTTAATTGGAATAGGTATAGAGACCTAAGACAAACAAATATATTGTAAAAAGCCATTATTCACTTATTGTTTAACTGCTTACTAAAATAAAACTGGAAGGAAGATTGCTTGTCAAGGTGAAACATTTGGACAACAGTAAAGACAGCATTGCCAGTAACATGTATTTTGAAGTTTCTACCCTAATTGATACTTTTTCTTGTTTGTACTGTAAACCACTGGATTTTTTCTATTTACCTGTCTCCTGTTCAGCTATGCCTCCAGTTTGATTTCATAAATTGCATTAGCCTTGAACATTTACCAGGCTCAAAGGCAGTTTAAAAGCATTTGCAGTGTTATTCTGGTCATAAACAGTGACATTAGAAAAATAAAAAGGTGCCTTGTATTTCCTGGAAAGCAATGGTCTGGCTTTATTTTTTTTTTTTAACTAAAGCACTCGAAGAAATAAGGAAATACAACTGAGGTAGCACTTTCTGTTTCTTTTTCATTTATTTCAAATTTGATTTTCACTAGTTTTGGTTGAAAAATGAGTAGGTCACAGGAGCACACATTAGTGACTGGTTTGACAGACAACCGTGCTTTTTTTTTAACTGGCTTCCCTAAAAGACCCTAATATGTTGCTGGTTACACAGTTAGAAAACATTGGTTCCTTGATTCTGAAGTATTTAATTTTAAACTTTTGCTGAATCCAAGGTAGGGCTGTCTCAGAACTCTAGCAGGGTGCAGCCATGATTGCAATGGACATCTTTCCCTTTGATGAGATGAAGTGATAGAGAGCAGGAGCCCAGGCAAGCTGAGCGGGGGGAGAGGCAGGGACCTTCTTTTGTTCCTCCCTACATACCCTGTCGTGAGGGCTCCCAAGCAGCTCCCCTGTGAGTGCACTACCCGATGGTTTGTAACTGACTGAAAGTTAATGACAGAACATGAGGGTTGGTGCTTACTGGTCACACTGGGCTTTTCATCTTCAGACTTAAGTGGTTTATCCAGGGAAGTTTGCAGATCTGACTTCGCAGCCTGATTATGTGCCTGAAGTTTGACTTCAAGATACAATCTGAAAATATATGGTTTCTAACAGGTAACCATGAAAATGAAGAGAGCTGTATTTTGTCATTTGCAATCCAAAGATACTTATTTCTAGGTATCTGAGTTCACAGGACTGAGAAACAGTACTACAATGTGTTAATTCATTAAAATGGCAAGTCTTTCAAGCTCACAAATCACTCACGTTTCAGAGGAAGTTCTGCAGCAGTCCTTATCAATCACTGATAGATTTCATGGGAGAGAGAAAAGAAAAAAAAAGAAATGGCCTCACCAAGTCAAAACTTCACTAGTTTCATCCTCTGATTCTGAATCAATTCCTACAGAGACAAGGTCAGTTAAATTACATGCTTTCTGTACTTTACTCCAGCTGACAATCTGCTGGTTATAATGCAGGAACACAAGGGCTCAAATAGATTTTTCTGACATGGTGTGCCATCTGGCACAAAGCAGTCTCACAAATGCTGCTTCCCTGCTCTGCTTCTGCAGATCTAGTGACAGCATAATTGTAAGCCCTGTCATTTTTCAGTAGCAAAGTTAGCTTAATGCAACCTATCTATAGATATTGAAATCACTGTTGCCAGATGCAAATGTTTCAAGGTTCCAATTTAAAGATGCAATTATATTTCCATGCAGAAAAATTCTCCAGCATTAGAAATACATTTGAAAGTGTAGCAGGATTAAAACATGAAGCAGGGAATTATATCTGTGACTGGTTGGTATATTGGTGCTTAATGGAATAATACATTAGGTAGCAAATGAGTTATTTTACTATTATGGGGCCAGATTGTGATCTCATTTCCTCGGACGCAAGAGAGATGAGAATCTGCTTTTAGTAACTGAAACAGTAACAAAATGAACCATCATACAGTAGTGGTGCTTAAGTGTTCCCCAGTACATCTCCCTACTGAGGCAAGGATGTGTGTCTTTGTAGCTTGGATTTCACAGCGTTCTGAATGATGCCAGAATGTGTGGTAATGTTGTGATGCTGCACAGATGGCAACAAGCACAGAACTCCTCTTTCATTGGTGACCCAACTCAGAATTCAACCTGAGGTCTGCAGCAGGGACGGGACCATAAACCAACTCACTGTGACAGGGTTTTTTCTTGCAGTGAAATTTGTAAAGGTCTAGTTAAATGCTGCTGTTACTAATATTTTTTTTTTCTTCTAACATTAATATCCAGGAAAAAAGATGACTTCAGAGTTTATAGTAAGAGCACCATGTATTCAGATATGCTGACAAGCCAGACCTGCAGTTCTGAAAAATACCTTTTAACACAGATTCCATCATCTTGCACTAAATGGTGTTGATTTAATCATCCTCAATACACTGTTCGGTGTTCAAGTTAACAGAAGGCTCTCCTTCAACCTGTTTATGATATAGTATTGTTCAGTGGAGTCAATATGCATTTCACACTGTAGAGGTACACCAAAAAACTGTGTACAATCTCATTTAACAACAGTAATTTTCTCCTCCTACAGTTCAACCATTCCTCTGCCTGAATTACTGGGCAATTCATAATACCACTGGTGAAAACGTGTAATTATTCAGGGAGCTCTAAATTATGCAGAAACATGAGTAAATTAAACTGCACAAGACATAAATGGTAACATCCCTACAGGAAGTGTGTGGTGAAGTAAGGCAAAGAATTCAGCTGTCCCATCTCTCAGATCTGGGCTTTAGAAGGAGGAGACATCATCAATTCTACATTTATTATTAGCAATTTTCACTCTGAGTTTGTCATACCAAAAAAGTCTATTTCTGAAAAAGAAAGCATCGTAGCCCCCAAGACAGTCATGCTGGATGTAAAAAGGAAACAAAAACCCCAGAGGAGGTTTTCAGAAATGGCTTCCTAACACCTTTGTGCTATTTGGAGGGTATTTCCTCCCTGTTTACAGGATCCATACATTTGAATTATGTTGCCTTCTGATTCAATCTCAACACCAGTCTCAGTACTGAGGGCTCAGAGCTTTTCCTTGATTCCACACACTGGCTGAATTTGCCCGTTCTTCCTTTATGAGTTTTCTTACAAGACAAAGTGACTGTCCTGGAGGAAATAGGTTTTGCTTCTTCACGAAAGAGGGATGGGGCCAATTCCCAGTTTCTTTGTAGATGTACTGCTATAACTTGTAACAGTTGTCCAATGTCTTCAGAAGAGCAATACGGAAAAATACGTGGTGACCAGTTCAAAGGTTCATTTCAGAAGCCCTTTTACATTTTCCTTCAAGATTTCTTAATCACTGGTTTTTGTTGTTGATTTTTTGTTTGCTTCCTTGTTTGGGGTTTTTTTAAAGAAAAGCCCCTTTTTTGCTCACCCTGAGCAGATCACATGAAAGGAGGAAAAAAAATTCCTATTTACAAAACCCAACGTTTTTTAGCATTATTTACACAATAAATCCCCTTTTCCCCATTGAATAACACTGTAACTTCAATTTGCTTTGCAACAGAAGCTGAAAGAATGGTACTGCTAGCAGCTCTTGCTTACTGATAGGAATGCTGGAAACAAAATCCATTATTTGCTGTACTTGTTGAAAATGGTATCTCACGTGAAGATGTTTAGACAACTTAAAGCACTTTCAATGCTTCCTTAGGACAAAGCATATACTCTGTTTAATCATTTTAACTAGTATTTTCAGAAATAGAGGCCTAAAGTATCTACATTCATATGGAAAAATCTGAAATAGCATCTATTTTTTTATAATGACTCCAGGTAGAATGACATAACACAAGTAGTGAATTGCTTGCTCTTACGGAGGTATCACCCTTATGAACTGCAGAACAAATGTGTCTGTATTCAATTTAGATTGCACAGAAAGCAAGAGCCAACAAAATAACAATAATTTATGGCTGAGCAGATGACAGATCAGGCTAAATCTACATTTGATACCAGAGCAAAGTTCCATGGAACTTATTTCCATGGGGGTTTTAGGAGGAGACTTTGAAACCTGGATTTTATATTGGGAAAACTTTTAACATGGAGCATAGATGGAAAGAACATCCTCAAGCAGGGAATTAGCATCTGTTCTCTCAGATGGGAACAGACATGGCTTTAAGTTTGTTTGTTACTCATTTCAGGTAGTGTACTCTTACTGTATTTGCAAATAATACATCTCTTTCAAATACCAGAATATAGTCTGTCCGTAAATCATACAAGAATGCACTAGGCATCCAAGCAGAGTATGTGAATAATCCAAAATACATTGTGTGTGCATGGTAGAAGGAAGACAGGACAGAATTCCTCACATGCCTCAGAAACAGAACAGATCAGTCAGTACCTAATTCATAAAGATTTTTCCCGCACACTAAAAAAACTCACCAAAATCAGAGGTCCCATCATGTCCCCCTCAATCAAGGTGGGGGTGCCTGAGCTGGCATAGTTTGTCCCTTGTTCTAACTGCAAGGCTGCTTCTCCCATCAGCTCGTTCAGCATCAGTGGTGATGGGTAATGCAATTGCCATCAGGGGGGCTGGGTTTGGTACCTGTTTTGTATAGATTTCATTTCATTCTTGCTATTTGCATTAAAGCTGTTTGGGTTTGTTTTCCAATCCATAAGCCTCTTCCCCTTATTCCCTTTTTCTTCCCCTTTGGGAAGGAGAGGGGTTAATAGAGAACATCTGTCATTTGTCTAGTGGCTGTCCCAGTCCTAACCATTTACAAATGCCCAAGAAAGGGAAACTTCTGTTAACAAGAACAATAATTCTAATGTTACTCCATGACCAGACTGACAAAGGAATGAAAATGCAGGAGTCACCACATGATGCTTTGAGTACAATGGAATTTATGGGTAACTTTTGAATCTCACATCTACATTATAAATGGGTTTTTTTGTGCACATAATTTCTTCAGACTGCTAACTTAATTTGAATGCAGTACTGGTTTGCTTCCTCTCTTCTCTACCTGAAAATTGAAGACCTAGAAAAAAATAAACAGTGAGGCACTGAGCAATTTGGGGCCTGATCGAAGCTGCCTCAGACTTTGGACCAGACAAGTCCCAGAAAGGACCTTCAAACATGAATTACTCTTTCATTCCTACTTCATGATGCTAAATCAATCAGAAATTCCAAGAGAAAATTGCACAGGATTCATAATAGGCAGTTGTTAACAATTCATTAGCCTCTATTCACAGAAAACCGGCCACGCGTAAATAGCAAGCACAACCAGTTCACTCAACAGCCTAGTATCAAAACAAAGAAATGCCTAACATGGACTTTGATCATCAGATGAGACTGATCACCAGAGGACATCAGAATTCATAACAGAGGATTTTTTTAATTGTTATTTATTTTAAGAGTCTTCCACAGCTTATCTTTGGAGAGGAGAAGAAAGGGAAACAGAAGTGACTGCTGCAGCAAGAAGAAATGCCAAACTTTGAGGAAATTATATGAAGGGAAAGGAATGACAAGTGAGTCTGGAGTCCCTCAGAGTCTTGGTTTGGGTCCAAAAAAATGCTACAGAGCAGTAAGCACACCAAACCCATGGCAGCACACACAGAGATCTAGTGTTCTGCATCTATCTGACAGTACCTGGGGAGCGATTCTAGTAGAAATCCACACAAAATACGTATGCTGCTATCAGGTGTGATTTACTAAAGACTGAAGTTTTTCTGTTGTAATGGCAATGCTTCTCTATTCTGTACTTTTCTCTTAGCAAACCAAAAAACTCCACTGTGATCATTCTGGCCTAGATCTTTAGAAAGTGATCAATGGTAGTTAGTTATTCCAGGTACCTTCCTGATTTTCTTTCATCTATTCCTAACTGCTTAAAATGAGCAGATTTTTATACAAAATATGCATAGCAGATGTAAGAGGAATTTTGAGGTTTTTAATCCTGCAGCAGCTGTTGAAGTGGGCATGTCATTTTTATTCTGAGCATGCTAAAAATCAGACATTTTATAATCTTGCCTATAACTTAGATCTTATCGAAGGGATCAAGAGTAAGAACTTCTGTTCTTATGACACAAACTCATAGCAGATTTCCACACAGCTTCACAAAAACAGTGGACAAAGAGGAAAATGGTACAGAGTGCCTGAAAAGCCTTCCAGGTGAAGGAAGTGACTGCAACAGTCAGAATATAGGATAATTTGGCTATAACCTAACAAAACAAACGTAAGTGGAAGGACACATGAAATACAGCGCTTTTCTAGCTCAACTTGTACTTGAATTGGATTCCCACAACTTTAAAACTATCTCCAGGGTACCTTAAATAGAACAGAAATGGCTTAAAAGCAAAGCTGGTTTTAAGACATTCTTCAGAGAACATTTCCATAATGTCAAAAAAAAATAAATAATCAGGGAGACTGCCAAGAAATAATGGCCTTGGGAAGAACAGCATTAGATCTGCCTTTTCAGCAGGGATACCCCTTCTGGGAGCTGAAGACAGTTCCTTGAAAACATTTCCTCTCTTGTCACTATTTCCACAGAGCAACAAGGAAACATTTCTCCTTGGATAAAAACAAGTCTAAGAATTGCACAGGCAACATTTTGTTTCACGATTGCTTTCTTTAAAAGAATACACAAACACACCCAAGGACCGTGATCTATTTGCTCTGAGACTTGATTATTTCTATAGTATTCCAAGAAGAGATTATCACTGAAATCAGTCTTTACAGTCACAGACATCCAAGTTTTGTTACTGGCTTCAGATGTCACTAACGGAATGAAACCATGCTCCGCTTGCCCCCGTGCTGAAAGTAGATCTCTTTTGATTATTTATGCACATGGGAGTTTGGAACCAAACTGTGGCCTCACCGAAGGTAATGGCAAAACTCCCACTGACTTCAATTAGAGCAGAATTTGGCTCACAGTCTCATTACTGAGCCTAACAGCTAAAAGAAGCCTTTACAAGCTGTATTGCTATGTAAAAGGACATGAACCATGTAGCAGATTTCACTGAACCCATAGCCAACGGTCATTGCTATAGCAACTGAGGTTCTAACAAAAGTAGTCACTGTCTCAGTAATCATCAGGTGTCTCTATAGCAACTAGAGTTTCCAGAGAACAAGAGGAAAATATTTGAAAACTGTCAGTTGGAAGAAAAGAGGTCTGCGAGTAAGAAGATTGGAACCCAAAGCAACATGAGGGTAAAACATGGCTCAGACTGAAGAGAAATGATCGTCCGTAAATTATGCAGACAGTGGCAAAGGACCAGAGAGCACAGGCCAAGGGCTAGACTGGAGACGAGAGGGGGAGTAGTTCAGGCTTTCCCTGGGGTAAGAGATGGCACTCCAAGCAGGTATTCCCAGATCTACATTAGTTATGTGTTGGACATACTTCTCTTAAAGAAAGATTGGTTACTGCAGGTGAGCAGCAGGGCTGAGCCTTGTCTGCCAGGGGAGTTTAAATCCACTAGAATTTTCCAAAGCACCTACCTGTGCTTCTCATGCCTACATCTCTTTACAAACATACCCCGATTTCTCTTCATTATGGAAGAGGGTAACCTGTGTTTTTGAAATGCTGCTGCTCACAGCCTGCAGTTATGTAGAAATGATGGTTAACTGTTCTCAACGTTCCTTATTTACTAATTTTTAAAGAGTGTTCAAGTGAAAACAGGAACAGCTGCTGTTTGGATATGAATAGAGATGAAAACAGCATTGCTCATCATAGGTCTGGCTTAGTAAAATCTGGTTTTAGGTTCTCAGGTAAGAAGATAGCAGGATTATCTTCACATAAGAAAGGACAGCATATGGAAATAGAACCTCCCACCAAAAAATACTTTAGTGATACAGAATCCAGAAAATAAAAATTTTGGCCTAATCCAATTTCTTCTTGACCTCAGGGAGATATGAATTGGGATGAGACGTTTAATTTAATTAGGACTTATCCAAAATGTTCATGTTTACAGACTGCAAATAATTCAGCTGGATCAACATGCTTCCTCTGAAAATGACATCACCAAACTAATCGTATATTCCAAACTGGGTCCTACCCAGTATACTGCTGCACTACAATGTTTCTTAACTGAACCTAAACCGACGCCTTTAACCCGAAGAATTGCTAGAAGATCCAGTGCTGCTAAAAGCCAGTTTCTGTTTGGCGTGTAAAGACAGCCCTCTAGTGGGACACACTTTCAGATTCCACCACGAAAGCAAAGAGTCCCTATCATCTAAGTCAGTTAAATCCAGTATTTTTCCCACTTTCTTTCATGGCATTTTGTTACAACGTAATATAATTTATATCTGCAACAGAGTCACCAAATGACAAGCTGCTGAACCAAGAAAACAAAAATTACTGCAGCATTAAACTCTGTCAGTGTCAACCACAGCCAAGATTTCTGCTGCTGCGGGGTGGCAGCCAGAGCTGCTGTAGCTGCTGTGTACCCAACACCATCGAATCAGCGATGTGATATCACTGCTCAGGTGTAAAGGCGAGGGATTGATAATGCCAATGGCCCAGGAGAGTTGATTGATCTTCAAAGGTAGCTTCCTCAAAGCACAAGAACCTCCCAACATGCAGAAAAGTAGAGCAAGCGTGGCAGAAGGCCGGTGTGGATGAAGAAGGGAAACCTGGCTGACCTCAAATGGCAAAAGGAAGCTCAAAGAAGGTGGATTCAGGAACAGGCTGCCTAGGAAGAATACAGAGACATTGCTGGAGCATACAGAGAAACGCTTTCCCAGTTTGAGTTGAAGTTTGCTAGGGATATAAAGAAAAGGGCTTCTAGGAGTTCACTGGCAGCAGAAGGGGCTATTGAAAATGTAGAGCAGTAGGTCAGAGAAACCAGTGACAAAGGACATGGAAGTGACAAAGGTATTTGCCTGCTTCCTCTAGTAAGCTTTGCCTTCACACCTCCCAGCCTGCAGCAGAGTCCTGGGGGACTGAGGCATCAGGCATCATAGGAAACCAGGCTGATAGGAAACTAAACTCAGAGGATACGCACCAGTCCACGGCTCCACAGGTTAAACACGAGTCAGCAGCATGCTGCAGTCCTGCCAAAAATGGACTGCCTGAGATAGGAAGCAAACCAACCTTTGTGTGTGCTGAGATGTCAGTGGCTGAACATTACATCTCCTACAGAACCCCTCTCCCTTTTTTAGTTCCCCATAGTAGTCTCCCACTAGGAAACTATAATTTAGTATAAACAGGTAATAGCTGCTTCTCTGAATTTTCATAAGAATTCATCTTATTTCTGAACCTATTGGCTAAAACTGTCTACAATAGAGCAGACCAATTAGTACTTTGATAACTCTTAGAACCAAACTGTTCTCTCTTTCAGAGCACTGATTGCTCTAGAAGTGCTGGCATTTCTATCTTCTCAGAGAGAAAAATGCACATGAGCATTGCAGGTCTCTCTTAATTGAAACTGGTCTGTAAAGGCTGGTTCCAGAGTGTTGAGCTGTTCATTGTATCACTGAATTCATTGGTGCTCAAAGGGGAGAAAAGATTTTCCTGTCTTGATGCAATGCCTGGAGAGAGTGACGTATGAGCAGAAATACAGCTCTCTTGGGAAAGTAAAAGTCCAGTCCCGCTCAACCCAATGTATATTCATCATAATTAGTATTGTAAAATGGGCTCTGAACCAAGGAGGGGGAACAAAAAAAAAAGACAGGGGGAAAAAAAAAAGGAAAAAGAAAAAAAGAGAAAAGAAAAAAGAAAAGACTTTGCCCTCCGGATAGAAAGATGTATTCCAGGAACCAGAAATTATTTTTTTGGCTAAGAGTAATTGCAGTAACATACCAGAGCTATAGGTTATGTGGACTTATTTCTGTCACTAGAGTCTCTGTGCCCCATGTAGACAGAATACCAGTGACACTGAATAAGCAATAGGAAAACCAGGATCTGCCCTCAGTAAAAAGAGAGAACAAGATCAATAGCAACCAGCAAATAAACAGGAAGGCTCTTCTAAGCAGCAGCAGCAGAACAGATTTTGGCCTGGCAGTTATAAACCGACACTAAGCCCACCACTGTGTGCTTAGTGGCCTTAAGTGGCCTTAGCCCAAAGTATTTCATGGGCAGTTCTGTATCCAAACAGGAGCTAGCAAGGCAGATCTTCTTGGCTGGAATGGATTAGAGAAGGATAACCAGTTGTGATTCCCCTAATCCTGTTTCAGCCTGTCTGGGGATTTCAGGCAAGTGAGATGGATCAGAACATTTGTTATCTGTGGCAACGCGATTGACTTCTCAGTTTCAGAGTTGCTTTTGGTTGATTTTTTTTATTTACATATGTAGAAAGACATACTTGTTTTCACTTTTGGCTCTGCTTTTCTTAAGCTTGCATAATTGCCAATACTGCTAAAGCATCGACTCTGCTTGGAATTCCATATATGGCTACTATCATCAACTACAACTTTACACTGTGCTCCTTTTCTGACTTCATACTTTCCAAGCTGAGAACCTCTACTGATTTACAAGACTCCTCTTGCTTTCTATTCAATCTTGATAGTTCCTGTGAGGGCAGATTCTACACCTGTCAAGCTAGGGGAGGAAAGAATGAACTGTTCTGTGAAATTCATCAAGCAGAGTTGATAAGGTGAACATAGAAAAAAAAAAGAAAGAATAATACCTCTTGTTTGTAAAAATGCAAAGGGAGATGAAGCAAACGCTATTTGTACTAACAGCGTGGTATTATGAGAACTGCTTGACATACTACCCTCCAAGAGAACCTAACTTATTTTGGCTCTGTCTTTGGCCTCTTAAATAATATTCAAAATATCTTTTCTGTGAAAACCTTCTTCATTCACCTGGTAGCCTGTTCAGAAAGCCAAAATGTAACTTTCTATTTTATCCAGATATCTTCATAAATATCCAGATATTTATCATGCTATCAGTATTCCAAATGTCTTGCAACTGCTGCAAAACTTTGTTGTTCTACCCGATCTGCAAACTAACCAAAGCTCAGAGAGATGTTATTCCAGTGAGGAGGGGAAAGTGCTGAGGGGCCTGGACACCACATATAAGGTCGTGGAAAGACCCGAGCACAGAAGGTTGCTGTGCCATTCAAAATGAGACAGGGCAGCTTTAAGAGAGAAACAGGGAGCTGTAACTAGAGTCTAGCTGAATCCTGAACTGGGGCACTTTAACATGAGGCTGCCAATGAAACAGATGTGCTTGCTGTGAATTTCGGTAGTATCTGGACTTTTTGTACCTTCCTGGGGTTTTTTTTCCTTCTTTTATTTTGCACGTATTTTCTGTAAAGGGAATGAAAGGAAATGTTCAAGAAATATGTATCATTGAAAGGTGAAGATCAGCTTTACCATCAGGGAGCTGTGGACTTGCTAGGTTTGAGTTTTCTGCTCATTTTTAAAATATTAACAGTTTGGTTGTTTAAAAACCATCGGTTCAGCTTCCTGCGTGAAACTGGAGGAGCTATGCTTTATGGTGAGTATAAATTCAAGTGCCAGCTTAACGTGGGACTAGTCACATATTTATTATTAGGCAGTTGAGATAAAGTGCTGACAAAGTGCTGACAAAGCCCAGAAAACATGCTGAATTAAATGTCATCAGCTTCATAGCTGTACAGTAAAATAATAGTGTAACAGCATCTCTTATAAAGTAGCTAGAGGCTGAATTGTTAAGTGAGCAACACTCTGATTATCCTCATGATGTGCATGTCATGTTCCTGTATGGACAGCCAGCCACTGCATGATACTGGGGGAGTTAGGGAGTTCACTGTTTTCAAAAGAATAAAATGCCCTTAATGAAAGAGGTTATTTAATGTGCTTATTTCCCATGCTTTGTTTCAAAGGTGTTAGACTAAGGAACCTTGTGGGTACAGCCATGTTGTCCAATACAGTTTATATGATCTGGAGATTTTTCTTTTATTTTTTTTTATTTCTCTGTGCCTTTGAAAAACACACAAAGAAGAATGAATCTCTCAAATCTCTGAATGCTGTCACTGTACTGTGATTTCAGTTTGCCTGTCTGGTTCTAATCTTTTATGAAGTTTTGCAATATTATGGGTCACTTCCATGTAGAACTTTCTGCACTGTCCACTGATCAGTACTCACTAATTTAATGGTACACAGTTTACATGTATAATGATTTCTCTTCTCATTCTCCCTTACTGTTGTTTCACTTTGAGAGATGTGACTGCCATTTCTTTTACTATGAAACATGTATAGGTGGGTAACACTGTCAAAATGTAACGTAGAAGTCAACAGCTCAGTCATTACACATCTAAATGCCAGCTTGCTTTGACTCAAGATTCATTGTAGGCAGATCATAGACTCCAGCAGTGTAATACCCAAAACTGGTTTTGTTAAGGTTGCATATTCTGAAGCACATTCGTTTGTCCTGGCACACTGCATGCAAAAAGCTCTGTGGAGGTTCAGCTACAAGCCTGCAACAGAAAAGGCAACTGACCCTTACATTCTGAGATTAAATCTTCATTTGCTCTTTCCATATCAAGCATTGATCTCAGTTCCACAGGAGGACTGTAGCTGAAGATCACAATCTTCCTTGTATCTCCTCTAAACTGCTTCATTAGATAAATTAACTGTGTGAAATTTTAAGAACACAGACTATTTAATCTTCTTGGCTCACTCACCATCTTCACAAGTGACTCGATACTTTGAAAGAAAGCAAGTAAACAAGAAACTCTTGTATTAAGGCAGTCACTGAGTCCCTAAGTCTGTGGGATCCCTTAATTCTCATCTGCTTTGCATTTATTTTAAGATTCTGAATAAGTATTTAGTTGATGATATGCCCTTTTTCTAATCTTGAAATCTTAGCACATATAAAACAGTTCAACTGAGCCAGCTGAGACTGAAGTACACATCACACGACACTTAAATGCAACGTCTTCATTGTCAGACATCACCTAGACTGTTGTTTAACAGTGGCATGAGGTACAAGCTACACAGCATCACTGAGAATTCATTTGCTTATTGCAGTTCCATTAGCATCTCAAAAAGAAAACCCATGAAACACCATGCAATATATTCATTATGGTCAACTCTTAAATTACAACAGTGTTTTTCTAATTACGTGGGTGACTGTTTTTATAGTAGCTTCCTTTACACTAATGTGTTGTTTCCTCTGCGTGGCTGATGACATTTGTTGAAGGTTTAGACAAAAGCCTATCACGCTAGAAATGAAATAAGGGAAAATACACCATTACACAAATAAATCAGTATTACATTCCAGTTTTATGTGTCTTTTGGTTCTATTTTGCTGCCTGCCCAGAACATAATCTGCACATCATGAGGATAACCAGCTCATGATATTCTTTTCATCAGTTAAGAGATTAGTGCTTCAGCAGGACAGAGCTTTTGAATTATTAAAACATTCATGAACAAAGGAAACATTCCTCGTGACTGTAAATAAACTCTTTATTATTTATGGCAACCTTCAAACAGCAAAAAAAGCTTATTCGTAGCATCCAAAAAGCTGCTTATGTCCTTTTTATCCTGAGAAATTTGGGATACGGGTCTAGGTATCTAAGTATTGTGGAATAGCAATAATGAAAGGAAAATGGAATTTCAGAAGTCATGACAGAGGTGTCAGATCAACAGGCAGCAACTTCAGGAGAAAAATCTTTATGGCACCAGGCACTCTCAGGGAGCTCAATCCTGCCCTCACTTATTTTTTGCCTTCATTATCAGAATGATTCTGATTTATACCTGTTTTGTACAAACAAAAAGTCTCTGCTCTACAGTTTGCTTTACTCCAACCCATTGAGCTATTTGGTAAATACACGAATAGCAGCACAAGAAAATGATAATTTCGCTTCAAGTGATAGAAGAATATGGCAAATTATTTGCAGCCTTTGTCCCACAGTATGATAGGTGGGTCTCTAATCCTTATCAAGACAGCGTGCCATTGGGAGTATAGCACTGGAAAGGACAGAGAAAGTGAAATGGGAGGAAGACTGGGGGAAGGGCACCACACACAATGAACCTCCAAAAAACCCCACAACCACAGATATACAAAAGGAGGAAGGTGTTTTACTAGGAAGTGCTGAACAGCCACGAATTGAACACTAGGAATGGTCTGATAGAAAGCTCCATTTAAAGTACAGAATAAATAAAAGGGTTGTTTTGGGTTTGATTTTTTTTTGCATAAGGTTTGTATTTAATCATTTGATTGAAATCTTATTGAAATACAGTTTAAGCCTGAAAAGCTCCAGCTAAAAAAAACCTCCATACGGGAAACTGTCTGTTTAGAAGCTTTAAAAACCAAAATGCATTACTTTCATTTTTCTTAATCAAAGCGATAGTTCAACACTAAACAGAACTATATTTAAATTAAAAACCTTTCTTCAGTTGCAAAGAAAACAAAACAAAAAAACCAAAGCATTTTGCATAACCCAGAATTAATTCACAAGAATTATTTCAACAAGGTTTCAACAGTATTTCACCAAAAAAACCTGAGTGTATATATATGGACATACACATTCCAAGGCATTTAGCTTAACAGTGTTTAAACGCTCAAATTGTTTTGACACCAAACTGCAAAATCATTGACAAACGATAACGAAGAACAGACTTACCTGTCCATTCATTCATTCATTTCCCAGTATCTTGAAGAACAAGTTTCTCTGCACGCTGTAGCTTCGTTTGACACAGACCCCAAACAGTAAACTCAACTTACTTTCTGCTTTCTATACATCAAGGAGGCAGATGGATGTGGAAGAGTAACTTTGTGCCAGAAAGAAAATAGTATCCTTTATATAGATTATCAGCACGATTTTCTATACAGCAGCCCAATCAGAATTAATTTGTTAGATTATCTGCATAAGCAGTAATGAAAACTGAAAGGCACTTCTCTCAGGTAAGAGTAGGTGGCCTCTGTCTCAGCACCAGACCCCAGAAGGTTGCCTCTTAGTAGCAGACACTAAAGACCTAAGTGGCTATCAGCCAGCCCTGCAGGGCCTGATATCTTTAGATACCTCAGTCATGAAACATTAGCTGCCATATTCCACATGTAACACACATCACAGCCCTCCACATCACAGGGGAAATAGCCCAGAGCTAGCACAATGAGCATAATCTCTCATCCTCACTGGAATCTGTGTGTCAGGGCTGCATGCAGGAGCCACCAGCTATCTCTGATGAAGAGGCTGAAGCACTCCTGTAGGCAGGCAGCCAGAATTAAACTTCAACAACAAAAAGCAGCAGACAAAATAACCCACCACAGGTCTCACCAATACAATCTGTGCCTTTTATTTCTTAGCTTAATTAGCAACTTTGATCGAAATTGTTCTCAGCTTGAGTAACTGCCACCCCTAGGGAGTGTGGGATGCGTTCGTTATGCCCTCTTCTGGTTGAGAAGGGAAGGTGGGGAAGAAGAACAGCAAAGAAAAGAAGGTGTGGTGGGAATGCGACCATCATTTGGCATACAGCTGACTGTATGCTTGTACAACAGTTGCCTGAGCTCTTTTAGGTGACAGTCCCCTCTCCTGTAGACTCAGCTGTTCCCTTGCATTCATTGCTAGAGAAACCTCATAACCCCCGGGGACAGCTTCATTTGTCCTCTGTCTTATTTATTCAATTATTCATTTAATTATTTAATTATTTATTTCTTGCAATGTTCAGTTTCTTAAAAAAAAATGGCAGTAATTTCACAAACTCATGAGTGCAGAGGGGCTTTTTTAACATGGGCTTTATGCTCAAAGACATCACATAGTCACATGAAGCTCCTAAGCCCTTACCACTATTGGTTTTTTTCATATTACATTTAAATTACAATATATTGCAGTGGATTACTTTGCTTTTTTTGAGTATTATTGTTTATCTAGCACAGTAATACAAGTTCCTGTGTCTTACAGTGGTTAGCATTGTAAAACTCCCAAGTTATGCTTAGAATGTAGACTGGGGAACTCGGCAGAATTGGGATTTACCCATCTGCTCAAACTCCCTCTGCTGCAGCACCATCGTGTTGTTACTGCCAGACTCTTGCCATTCTCAGAAGGAACTAGACTGTCAAGGACTAGTGGATTGCTGGTGAACAGAGACAGGAAAATGCTGTGGCCATCAAACTAACCAGATTTTGCTGAATCTTCCTCCTTTTTCCTGAGAGATGGTTGCAACAGGTTTGTCTTGGTCAAAACGTGTGTTGAGATTCCAAGGCGTACGTACTAAACCATTACATTTCAACAGCTTCATGAACCCTGGTGTACTGAACTGACTTGGGTTATGAGAAAGGAGGAGCACTACCTCACACAGAAACTTCTGTTGCCCTTACAGGGGACTGCCCGATCTTCTTCCCATAGTCTCACTGTTCTGGAAGATTCTTAAAAGCCTTCTGTGAATTGTGAGTTCTCTCTGTTACGGGAGAAACCTCAACTGGACTGGATTTTCACTCCTTTTTCCTTTAAAATTACCTGGCAAATGCCCTCTTACAAAGAAAATTTAAAAAAAATAAAAAAAATAAAAAAAAAAAAGGAAAGAGGGAGAAATTCAGCAGTATTTAGGAGACAATAACAATGCCTGTGAGCCTTCCTGACTGGCAAAAACACTAACAGAAAAACCAGAAAACATGACAACAGCATGCTCTGGTTTTTGTATAACTGTAGTTCCCTTTTGACCTCATTCCAAGAGTTTACTAATTGCTTTTATCAGCAAGAACAGACTGTGCTGTGACTTATAAATGTGTATTCTTTAGAATACAGTTATGAATAATAAAACATTCAGCCAGGATTTCCGATGCCTATGGAAAAAATATTTTGATGTATTTGCTGAATTAATTCCAAAGTTATCATTTGAGGCTGTTAGTTCTTAAGTGAAGAAAATCCTTTCTCTATCATGTTTTCAGCGGTGTTACCAGCATAGCCAAAGTGGCTGGCACAGGGTTAGCCAGTTAATTCAAAGTAAGCAGAATGGGAAGAAAAAAAAAGGGTGAGCTCTCACTTCCTGTTTATCAAACCAAGCTATCTGTTAGTAAGAAAACAGGAGTCATTTTGTAGGCAGGTCTTACTCTTCTGAAGCTAAATAATGCATCCAGAATACTGTAGCCTTACAATACCACTTTACCTGAACAAAGGAGCTGCAAGCCTTTGTGTTCAACGCGTGCTGTCTCTTTTAATAGTGTTAGTGTAGCGTGGCCCACTGAATGAACAGTAAACACTACACATGCTTACTGAAGTATTTGTTTTCTCCAGCAATGCTGTGGTTTTAAGCAGGATTCTATTTTATTGTAAGCTACTTGGAGAATCGCAGTGACCGAACATCATCCTTGGTCACTCTCTGTGTCTGAAGTTAAAGGCAAATGTCAACTGTGTACCAACAACTGCTGGTGTAAGAAATGTTTGCCTTGCCTTACATCGTCCTCCTTCTGGCATTACTTAAAAAAAATTAATGGGTATTTTATACAGTTTCTGGGCGTTACAGAAACAAAAGGGTATGTTTCAGATGAAAGGAGCTGACATTACACAGCATTTGAGTGTAACAAACTGGAAAACAGAGGATAAAGGGGTGTCTGCTGCTGTGCCAGCCAGTATCTTGGAACAGGAACCACGAAGAGACTAAGGCAGCAGCAAACCTTCAGTGCTGAAAGCAAACAGCACCTCAGCTACATCTTTGCAGAAAATCCCGTTAGCCTTTGCAGAATGGCTGAGATCTAGTCCTTAGCTTATTGAGGAAATAAGGAAATCCCTTTCCCTACAAATCAAATACAAGATATTTAGGCAATAGGGCAGTATCAGTGGCTCTCAGATTCCATAATATACTGATATGCTGCATCCTCAATAAGACACAAGTAAATAACTGTCACCAGAGACAACTTACAGTTTCACTGACATGACAATATGACTTACAATGTCAGCACATCTAGAAGTAGAAAAAGCAGCAAGGAACTGAGGATGCTGCCAGCCAATTAGTTGGGCTGAAAAAAATTAAGGCCACTACAAAACACTCAAATCAAAACCTGGAAGAAAAGGCTTATGCCATTTGTGAATTTTTTGTCCTTGTAGGCACTCCTTTTGTCCAAAAAAATTGTGCTTTGCTAAACTTACTTTTTTTTTAGGAAGTACAATGCCAGAGTAGCTTTGATAAGCTTGTTAAAAGAAACATAATTGATTGAGTTTAGCCTAAATTTCAAATACTGTCATTCCTGTATCCACGTTATTTTACCTAAAACAGAAAAAATGCAGATAGAATCTACTAAAGAAAGCTCCTACTAGGAACAATTCCTACTAGCAATTCAAAGTTTAAGCCCATAGGTAGGGATAAAGATCCAAAGGAAGGTAGAGGAGTAAGCACTAAGCAGCACTGGGCCTTGCACTGTGCTCCACACAACCCCACAATCCCCACTGAAATCACTGCAGAGAAGGCAGCAAGTGTGCAGAGGTGTGGTTAAAGGGGTGCTTGCTTGTTATTACATCTGCACACCACAGAGAGATGTAGAGCACATCAGTACAGATCGGCTGAGACTCTGTCTGTCAGCAGCCTCTCACTGGGACGGGTGAATTACAAAGCACCCCATTGTGACCTCCTCCCGTGGGGCTTGATGTAGTGACAGGGTGCAGCCCGTAACAAAGAAGGACCAGACATCTCTTTGTAAACCAGAAGCAGCTGGGAAATATCATTAATAAAGAGCAGGGACATCGTTTGGATTGTGGCAAATTCTTAGAGCGCTAAAAAGTTGCCATGGAACGCTCTGATACAATGGTGCCTCTCTGCTCTTCATAAATCTTACCCTTTGTGTGCAAGGCTGTCTTCTGGCATCAAGAAAGGGGAACTGTGTGGAGCTTCAGTGGAAAGGCTATAATCACACATTCCCACTGAGGGCAGGGGAAGGAGGGGGAAGGAGGTTTGGGTTTTTTTAGCGAAGGCAGTGCTGAAACATAATTGCTTTAACTAAATACTGCTCTAAGGAAAGCCTGCCCGTGCTAGCTGTAAGAGCTGTCCTCAGCCACTTACCACACCTGCGAGTTACAGTCATTCCCAAGCTCTCCCAGCGAGGCCAAATGACACCCTGTGCACTGTCTGACCAGAGAGGATCCGTGCAGCACGACCCCATGAGAGAAGGGAGAAATTCCCCCGCTCCAAGCAATATCGACTGCAGAACTGATGATGTTGTCCCCTTCATGGTGAACAGACTCTGCTGACTCTGGGTCTGCAAGACAAAAGATCATATAAGATTTGGTCTCTCAACAGTTCTTTTCTCTGCCAGTGGTTCCAGCTTCCCGTGTCCTGAAGAACAGTGTGGGGTGATCAGTGAGACAGCTCTTTACTCCTAAATGAAATCAGACGTTAAGTCTCTGGGGCTCTCTCTGATGCAGTGTGAGCAGTCTCTTGCTGTAGCAGACTAATTTAGAGAATAATTTAGGTTGGAAGCAAGGTCTGGGTGTCTGCAGTCCAACTCCTACAAAGTGCATGACTGGCTTCAAATTTAAATCACTTGCTTAGAGCCCTGTCCAGACGAGTTTTTAGTATCTCCAGGAATGTGAATTCCACTGGCTCCCTGGGAAACCTGTTCCAGTCTTAACCGCCCTCACTACAAAGACTGGTTTTCTGTATATTCAATAGGAATATCCCTTGCTTCACCTTGGGACCATTGTCTCCCATCCTTTCATATCGCACCCCTCAGAAGGTGGCTTCATCTTCTCTATAACCACCTATTAGTTGAAGACTACAGTTAGCTCCCCTCCTAGTTAAAAGAGAAATCCCAGCCTGTGCTGCACGCCTGCATTATGTTTTTCCAGCTGCAGGATCTTAACACCTGTCCTTGTTGAACTTCATAAGGTTCTTGTTAGCCCCCTCTTCCAGCCTATCCAGTTCTGCCTGCAGGGTGGCTCTCCTTTCTGAAGTGTCCACTTCCTTGCTTGGTTTGGTATCATCAGCCAACTTCATCACAGAGATCAAACAGCATCAGGCCCAATAATGATCCCTGGGGACAGTGACGGGTTCCCAGTTTGAAAAGAGCTATTTACCACCACCCTCTGGGTGTGGCCTGTCAGTCAAATCCCCACCCACCACACAGACCACTTGTCTAGACCTGTAACACATCAGCTTCTCTAGGAGGAGTCTGTGGAGAAATACAGGCACGCAATGTCCACCACTCGCCCCACATCAACAGAGCAGGTGACTTTGGCTTAGAAGACAATCCAGTTTGTCAAGCATGATTTATCCTTGGTAACTTCATGCTGGCTTTTCCAATCATGTGCTTCGTTCGACTTGTGAAAACATCCAAGAGAATTTATTCCATAATTTTCCCAAGGACTGAAGCAAAACTGATGGACCTATAATTTCCTGGATCCACCCTTAAAGCCCTTCTCGTAGACACGGGTGATATTTGCCTTCTCCAAGATGATGGAGAGTGGCCTCCCAGTGACATCAGCCAGCTCTTGAACAGGCTCAGGTGGATAACACAGGGCCGTGCTGATTCGTAGGGGTCACTCCCCTGTAACAGTGTGCAGACCAACTCCTCCTTCACTGCTGGTGGCTCTGTCTTTGCAGCGACCTGGATTTTTGTTTCCCAGGCCTGCGTAAAAAGATTTGCCTTTTTTTTTGCCCCTTGAAATCATCTTAAATCAGCATTCTCAGTGCCACTCGGGGCCAAGATGCCTATGCACACAAACACTGCCATCACAAAGATGGCCTTACCTGTGACTTTGGATTCAGTTTCACTTGGGTTCTCGCGAACTGCAATCCCAAACCCAGATTTCAGGTACTCAACATGCAGCACGCTCCAAGACACTTACTCATATTTTTCCCACCCACCTGGTATGGTTGGCAAGGGCTGATTTTTCTGGAATTTAAATGTCTCTGAGCGTGTTTGCAGACATCTTATGCTGAGTTTGATCTGTCTTTGTGGCTGCCATGAGAATTCCGCTCGAATAAAGCTGAGATAAAAAACAGTGTTTGGAACAGAAAAAAATAAAGTCATTGTAGTTTCAAGGCAGTGAAGTTATGAAATACAAACAACTTGTCTGGTCAAGTTTTGAACGCATCTCAGCAGTCACCTCTGAGGAGTAGCATTAGTAACCAAGTGCCAGCTGGATTTTGAACCAATTTTCATTACTTTTTGAGCCCAGTAGAAGAGTGGATTTTTTTACCCACAAGTCCTTGATTTAATCAGCTTTCAGTGCTCTTCCTACTAATGCCACCTTATCTGCCCAAACAGAAAGCCACAATCTGTGCTATAGCATAACACTGTTACCAGTCTAACCTGTCTACCACATAGACCCTCTCATTCAAAGATGTTAAAATACCTTTTAAGTTTGATTTCTAGGAAGCAGAATATTGCTGTCACTTTAGCTGTGGAAGAGATGCACTTGCTGACAGATCAAGGGATGTGACTGTTCACATGGTGTCAGTGACAGAGCTAGGTGGCTCCCAAAGTTACATGCGACAGAAGAGAGAATATCCTTGGTGAGGCCAGGGTGAAAAAGCACTGCCAGAGCCAGAGGCCTGGCAGCCATAGCTGGGTTACTCAGCATCTGGTTTCCTGTCCAAATCACAATCTCACGTTGGCACCCTTCCAAAAAAACCTCTTCCCTGTGGCCAGAAGGAACATTTGTGTCTGATCCTGAGTCAAACATTCAGTGCAAGAGCCTTACGCACGGTTTCATTAAGGCCATTCCTGTTGAACTTTGTCGCGTGTCCAACCTGCAGCACGTGTGTGGTTGCATTGTTTGTAAACTCGCCTCTCTGCGAAGGACACAAGGTATCAGCATTTCGCTGTTAAAGACACAAGGTATCAGCATTTCGTTGTTAAAGACACAAGGTATCAGCATTTCGTTGTTAAAGACACAAGGTATCAGCATTTCGTTGCACGTGCCTCAGAGAGAAGAAACAAAAACCCCTACTTTCAAAGTACAACTAAACAATGAGAGAAACAGCAAGGAGAAGTATGTAACAAGAGCATCCGGCACTGCAGGGAGAGACAAAACCATAATAAAATAAAGCCTGCTGTCGTGCGTGGGGCGGCTGCCTGGGGAGTCCGTGCTGCCGGGTACCGGGAGCTCCGTCCCGGCCTCACGCAGCATCCCCCGCGGCAGCAGCGGCCGGGCCGGCAGCAGGGGGCGGCCGCGCTCCGCCTGCGGCTGCTGGGGCGGCTCCGCCCGGCCCCGCTCCGCCCGGTCCCGGCCCCGCTCCGCGCCCCGTGCCCCGTCCCGTCCCGCCGACAGCCTGGAGAGAGGCTCCCGCCGAGGCGGTGCCCAGCAAGGGGTGTCTCTTTAAAGCGTTGTCCCTGCAGAGGCGGCTCAAACGCAGCGCTGCGGCCGCCTCCCCTCCGCCCTCCCCTCCCCGCAGCCTGGGGTCTGCGCGGGGCGGCGGCCGAGCGGGGACTCGGGAACCTGGGAAGCTCCCCAAAGGTTCCGCCCGCAGCCCGCCCGGCTCGTCAGGCTGGCGGGAGAAAAGCAAGACCGGGCTAAACTTCAGAGCCGGGGTGTCCTCGGCCCTCCCTCCGAACTGCTGTGCGTGACTGAGCGGGGGCAGCAGAAATGCCAGGCTGAGCCCAAAGCAGGTTTCTGTGTTAGGTTTTAGATGATTTTGAAAAGTACTAAGGAGGGAAACACACATTTCATGTTATCTCAAACCTTCTTTTCAAGTGCCTGGTTTCTGTTTAGAGCTCTTCTGTAGGTTAGTGATGGGGGCACCTACCCGTCTGGGGGCCTCCAGACTCAGGGTAACTGGAGCGAGGCAACACTCCAGTTCCAAACCAGGAAGAGCCAGTGCCAGCTCTCTTTGTTTACTGTGTGACAGGAACAGCTTCCAAAGTCTGCGGGAGCCAGGATCCTTGCTTCTCTTTTCTCCAACTCTAACCCCTGGTTGTAAGGTTAGGCTACGAGTTACCAAACGGGCATCTTCCTTTACATGTCATTGTCTCCCAACACCGACCTACCCAGGGATTCTGAACAATGCAGTAAATGAAACCATTCTGATGAGCTGTGATCAGAAAACTAGGGATGTCATGGATATGGGGGAGTCTTTCAGCTCAATTTTTTTGTCCAGTATGCCTCTCAAGTGTTTTCACTTAGTTTTCCCAGTATGGACTCAGTTACTGGAATCACGACACAACGGACACAAGGACACCGCTAACAAAATGCCATCAGTCACTGGAACACTTGCAGGGTATGAAGTGACTCGGCAGCCTGATCGAGTTGTTCCAATACCCTTCTAGGAGAAGGAACAGACTGCAAGACCAATTCCAGCGGCAACCTCTCAGTGGCAAATTGCAGCCTCATTAGTAATCTTGGCAAGATTGATGGGGTTTTCACATTACTGCTCCTCTTGTTCGCCCCTCAAGTGTGTGACTGAAGCACTCTTTCAGGACCAGTCTGGAAGTGAATGTTGTAAATGTATTTCCTTTACAGGCAAACAGATGCTCTCTGTCTGTGGGGCTATCGAACCGGTGCAGTCACAAACACACAGCCCACTTCAAAATAAATGGGAAGTAGTTAAACCTGCCAAAAATGAAGATTTAATGATGATTGTAAACACATTTTCTCGTATTTTCCCTGTGAGCCAAGACACAGTAACACAAAGTAATTTCCTTCTCTTCACTGGTGTGGATGATCTATAGAATTCAAGATGATGTTTTGGTGTGTTGTGGGTTGGGGTTTAATTAAAGAATAGACTAATCTATTAATAACGTACTGACCTGCAATGAGTTAACATTACTATAAGGCAGTACCTGTTGTTATCAGACAGGCAGTAGATGGTCCTGTTCATGTATACTATACTGTCCACTAATACAAGAAAATAATATAAATATCTATATAATTAATTATATAATTAGGAATGGGTCTGCCACAAGTGTCCACAAGCACTCCCTCACGTGTTCCTCAGACCATGCATGAGTGATGTACGTAATGAAGGAGAATCATTATCTCTTAACCGTGTCTTGGAGCTATGAAGGTAGCAAGATCTTTCCCCTGCTGCTGGGGTGGTCGAGTAGGAAAAAAGAGAAGAGTAAGAAGGGTAAGAAAGCCAGGATAACAAACCAATGTGCTATTACAGTAGCAAGGAGAGCATCATCAGCTGGTCAGCAAAGCTCACTGTGAGGGAAGGGTACCTCTGGTTTCAGTGATTGCCCTGCGAATAGATAGATCCCTATTAGTAAAATCTGTAGGGCTCCAATACATGTCCATATGTTAGAGTCTGGCCAGGAGAAAACACAGCCTAACAGGGCAGCTGGCAGTGGTCATCCAGGGCTCCTAAACTGTGCAGACTTCATTCCTTCAGAGCGTTCAACCCTCATTCTCTGGCCTTCAATGCAGGGTAGAGACAAACAACTGTTGGGTTCTAAAGGTTAAAATGTTCAATATAATGCAAGGACAAGTTCCAAATTTTCTCAGAGATATTTTAAACAAGCCTATTCTTTCCTCAGGTTGCTCTGGGAAAGCTGTGTGGAGCACCCAGGCAGGCTGCTTCCACATCCCCAGAGCACACTAGTAGCAGTTTAACATGCTTCCCACTAATGGCCCACAAATGCTTTATGAAGGACAAACAGCTCTACAAATCTTCTGAGATCATATTGCCCCTGATTAAAGAGCCTCAGGAAGGGCTCCTCTGCTGAGGAGAAACAAATTCCACATCAGGAGGTTAGCTTGTCACGGGCTGTAAACCAGGTGTCTGTAGCCACACCACACAAAACTGTTTCTCCTCTGTGTTCTTTCTCTGTTCGTTAGGTACGAGCTTCTGGGTGGCTTCTGCTTTGAAATTATTAATTATTCAAACTCTGCCTACATCTCTCTTTTCAACAACAACTAACCCCATTGTGTTCCAAGGACAAAAACCTTTGGAACAGCCAGGACAGATGGCCGAAGCCAGGCAACACATTTCAGAGGTGTGTCACCTCATTATCTTTGACATTTTAATTGAAGTGCAACACTTAAGGATATTCTTGTTGCTCAAAAACCCTCATATTCAATTATTTTTGAATGCCTCAGTATGAAGAAGAACTGGAACACGTGACCCGACTGCAACCTAAAAGCTGAAAAATCCAAAGAATATGAACTATGTCATTTAATAAAAACCTTGTTTGAGGACTCACCATTTATCTTGGTGTGTTGTTTTAACATGCTGGGGATGGAAACACTGCAGTGTTATTCAGCCAATATCCCTGCTGGAATGCTCATTCCTACCCATAGTGATACTATATAAGCCCCTGTCTCGAGGGATTGTGTAACAGTGCAGTGCCAAGATGCTGTGCTGAGATGTTTGTGCCTTCATACTTCCTTTTCTGCAGGGCTTTCTGCCTCTAAAAAGATGTCTGAGTTACTTTCCCTCTCTCTCTGACCTCTTTGATCCGCTTAATCATTACAGTCTAATGTATTCTTAATTTCCTCTTGCTAGCCCATTTTGAAAGCTTTATATATTTCCAGTTGGTAAAATTGCCACCGGGATGCCCTTTCTCTTCCTTTAGCACTGATCAGCATCACTCCTGCACAGAGAGATGCTGGGGAGGCAGGTGATCTTTCCAATGGAGCTAGCAAGACTAGGAGGAGAGTGCCCGGAGGCAGATTCAAGCACTTAGAAGCAAGCAGTCACACACCCTGGTGCTCGCTTGCTTTGGGTAGGGAGGGGAGGGAGAGCTGAACATCAAAGTGCAGTGGAAATGTAAAATCCTTACTGCTGATTCCTCCTTTCATCTGTGCTTTTTCTCCTGGCAAGGTGTTGCAGGCAGTTCTGCTTTCTGTGCCGCTGCACGCATTCAAGCTTTGGTGAATGTACACGGAGCTCCTGGGTCTGGCTTCTATCCTTTGGAAATTCTAACCCTAAAACTGAAAATACTTTCAATCAGCAAAAGCAGGCACAAACAGTCTTTCTAGGACAAACAGGGCACAGATATTCTTCAGACTCAAGTTGCAACAGGATGGGAAAGAGCAGGAAAATTAGGAGCAATCCAACCCTGGGGGCTCCTTAGGCTGGGTCAAAGTCGTATGCTGCGTAGTAGTGACAGAGCAGCTTCTGGGCCAGCAGCTTTGGTACAGAATCCTGCCTGTCCTTTTGACACATCTCTTGTCCCAGCTTCAGTTAGCTTAAGTCGTTCAAAAAGACATGGCAAACAAAATGCACTTAGTGCTCCCTTTCTGGGAGCTAGCAACACCACAGAACCAAGTTCATGGAACATTTTGCTCCTGGAAGATACCCACTCTTTCAGTTAAGTGTCCCAGAAAACACAGTTCCCTTCAAATAAGGCTTCAGCCGCTGCTCAGATAGGGTTTGGACAGCAGAGGGTGGCAAAGCGCAGCTCACAAAGAGACTGGGGATGCTGGTGGGTGCTGGTGATCCCCCCTCTGCAGCCTGTGCCGCTTAGTGCGACTGAAAAGGGTATTTAATAGTCAATTCCAGTCTTGAGGCTTCCTCATCCATCATGTGGGATCAAGACTTATCCCCTGATCTCTTGTTGCTGGTGCTGTAGCTTAACTACAAACGGCTCCGCTGTGCTCCTCTGTCTTGTCTTTCATATTCTGGTTGGGTTTTACTGTACATTCCATTACCAGAAAACACACTATCATCTTTATTTCCTCATCTGTTGACTTCAGGAGGTGTTTGACTGCACTTCCATGGGAGCAGGAGTAATTCTGTAACATCTCTAACCCTTCCAATGCTCAAAATGTAGACCAGGGATTATTGTCCAGGAGAAGAAGGCTGTGTGTGTGCATGTGTATCAAAACTGAAAAGTTCACATCAACAGTATAATATATAAGTTAACACAGCAAGAATTCCAAACTGAAGGACCTACAGATCTTAAGGCCAAGTTTTAAAGTTTTATCAAGGAATTCCAGAAACACTTCATTACTTGGTGCTACACCAACAGGCAGCCAAAACCAATTAATGGTTACTTATTTCCGAAGCACTTTTTGCTTTTATGCATATACTCAAATTCCCCCGTCCGCCCCCCCCCCCCCCCCCCCGTCACCACCCCCCCTCTCCCGTCCACCCCCCTCTCCCCGCCTGCCCCACTCCTCTCAGCACCATCAGCCCAACA
>WUAM01000431.1:79919458-79942348 GCA_024336885.1 Actenoides hombroni | reverse complement strand
CCCAACCGCAGCCCAAGCCCAATTAATGTTTACTTCTTTCCGCACCCCTTTTTGTTTTTCTGCATAAACTCAATTCCCCCCCCCCCCCCCCCCCCGCCTGGAGAAAGACCTCTGTGATCTGAGCAGTACCTCATGAACTGCTGTTCAACCTATGGTACAAACTGCTACTGGCAAGAGTTTTGTGTCATCAGAATGAGTAATGCTTTTGATACTAAAGCAAAAATGTATCTATATAACTTACAGCTTACAGTGAAGTCCAAACAGATACTGTGTAAAACTGTGTTTGTGTGTTAAACGAATCTGGTTGGAGCTGCCACAGACTATCAGAAGTTACCACTGTTCACAACAGGCAATGCTCACTGATGTACTATCAGCTAATTTCTATCAGTGTCCTCCCAAGAAGGGAATGTTCTTCAGTCCTTCTTGTTTAGGAATATAATCTCTCTCTGATCTTTGAAGTGGTGAAATGAAGGAGTAGGTCATGGAGGCACAGAAATTAGAGCAAGGAAAGTGCTATTAGACCATATAGCTCATTATTCCATCCCTGAAAGGCCACTCTGCTGTGCATTCTTGGGTACTTTGCCAGTACACATAGAAACCTGGGAGCACAGAAATAATGAAGGAGAAATTCTAGTGTGCAGCAGTATCAGTCCTTTTCCCTCTGCTTTGATCCAGCTATAGGATGAAGCAAAGCAGTAATTGCTGCCATTATAGAGAACAGATTTATTCACATTTCTACAGTGTTTCTGCTCTAGCTGTGAATGTCTAATCAGTCCTATTGCTGGAAAAATATTTTCCAGCCTCTTCTCAAATCTGTGTCTGATTGCAGTGCATTACTGCACAGCCTCCTGACTCCACCCATCTCCTGGCCCGCTTCAGTAGAGGGCTGTGGTGAGAATTCTGACTGATGAAACAACACAGCGGTGTCAGTGGTTCACCAAATACTCCTTTCACCTCTAAGAGAACAGAGATGCGTAACATGCAGAGTAACTGTGCTTCTAGAGCTGTCAAACTCGGACTGCTGCGGGTGCCCCATCGTGCATCTTTCCCTGAACGCCCACCTTTGCCCCCATGTCCTCAGTGGCTTTAGCTGTAATAAATACGTTGCATTTTTCTCACCCAGCTTTCCCCTGCAGTTCTGCTCGTAGGCTGTGCTTCTCATTCCCTGTTCTCCACGCGTTATCGGAGTGATAAGCACTATGAGTGACTACGACCTCCTGAGGCAGATGTAGCTCTACAGTGGGACAGGCATTTAGAGATCTACCCTGAATCCCAGTAAGCTGCACCTGCTTTTCTACCAATCAGGGCTGCTGTTCTGCCTTCACGAACCTGGAAATTTAAGGTCAGTTTAATCTTAGTTCTTAGGTCTGATACTGCCTCTTTGTTTCCATCACCCAGCACAGTGCTGTAGCCTGGCCAGGCTAAAGGTCCCTATAGAAACAGGGGGTGGATGGAACAGCAGGGAATAGGCACACAGACTGCTCATGTGAGCAACGGACATGCTAGAGGCAAGGACAGATCATTTATTACTCCAAAGTTCCAACTCTGCTCACTCCTTCATAGCCCTTGGTTCAGCCAAAGGAGCCCTAATACACCATGTAAAGGGAAAATGGCATTCAATCAGTTGTCACAGACTTGGTGAAAAAAACCCAAAAAGTGTAATTTGCAATGAAATAATCAGCTCTTTCTTGCAAGGGAAGTTCAGTTTGCTTTCCTCCTTTATATCAGCAGTTAATTTATTTTAGCAAACACCATGTCTTACGAAGCATTTTATCACATAGATTTGTTTTACTGATAGGCAAATGTTTATATGATTCATCTGACAGAAATGTTCATGACTAGAAAAGAAAAGAGGACCCTTTCTACAAGCTTTTTAAATACTGAAAGATCAATAAAATATACAACACATGTTCAGGATGGTGTCAGGAACTGACAGTCATGCCCAGTGAATAGTGATGTAAACTCAAAGTTAACCATGCGAGTTACTCTGCATTTGCACTCTATTGACAGGAATCAATGTCTAGGAGTGATGCTCAATCTGAGCAAGTGAAGAAAAGGAGACACAACAGTATGTTAGTGTCATTTGCAGCTAGCCAAATCCCATATCCCAAATCCCATGTCTTATTCACGGTTACATTTAATCTGGTATGTAATTTCCATGAGTTAGGCAACAACTGTTTGTCCCCTGGTTTGGTATTTTTACGTACACATATAAGAATTCTGCCCCCTGTAATCCACTGTCACTATGGTAGAGATGTTCCAGTCAAAATCTTTATACAAATACCTAAATTTTTTTTCACCAAAATCATTTATTCTTCATGTATTTACAGAGTAAATTTTCCATGTTGAAAGCAGCCAATACCTCACAACTGCATTTCCATTTAATCAATTTAATTATCACTCATTTGCCTCACCCAGGAAACATTTAAGGCAATTTTCCACTCTAATCATTTCAGCTAAAAGCTACGGGAATGGCTTGAGATTTTAAAGATTGACAAAGCTCATCCTGCAGAATGGGAAATTTTATCTGTTAAACAAGACACACAAGCATTAGGAAGACCCTGTAATGGGAACAGCGTGTCCTGTGACTGGGCGTGTGCAAGCCTCAGAGTTTAGAGAGGTGCCCCTCCTGAGACTCGTTGAGTCAATCTGTCCCAGAGATGGTACTTCCACAAACTCTTCAGAAATGCTGTGGTAAAACTCTCCTTTATACATCTGACTTGTGCCTCTCTAAGTCTTTTTAATTGGATCCTAGTGCTAGTAAAATAAAATGTAATTCTGTAGAAGGTTGTTCTGCCTCCAGAGGAAAGGAAATGAAAAACTGGAGAGGGAGAAAGAGATCCTGACACATCTGTAAATTCATGCTAGAGGTTCAATCATATATCCTACAGGATCCCATAAGGTTCTATCCTACAAACCAGAAGGAACAAACAGTAATTCCCACCTACTGCCCTCTACTAGCAATAACTAACCAAATCCCTGGCAATTCCTAAGCTTAAACGGGACCTGTCTTGGTTGTTGTCAGCGAGGACCACGGGTACAGCACAGAGCACAGAATGCACTGCTGTGTGGCTGGGGCTTGGGCAGGAGGCACTCCATTGTAATAAGAAAAAACACAACTTTCTACACAGGAATTTTTACAGGGTTACTGTGTGTGAGGCAGAAGTTTATGGAGCACTCTGGTATGGTCCAGGGTTGACAAAAAGCAGCAAGCACTCTGAGTATCTCGTGTATTCTTGGTAGCATGGACAGGAGGTTTCCATTTCCACTGTCAGTCATTTACCTTCAATTTGTCAGTTGCTTTTAAACAAACTTAACAGCAGAGGATTAGTGAATGCTTTCTCTAATCCCCTCCCTCACGCTGCCACAAAGAGCAGTTGCCTAATGCGCAGTGTCTTTGCTCCAAGGGGTTTTCTGGGAAGAGGCTGGAGCAAGTTAGTTTAATGTCCCCTTGATGCTGAAGATGGACACTTTTGGCAACCAACCTGGTGCAAGCTTCTGAGACCTTCTCAGGCCATCCAAGGGCATACACCACTCCCTGAGGCTGCCTGAGGAGCAGGGGCTGGAATGGACAGTGACTGTGGAAATATCAGTCCTCTCATTTCCACCTAGCTGGGCAGTATTCACCCTTCCCCTCAGGAAGGGCTCCTCAGGTACAGTAACTAACTCATCTATCTTTGCCACAGACGTTCTGTGGCATCAGAGAGAAAGAACATTGTCATCATAACAGCCAGAATTACAGAACTGTTTTAACAGATGCGTATTTAATGCATTTTGATATACAAATGACAAAACTACAGTGAAGAAAGAGCTATGTTCTGTGGAGCAGAACCTACACCACTCTGTGAATATCTGCTTAAAATACCTGTGTACCTACACGTGAACAAGGCAATCTGTATGACACGGTCATGTAACCACGCTGGGGAAGGTAACATTGTTATAATACTGGAAACTCATCACTGCTGACTCAGCTTCTCTACAGGACACTGATACAAGTCAGTATTTTATTAATAAAGCTTCTGAAGCAACAAACCTATTAAATAAGTGTTTTAAAATAAAAATACAGTAGCAAAATAGTAGCCTTCTTTTGGACTCTGCTGCTATATTTAATGTATTAAAAGAACATTTCTATCCAGCACCCAAATTAAGGATAGCAGTATAAGCAGGAGGTAACACATTTGCCACAAGTACATGTTTTGAAGCTCATGTCCTGCTAAATCATTCTGAATCATATCAGGACAAATACCCTGAGAAGTTATTTGCTGGCCTAGAAAGTTCCCATTTCTGAGAGTTTTGTCACCCTAGTTTCACACCACGTTAGACCTATCTGAATGCCTGGCACTCAGTTAATTTTTAAGTTTCTTTTCCAAGAAAAAAAAAAAGGAAAAGGTGTTTTTCACTTGACCAATGAACATCACTGCACATAAATACTCATATTCCCAGAAACAGGAGCTAGCCTGAGGACAAGAAATCCATCCTTGCTTGCTGTAGCAAGGATGCTGTTTAGAAAATAAACCCAAACTTAATACACTTGTTGAAGGTTGGATGGGTTTCTTTTCCCGTGTACACACGCAGAGATTCTCAGACTTTCAGAGGTCTAATTTTTGGATCTCAACTCCTAGATGTAGCAGTAGATGTTTAGATATCAGGTACACTGCTTACTGACATGATTCTCATACGGCTTATATGGCTAAAAATCTCGCCAGGCTTTCCTCACTCCTGTCCTGATGACTCCAGTATCTTTTTCCTTCACAGAAGCAGCCTGGTCCCATTTGTGGCTATTCATAATGCTTCCATTAAAATCTTCCTCCCAGTCCCTTGGCAGCTTCTTTCGTTCCCTCTTTCCTCCAGCCTGCCCATTCTATTTTGTACTACCCATACCCTGCTTGCCTCTACTTTACAAATTATCTCTACTACTGGTAGTATGCTGAATAAATTTTTATTGTTTAGAACTCTGTTGCAAGGGCTTCAAAAAACCCCCAAAGCAATTTCACTATCTCTTTGTAGATCCCTTAAACCCAGCTGTTGCTAAAGGAAACTCTTGCAAAACCTGGCCTTCTGTTGAGCTGCATCTAAAGCTCCTCCTGAACATTTAGATAGTTTTTTCTGTAGTAATTACTCAGTAAGGTCCTTAGGAGAGGGCTCTTTTTTTTTAACTCTACATTTAAACAGCAGCTAGTTCAAGAATATCCCAATCCCAGAGTAGCCTTCTAGAGAGCAGCTTTATGAATTCAATGTAAACTTCCAGCAGTACCCAGACAGCCAATATGCTTTCCAACTCCTTTCCTTAAGGTATGGCAATAAAAGGTTAGTAGCAGCAGAACTCTGGTAGTAAAAAATCTGTATCTTTTACATATGGAGATTCTCCCCCCTTTCTCCACACAGGCAAGCTTTAATTCAGTCCAGATTCAAAAAAGGAAGGGCAATCCAATGCTCAGATTCATTAAAGCCTCACAGAGTTTTTTGTTCTGGTCCTTCAATGTCTGTTATTTACTTTGATTTTTTTTTTTTTTGCCAGTTTAAAGTTTATTTGTACTGAGATTTTATGTGGTCTGCTTGGGGATTCATACAGGAAATCATGGTAGTTAAAGCTCAGTTTCCCAGAAGATGATTCTTACTTCAGCAAGTCAAATATTTATATGGTATCTCCTCTGCTGTGTGATGACAGCATTGTATGTAACATTTTTTAGAGATGAGGCACTTTGTAACTGCCAGACTTGCATAATTTGGAAAATGCCGAAATCTCCTGTGTTTCATTACATTACTGGTTTTTTCTTTTCCTGTTGAAGTGGCAAAATACTTGGTTTAGGTTGATTGGCTCCTACGCCCACTTTTAAAAGAAAACACATTTGGGTGTAGAAAATGTCAGCTCTCCTGCAGCAAAGCTGATCTGAATTTTACTCTTCTATTGTATTACTTTATTAAACTTCCAAATCCAAGACCAAATCAGTTACTTACATATGCTATTTACAGTACCAAACCATCACTAAGTCCAACTGAGAACCAATTAAGAAGTCTTCAGAAACTGTTTATTACTGAACAATGCACTTGTTGTTTCTTGGTAAAGTAGGTTTCTAATCATCTAGTTTCTGATCACACAAATTGCTGAATTTGCATATTTATTTATGACAATAAGAAGTTGCTAAGGAGGTAGGGCAACTTCAAACCAACTCCCTGCTCTGTCCTGATTGTATGTAGCATCTTGAACAATCATATATTCCTGGATGCAAAAAACCCCACATAATCCCAAATTACATACACAAAGCTAAGGGGACAGAAAGGAAAAGAGACTTGGAAGCACAGCTAAAGCTCAGACTTCAATCGCCCAGAATAAGAACTCAGATCACCTGACACCACATCACACTTTCTCATTCATGCACTTCCCAACTGTTTAGTTCAATGAATAATGGCCAATGATAAGCAAGGTGGACGAACTTCTAGGCCTGGGAAGGAGAGACTAGAGTCTCTCTTTGGCATGTTCTTAGTATCCAAGAAAAATGCAGGTGAAGGAGGTGAAGCAGGGTTTTTAATGAGGCTCACATGTCTCACACTCTTAGAGCTGAATGAAAAGGAACAGTGAAATCAAATCACCTCTTCTTCATTCAGCTCTGGGTTTTGCGAAGGCCAGGTCTCACTGAGCTTGTCTCTAACAGACCTCACTGGGAAGACAGGTCATTCACTAGTTTGTGAATCCCAAAGGATCTTTAGAGAACCAGTACGTGCATTCCACGCTGCTGGACAAGCCCCCCTCCCAATTAGTGTCAGGAGTTCAGAGGCTTTACGGCTGGAAATGAAGTGTCGCAGGGCTCTAAGGCAGCCGCTCTGAGGATTCAGATTTGTAACAGAAGTAGAGCTCTCCTGTTGAAGTCCTTTTACAGATCTCTGCCTCATTCTTTTTGTTCCACAGAATATTACTTGCTACTTCCTTTTGGGACAATAACAGAACACAATCTGAAGTGGCTAATGCAGTTTGCTAAACGATGCACGCTTTGCAGTACAACTGCAAAATCCAGCCACACACAGAAAACAGCAGCTACTTGGTCAGGTTTATTACCAGAGAAGTTCATGTAGAACATAAAGTCCCACGGTTTAAGGGGCAACCACTTTCCCTGAAGAATTCACAATATGTATTAAAAACAAGATTCTAAACAGTATATGAAATTAAACTACTTTTAAACTACTAGCTCAGGTATCCAGCTGAGAGCCAACTTCTCAGTAAGTCAACACCTAGTACTCTAAAAAGAGTTGCTACGAACATTTCTCAGAGAAAAAAATGCTTTCTTGTTTAAATTTCACTATATGTTATATATAGGGAAACATATGTTTCACTATAATCTCTGTCATGGATAATAATGATAAAACTAGAGTGATATTTTTGAATAATAAATAATTACAAACTGGAATACACAATCTGATCTCAGTTTTACCAGTCTAAAGCGCAGAGGAACTCCTATGATTTAGAATTTGAATTTCTCTTAGCTCTAATCTATGAAACTGAGAATAGTATCTGATTTCATGTGCAAGATAGCAGCAGCAATTTTCTTTCAAATGTGAATTTAAAATTACTAAACACATTACATACTCAGCTTGTGATGTATCTAGAGAAATACAATAAGGTAAATTCCCACTTTTTAGTGGATACATGAGTATTATATCCTGTGTTATGATATTTTCCTGAGAGAAAAACATTTGGCTCGTATAAAGTACCATAATTCTGCTAATTTTACAGACATCAGAGAACTTCCTCCAGTTCAGAATTGCCCTTTGATTTCTAGTTTTCAAAACTGCCTCTAGATGAACGTTTTTTGCAGTCTGCAGAAGGTGACAAGAAACCAGATTTTGAGATGTCTAGAAAATTATGGTTGAAAACAAAATAAATTATTTCTGGTTTAAAGTTATTTAAAGTTATTGCAAAGTTATTTAAAGTGAAGGGGGTGTGTGTGTGTTTTGTATGGCTTTGTCTAATAAGAAATCACTGATAAATGATTATTAATGATGACTTTAGTGCATTACCTTCATTTAAAAGATACAGCTTTAAAGAAATGATAAACCAGTATGTTTTAAAAGTTACTATAAAAAAGGAAATTATTTCTGTGCCTGTTTTCATATGTTTTAGATGGAGGAGGTACAAGTACAGATTCTTGTGGTTTATTTAAGCTGGCAGTTTCTCATACAATCCAAAAGTGTGTCTGCACTTGGTTGGCTTTATGTTTGAAAAATTGGACCTTTGCCATTTTAGCATTACCAACATGGATTAAGTAGTTCATGAATTTAAAAAAAAACCCCAGAAACAAAACCAAAACCAAACATAATATTCTGAGTTTCCTGGAGTTTGTGGGTAAATAATGGAAGATTGGTGAGGGGGATTTTGCAGCTGGGCTGTCAAAAAACCACATCACGCTAATTGTTGCTCAGCTTTGTGTGCTTGACAAGTGCAGTATCTGTGTTTAGATGCCACAGCTCTGCCAAGGACTCAGAGGCACCTTATTGAAAGGGCTTGAGATTCCTGAAAAAAAAGATTCCTGCACAGTGGAAAACTTGGCCAGGAAGAATCCTGACACACAAGGGAAAGCAGCAGGTTCCAAAGCTTTTCCTCCCCAGCAAGGACTGAGCTCCACGGTACCTGCGTCCCTGCTTGCGCGTCTCAGCCCAGGTGCTGCTGTGGAGACAACCTGGCTCACGAGGTAAGGAATAAAAATCTACTCTTTACATTTCATCTGTGGTTTTGTGGTTGTTGCTGCATCCTGCTGCTTCAACTCGCAGGCTGGATGAGGATTAATATTTCAGTCATTAAATCAGCACCACTGTTTAGTCTGGTCTTCAGTATTATTGCCCTTTTTAGCAAAACCAAGAATTGAATGGTATGTGACCTAAGACCAGGGTCTGTAATTACTGTACTTCTTTGTACTTCTTCTATTGTACTAAACTTTATAGCAAACTTAGACCTCCTGTGCCAGTGCAAGACTCCTGAATCCAACTGTCTGCAGTTCGTCCACAGCTCTGTACAGACAGTAAGCAGAGACATACTGAAAATATTTAGTAATGTATAGGAAAAAATGCTAAAATCCTGGATGATGTCTACAGTGGGTATTTAAAGAATTATCATGGCTAGGTTTGCTAGATACTCAAAACAATGCAATTATTATTTGAAGATATTTTTAACAGAGTCAGAAGAGTATCTTGGGGCAAAATGTATTTGTGCTGCAGATAAAAAGACAACTTCTCTGCAGTCTTAAATCATTATTCTTTGGGAATGGAGGGAAAGTGAGCTCATCAATCAAGGAGACCCACAGATGAATACACTGATGTAGAACAATTAGTGTCTCACTGTTTTCAAGGCATCTTATGCAAAGGCATGCACAAATACTTAGGGCCATTGGGGAATTCTGTGGTGACCTATCTGCTTCCCTCTTAATGTAAAAAAGTTACTACAGAAAATCTACAGCTCGGAAAAGTATCTGAGAACAACTTGTAATTAACTCTCAAGCTGTTTGTTTAGTAGTACTTTTCCTGTCACTCAGATCTGTACCAATGTGACTTCAGAAACATCTTAGCAGAGATGCAGGGAAAATGTAGGTAGGTATGTGAATCCACAGAGCTCTGCTTCAGTGGGGGTGTGAAAGTCTGTAGTTAGAAGAACACAGTTCTCCATCTGTGTGTCGTGTTTATGGAAAAGGAATTGAATGCAATGGGGTTTTTAGTAACTGGTTTGGAAATGTACAAAAATTAAAAAGCTACTACAGGTTCTAATAATAACTAAATTCCTTTATTCAAGATATTTTAGTATTACTGTTAGAATATGTATCTCAGCACTAGCCAGTTATATAAACCACTGGTAGTATTTCCTGTCAAACTGGTGAGGATGTAGCAGTGCATTTTGAAGTGTGACTTTGTTGCCTGCCTGTCCCTGTGTGTTGTTAAATATCTGTCTCATTTGGAGACCTTATCTGGAACTCTGAATAGAGATAACATTTAAAAGCTGATAGAAGAAAACAATTAATTTAGAAATAATAGAGTAAGTCACAGAGCTGACAGTAGAACTGCCTTTGTTTCAGTGTTCTACAACATTAGACAAATTAGTTTTAATAATGTCTCCTTAAGCTTATATTTTCTTTCCTTTTGAAAAACAAACAGCTAAAAGCACTCTCCTCTGCTACCAGCAAATGACAATTACTCAGAAAAGTCTTTGCTTTGCAATTGTCTGTGACACTTCAATACAATACTTAAACAGTTGAGTAGGAAATAGAATTTTTATATGATAGCAGTTTATGTTCAATATTCATGTAATACATTATCTAAAAAAAGCTGAAGGTAATAAGAATCTGCTTAATACTATAAATTAGGCATTAAGTGTTTGTTACATACTCTGCCTGAATGCCTGTCTTATCTTTCCCCTGGCAAGAAGATGATGTGTGGTTTTGTGACAGCCATGGTACATACACATTGGCCAGTTAAAAGGACAGGAATTCCACTTCACTGACTGTTCATTTTTTAGATCACTGATGTCTGCCACAGACCCAGGTAGCCATTTAAAATAAATTATTTTTTTAAATATCAGAAGAGTAAACAGGAACATAACTGCATGTGCCATAGAAATGTTCAAAGCCTCTATTCTTGATTTTTTTTATTCCCATAGCTGTTAAATGTCTGATATTCTGATAATCATAAGCCAAATTGGTTCCAGAGATCCCTTGTGTTTGTTTTAGTAACTGGTTTACCTATGTTTAGATCACAGACTTTATAAATGAAGTTGCTGGGGAGACTGGAAAACTGTTGTTCTCCAGTCTTCAGGACACCGACCTGTTCATTGCTGATGTGAGAACTGCTGTAAGGCTGCAGCCTCAGGGTTAATAATTCAGAAATTGGTCTAAACCAGTTCAAAGATCTGGGGAACTCAGCTTTCAGATTTGTCCATATACATATTGTTTATAAGGTATCCGTTTACAATTTGAATGCAGTTCTTTCCTGATAAAATCCAACTCTAGAAAGATAGGTCTCAAAAGGTTGCCTGGAATTTGCAGATCTGAGATTTCAAGTGTAAAGTTTCAGTAAACAGCCAAGCCTGAGAAAGAAACTCAGTGAATTTTGGAATTACAGAATTGAGCATTGTTTACATTTGAAGGAACATCTGTAGGTCTTCTAGTCCAGCCTCCTAAGCAAAACAGGGCTAACCTCAAAGTCACCTTAGGTTTCATAGATTTGTCCGGATTTTATTAGGTTGAAAATGTTAAAAGAGTACTCTGCTATTAAGAGGGAAATACTGCTTTTTGCACCTGTGGAACAAGAGTGAAGGAGGAGGTGAAAAAAGGATTTTTTTAGATGTTATCTACAAAGAGACAAAGTCTGCAACATGGGATTTGTGCAAAATTTTCAGTTGAGCTGTTGCAGGAAGTGGAACAGAAAGCATTGTTTAACGCGTATGACACGCTACGCTACTGTCAACCATCCTTGAGTTGAGAAGCTTCTCTGAGAAGCTTAGGAATAACTCTTTCAAATTCATGGCTATTGAAAGAAATGACAAAAAGCAATGTTCTCCCAATTTGTTCCGTTCTTTAAATGAACGCTTGATACTTAACAAAAGACTTGAGCTTGTGATTTAGCACTTTGATGGCTTAAAAATATGCTGTAAACCAATTTATTTCCAGAAAAACAGTCGTTGCAAGATTGCAAAAAGCTGCATCAAGTTGTTATTCTTAAATTAATCCAAACATCCAATATGCTGCCACTTTACTTGTAAAATTGCCCAATTACTTTAATGAGATTCACCGCACAATTGAAGCCTTTCCTCAGAGCAAAAGAAAAACACAGAAATTGAAAGCACAAAGAAAACCTAAGAAAATAAACTGCTTATGGAATAGAAGTTTGCTTACAGCTTCCAAGTTCATTCCTTGGTTGTGCTACGAATAGATGTGTGCAGTTAGCTTAGTTTCTTTTCGCATTTTCCAGTCCAATACTATTTAGTCTCCCAAATCAATGTGGAGAAACCTGTAAGACAATTGCACTGATTTTTATTACAATAGCGTTAAATCACCACTGATTAATCTGAAACAAGCATGAGGGGGAAAAAAAAAAAGAGAAGCTCCTCTTTCACTGGAAGGAATAAAAGGTAACAAGGATTATTTTTGCCAGATTGTTAAACAGGCTTTAAATGATAACACTGTGGGTGAGAAAACTGCTTTTAGTGTGACCAACTTATCGTTGATTAATAGCATTTGTAACTACTCTTCTGCACACAGAGTGTGTGTTCACGTCCAAGACTTTTTTAGTGTTAGTCTTGCTCCCTCTGCCACAATATTCTAAACTGTTTCATGGTTTTATTAATCTTTGCTGTAAATTTCAGTCCCTCAAAGACTTAAAGAGCAGGAATTAAATTGTAAGCATTGCTGAGAATATTGTGTTGGGGGATTTTCTAGCGAATTATAATCGCAAGCCCTGTGAAGAGCTCACTGGCATTGCAAAATCAGTTAAAATCTGGTTCCCTGGAGGACTGGTACATACTGGGGCATATGCTAATCAGTCGAATGATTTTCTATGTCGTATTTAGCTTTCTTAAAAGAACATAAAATGTTGTGTTACAGAAGTCGGATATAATAATAAATTACTGTCCTGAGATGAAAATTAATTCCTGTCAGATTTGCTACCTAAGTTTTCATTTAATTCTTCACAGTGTAGGATTCTAAGCTTATTTCAAACAGGGATTTAATTTCCTTTGGCTGTGGAAAGCAATTAAGTCTCAAAAGATGTTAAAAACTGATTTGTTGACTTGACAGAAGTCGTTTTGAACAAGTCCCTTGTTTGTGACATTGCAGAGCAGCAGGCCTGCTGGTGACAGACGGGGTTCACCTGTCTCAAAGGAGCACAAGGATTTCTGCACGGGAGTTGTCAGGGCTCATTGAAAGAGCTTCAGACTAGTTTTGAATGGGGAGAAGGATAAAACCAGCCTTGCTGGAGATAAGCCTGGGGGCAGCACATCAGTGTTTGTGGGGTGGTATGCTAGTGAGGTCCTTAGATCTGCCATCCCAGTGGAGGTAGGGGAGTAGGGGATGGAGTTCCACGAGATAGCAAAGGCAGAAGGGATATTGATGGGCTAGAAACCATGGTAGCATCTGGGAATGGTCAGGTAGGAAGTGGGCCTTCTCCCCCCAGAAAGGTGATGGGATCAACAGCCCCACCAAAGTGCATCTACACCAGTGCACACAGCACGGGCAACAAACGGGAAGAGCTGGAAGCCACTGTGCAGAGAGAAAGCCATGATGGAGTTGCTGTCACAGAAACATGGTGGTATGATTCACACAACTCAAGTGCTCTGTTGGATGGCTATAAGCTCTTCAGAAGGCCAGAAGGAGAGGTGGTGCAGCAGTCCTGTATGTTAGGGGGTGCTGTGATTGTCATGATGGTGATGATAGGGTTGAGTGTTTATGAGTAAGAAACAGAGGGAAGGCCAACAAGGCAGACATCATGGTGGGAGTCTGTTATAGACCACCCAGCCAGGATCAAGAAGCAGACGAAATCTTCCATATGCAGCTGGGAGAAATCTCATAATCACTACCACTTGTTCTCATGGGGGGTTTCAACTTACCAGATGTCTGCTGGAAATACAGTACAGCAGAGAGAAAACAGTCCAAGAGGTTCCTGGAGTGTGTAGAAGATAACTGCCTGACACAGCTGGTGAAGGGGCCAACTAGGGAAGGTGCCCTCCTGAACCTGTTGTTCACAAACAGAGAAGGACTTGCGGGTGATGTGAAGGTTGGAGGCCATCTTGGGCATAGTGATCATGGAATGTTAGAGTTCTCAATTCTTGGGGAAGCAAGGAGGAGGGTCACTAGAACTGCCACCTTGGACTTCCAGAGGGCAGACTTTGACCTGCTTAGGAGACTGGTTGACAGAGTCCCTTGGGATGCAGTCCTGAAGGGCAAAGATGTCCAGGAAGGCTGGACATTCCTCCAGAAGGAAATCTTTAAGGCACAGGAGGAGGCCGGCCCAGTGTGCCATAAGATGAACCAGTGGGGAACATGACCAGCTTGTCTGAACAGAGACCACTGACTGGATCTCAGGAAGAAAGTCTATGGCCCGTGGAAGAAGGGGCAGGTGACTCAGGAGGACTACGAAGATTTTGTGAGGCTATACAGGGAGAAAATTAGAAAGGTCAAAGGCCAATTAGAACTTAATCTGGCCATTGACATAACAGACAATTACAAATATTTCTATAAATGCATTAACAGCAAAAGGAGGACTAAGGAGAATCTCCATCCCCTACTGGATGTGGGGGAAGTGACCAAGAACGAGGAAAAGAATGAGGTCAGGTACTGAGCACCTTCTTTGCCTCAGTCTTTAAAAGTAAGACCAGCTGCTCTCTGAGTGCCAACCCCCTGATCTGGAAGACAGGGAGAGGGAGTAGAAAGAAGCCCCCATAATCCAAGCTCTATGATCAGTGACCTACTACACCACTTGGATGCACACAAGTCTATGGGACCAGATGGAATCCATCCAAGGCTACTGAGGGAGCTGGTGGAAGTGCTCACCACGCCAACCTGGAAACTGACTGGCAGAAAAGGATCTGGGGGTTCTGGTCGACAGCCAGAACATAAGTCAGCAGTATGCCCAGGTGGCCAGAAAGGCCAATGGCATCCTGGCTTGTACCACAAACAGCATGCCCAGCAGGACTAGGTAAGAGATTGTCCAACTGTACATGGCACTGGTGAGGCCACACCTCAAATACTGGGTTCAGTTTTGGGCCCCTCACTACACAAAGGACATTGAGATGCTGGAGCATGTCCAAAGAAGGGCAATGAAGCTGGGGAAGGGTCTAGAGCACAAGTCTTGTGAGGAGTGGCTGAGGGAATTAGGTTTGTTTAGTCTGCAGAAAAGGAGTCTGAGGGGACACCTACTTGCTCTCTGCAACTCCCTGAAAGGAGGTTGGAGCAAGGTGGAGGTCAGTCTGTTCTCCCAGGTAACAAGGGATAGGCCAAGAGGAAATGGTCTTGAGTTGTGCCAGGGCAGGTTTAGGTTGGATATTAGGAAAAACTTCACTGAAAGTCTTGTAAAGCCCTGGAACAGACTGCCCAGGGAAGTGGTAGAGTCACCATCCCTGGAGGGATTTAAAAGATGCACCAGGCTGCTTCAGGGCACCAGTGCTTGTAACGGAATAAGGTGAATGACAGAACAAAACTGGCACAGGAATGAAAAGATCTGACCTCTGCCTTAGCCACCAAAAAATAACTGAAAACTGCAACTTTTGCAGTTGGTCTTAGCTGTTGTCAGTAACACATTCTCTGCAATGACCTTCCAATCCAAAGACATCTCATGTATCTTTAACACTTCTCTTATTTTTTTAACTTTTGACATTTCCAGCATAGAAAATAGATTTATCTTCACAAAGTTTGCTGAAGCACAGCTATTTCTGAGCTACACAACTCCCTTACTTTTGGTCCTATTGATAATCACAAGGCTTTTCCCTATTTGAAGTTACTATGGTTACAGCTGAACTGAAGATGTGAGTTGCTCTGCTGTTGTTATTGATAAAATTGGATATTTATCAGAAAGAACAGTTCCTGTTTCTCATAAAATGAAAAGATTTTGCATTAAGAAGCACAATTTATAAATACAGCAAGGTGATACATTTTATGCACAGGTTATAGAAGACTGTTTCTAAATGTGTTGTTAATTTAAATATTTTCATGCTTTCTTCCACTGAACTAATCTGTGAGTGACATGAGAGATTAGTAGGGAAAGGAGACTATAATTAAAATTGGAATTATTATTTTTAGAGAAAAATGGATAGGAAATGTAAGTAACATTTCTCTCATCTTATTTTGTTCCCATTTGATACTGTCCTCCTAAAAGTTTTTAGGTCCATGAACTATGAAATGTATTAATAGTGTGTTCTACAGCATCTTTTCACTCTATTTCTTGACAGCAAGTGTAAACTACAGTACCTGGATCTGATTTGGGGCATTGTATTTCAAGAAAGATACGGACTGATAAGAAGTGATTAGAGGCCTGGAAAACGTTACTGAAAAGAGGAGATTGAAAGAAGTGAGACAGTTTAGAAAGGTGTCTGAAATAAGTCTTTGAATAGGCAAAATGTTGCTGGAAAAAAAAAAAGGGAATAATAAATGTGACAAATTATTCATGTCTCATTAGTGTAGGAATGGAAATTACAGACTTAAAAATCAGGAGGGGAGATTTAGGTTAGACATTGAGGAATCACTGCATTTATAAATTATATGAATACTGAAGAGCAGGTTAGTCTCCCTTGGGATTTGTGGAACCAGCATCACTTCAGTTCTTTAAAAACAGCTCACATAAAAATCTGTCAGCAGTGGTATAGCTGACACTTGCTGTGTCTTGGGCCAGAGACTAGAATTCTTCAGGCAGAGACAAGCAGAGCTGTAAAGAAGATCCGATAACTGCAATTGGAAATGGGGGAAACATTTAAACTGAAAGATACTTTCTTCAAATGGGGCGAACTGTGGAGTATCTCCCAGAAGCTGCAATTACTGTGTTGCTTGCTTATTTTGCTTCCATTTGAAAAGATTTTGGGGCGTAGAGTTGGGAAAGAAAGCAAGAAGAGAAAGCTTCTTTCTCAGGAGGCAAGAGGATGGAGAGAAATGTGAAGGCATCTTGTCTAATTGGCTTGGCTAATTACCAACCTTCCATCAGACTTTGATTACTCTTTCTTTTCCTCCCATCATCATTGCAGGGACTATTAATGTGAGCCCAAACTAGTTACCTAATAAGCAAAGGCTGGAAGTGACAAATTGTCTTGGAAAACAAGTCTGTTGCTCTGCCAATGACATCAAAGAACAAGAGACCTAAATGTGGTCCACGTTTAGCACATTAAAGCAGCGTTAGTAATCAAGTAAAAACCTGAACACAGATATTTGTGAACCAGGAAAATATTTTTTGCCAAAAAAATTTCTGCCCACACTGTTAAGCTGTTCTGGGGAAAGAAGTCTTCTCCTAGTTAAATCTGTAACTGCACTGGGAATAGATGGGTGAGCTTACCAGGACAGTTAAATATGACTAGCTAATTTAAATATAGTTATATCAGCAAATGTTCAGCTACCCACGGTTCCTAAATAGTCTTCTGTAGAATAACACTTCCAAAATTCTTCAAAGATAGCACATCGACAGAGATCACTTTGACATAAAATCTCACAGGAGAACTGAGAATCTATTTGGGGTTTATAAACTGATTTTTTGATTACAGGGATTTTTAAGTGCCATTTAGCAACTCTCACCAGTAATGATTTCAAAGTTCCACTAAATGTTATTAAGGCAAAGCACAGTCAGCTGTTACTATTTCCGTGTGAATTATCAGCAGTCATGTCAATGCAGAAGTCTGTCATTTTCATTTCTGAAATGTCACATGTTACCATGCCCAGAGGCCCTCCTAATCTTTGGGATTCCTGGACTAGGAGGGTTGAGTACAATAATGAACACCAGTGATGCAGTGAGTTACCATGTAATTTTTAACCATACAAATAATTCGGGCTTTTGCATTAAATTCTGTTTGAAAAGAGAAAGCACTGCTTTCTCCATGCAAAAAGAGAGTAATATGATCAACACAGAACACTGATAGCCTCCTGCACTTGGAGATTATGAAGTGCTAGATGGATCTTGGGAAGGATTGTGATCCCCTATTTACAGGTAAGGAAGCTGAGGCATAAACCAGCTAAAGAGTCCTTTAATATCTATAGGACTTAATTACCTGAATATGAGCAAAGTGTCTAAATGTCCTTGAGGATGTGTCTGAATGATTTGCCCAATTTAATTTAAGTTTAACACGCTCTGTTATTTTCTGTGGTACTGTAAAGCTAAAATTCAAGTATATCATATAACTCGGGGACAAGGAAGGGACTTAAATTATGCTGAATGGAACCTCAAAATGGGTTGCAAGTACCAGATATCTGATCTGGATGAGAGGACTTCATACCTACAGATACACTACACTTGAGGTGGAAGTGGTTATGCTGCTGGTAAGACAAGGTACAAGGTTATTATGCACGTTCCTCAGCGAACACACGTAACAGATGGGTAAGTGTTGTTACATCCTTAAAATAGGTAAACTGCTACTCTCATCACACACAAAGTCCACTGCAAAGCTCAAGTCTTTTCAGCACCCTCATTTCTCCTTGGTCACGAGATCACAGTCCTTTATGCACGATAAAATACGCTATCACATTTCCATCTATGCATGATTTTCTGTGTGAGAGGGAAAGTTCCTTCCTAACTCAGCTGAAGCACCAAACCTCATAGACTTGCTGGCTTTAAAGACCTTATATACTTCACTTGGTCCCCTTTAACTTATTGTAGGACTGTACTTCTCCAAACCCATATTCTAGCATTGCTTTATTTTTTGAACTGACAGAGTTCAAGACTCTGCTTTGTCTCCAGACAGTGCCGGTCCTTGCTGTGTTCCATGAGCTGCACGTGGATACAGATTTGTACAAACTCCTGACTGGAAAGAGTGTCCTAAATGATGCTGTGGCTGTCCTGCTGACAGGCTAAGTACACCCATCTCCATTCTTTACTTGGTGAGATAATTACATGCTTTAGTTGCTGATATAATCCTCACTGATAAAGTTTGGGCAAGTACAGATATGACATTGGAAGATTTTATTACAGAGATGTAGTTCTGGACTTGTTCTTGATGTGTTGAACACCACAATTCCAATATTGTTAATGGTAAATGTGAATCCAGAATGCAATTTCAGTTCCTTTTCTTCAACCTAGAAACCAGTATATTCTGTAAAATGTGTAAAATTAATTCAACGTGATTTATTTTCTCACCTAAACCAGGTATCTTGAAAAAATAATTCTGAATGAGCACCAAGGACATAGGCAGCTATCAATTTTGTTACCAGTTCCCTATATTTTTTTGCAAACTATTACTTTCCAAGAATAAAACAACAAAGTGGTACACAGAAGCTGGGTTTATCTACTTCTGCCTATTGAAACTGGCAGAGCTTCTGCTGATAGTATTCCCTTAAATTTACATATAGCTTTTTTATTCTCAGGAATCCTCAAACAGATCAGAAACGATGGGCCAAAATCACACCAAGCATGTGCTGTCCTAAACCCACGGATGCTAAGAACGTGATTAACAGGATCTCAGCTCCACCCTAGATGTGTTATATGCTTCCTGGAGCTTTGCTAGAAATACAAATAATCCTCTCAGATAATCTTAAAAGTAACAGAACTCAGCAAAAGCAAATTCAGTTTTCCAGGATGCTTGAAGATGCTTCACAGTAAGCCTCCATTCAGTGCTACCTTTCTCCTTCAAATACAGTTCCTTGATTTAGGATTCACCCCACCCCTCAGAAAAGCAGACTTTTCCAGGCTTTGAATTGCAAAAAACCCAAAATTATTTCACAATAGAGAGAAAAAAAAAGTATTCCTATTTAATTTGTTATTCTCCAATTATCAGTTTAATTACATTCACCTACACTGAACTCCTCACGTTGTTTTTAGAGCAAGAGTAAGATTTTGCAACACTGAGAAATGTCTGAGCACAGCACTTCAACGATCAGATGCAGCGTGGCTGCCGCATTCAGCGACACAGTTCACACCGCATTCATTCCTGGCTTAAAAACGTCAACTTCTGCACAAACACAGTGTTTCTGCAACCAACGTGATCTTCCTTCCTATAGCCTTTCAAGCAAAGATCTGTTCCTGTGTGGCCTGCCCTAGGTGATCCTGCTCCCCTCTGGCAGGGGGGTTGGACTCGATGATCTCCAGAGGTCCTTTCCAGCCTCTAGGGTTCTATGATGCTATGTCAGCTTTGATGTCTTAATACAGCTTAAATGAATATTATTTTTCTGTCCCTACAAAAGAAAGCTGGGTTTTTTTCTCTGTAGCACATACCACTTTTCAGGATGCAGAGACAATACGTTCATAATTAGAGTGCTAAAAGGCTATTTAAAAAGGTGTGAGAATAACATTTACAAACTGGGAAAAGCAGGAATAAGTCATTTTGTACCCCGTGTAATGGCAAACAGGAAACAGAATAAGAGAATACACAGTGTCTTTCATCCACTAACAGAATAACCAGGTTAATGGCTGCCGTTGTAAGTAACTCACTGTAGGAAAGGAGGAGAAAAGAGGAAAGGCACTTAGGGCAATCTGGCAAGGTGAAGGTAACACGGCCGTTTCCCGACAAGGCTTTATATCGACACCTCCTTTTCCTTCAGCTTCTCCCTCCAACCTCTATTTTTCCCATGCTGTTTATCATCTCATTTAAGAAGGACAGCAGCAGGACCAGCTACCCCTACATTTTCCATAGGGATTTAGTACCTCAGAAGAGCTATGTGTTGCTGCAGCAGTTACGTACAGAGGCTGCGGCCAGCTGCCCTCGGGAAATTCAGATCAGGCACACGGGTTCTCTCCCGTAGGACATCTCACCATGCCAGCCACCTCGGTGCTTGTGATGATTGCAAGATTTTACTTATCCTGTGCTGTATTAAGATAATCTGTGCAGGAGGGCTCACTGTGAATCAAGCCGCAGAAAGCGGACAAGCTGTTGCGCATCGAAGAGCTCATACACACAAGGGCCTCTGTAAGGAAGGGGACTGCAGATCTAACAAGGATTTTCTCCTTTGTAACTTGCAGAGTTGCTTAAAACTTTACCTTACTAGTACAAAAGTCTTTTAATAACACAGCTGTGAGAATTTTCATAGAAAATAAAGAATTTAGAGGAAAATGAGGATCAAAATATGCAAAAATAGTACTTTTGGAGCCTTTTTATAGCAAGAACCCAAGATATTTACGAAAAGTTATACTAGGGCCCTGCAAGATTCCTTAAATGGTATGTAAAGGAAGACATGATAACCTTAGAGGCTGAGACAAGGTGAAGAGGAAAGCTTATAAAAAAAATAATTGTTTTGAAATGGCTATCCTGCCTCTTTTGTCAAGTGTCTATTGGTTGTATAGATCCTGCAAGGTTCATTCATGCCACTAGGCAACGGAAGGCCCACATTTTGACACAGCCAGGCTGTAAGACTCCCTTTGCTAAAGTCTAGGACCAGCACCAAAAGGCTGAATTCTTAGAACTAGGTGGTTTTGAAAGTCTGCAGAGAAAGAAACTCCACAGCCTCTTTGGGCAGCCTGTTCCAGTACTCTGTCACCCTCACAGTAAAGAAGTTTCTCCTCATGTTTAGGTGGAACTTCCTGCATTCCAGTTTGTGCCCATCGCCTCTTGTCCTGTCACTGGGCACTGCTGAAAAAGAGACTGGCCCCATCTTCTTGACACCTGCCCTTTAGATACATATAAGCATTAGTAAGATCCCCTCTCAAGCCTTTAAACCTTTCTGGGTTTAGTTACTTGTTTACCTGTACTTTTCTGACTTCTTTGGTTTGAATTCTGTTATGATGTCGTTGAACTTGCAGGTCGTTTACACAGGAGGAAGATGTGAGCAGAGACTGAAGAAACAGGCATTTGTGAAACACCAAGCACGGGTACAAGTGTTCACTTTGGTTCACTCGGTCACCGGCCTGGCGAGGCAGCTATCCAGTATCTGCATGTCTTACTTGCCTATTTTTCACAATTTCTAATTGTGATTCCTTGTGTATTCTGTATTAAAATCAGCTCTGTAAAGGACATGAAAAGATATTGTAACCACGCTGCTGAATAACGAAGTGGGGAGCTGAGATTTGCAGGAAATAATACCAGCTTTGAAAGCTATGATGGCTGTCTCCTTGATGTATATCTCAGTAGATGTGAGGCTCCTTTTATGATTATTTTCAGCTTTCTTCTTTTGTCATGTCTCTAATCTGTCTCTAATTTGGATCCTTTGCCCTTCCATTTTTGCAGCATTACTCTGTGTAGATTTTGCCACACTTTTATCCCTGAGCCCACTGAATAACAAATTTTGCAGAGGAAAGAGAGCTGAATGTTCTCATGTTGTATTTTTCCCTTAAACTGCAGTTACAAGTAGAAAGTGCCCTTTCAAAGTGACACCGTTGGCTTCCATATGTACTATCTGAAAATCTTTTGTATCACATGGAATCAACTACTAAACAAAGATTTTTCTATCAGCCTTTGTTTCAGTTTCCTCCTTATCTGTAGGTAACCTGGAGTTCATTCAGTCCAAGGTTTCTTAGCAAACAGCAAAAACTGATTGCTTCAGGATTGAGAAAAAAAGACTGTTTCTCTATAGCCTTTATATTTTTAGCTGTTTTTTAAACCATGTTTTCATGCAATTCTTTCAGTGTACTTTACCATACTAGTTCAGCCACTGAAATGAAAAGAAACTTATTATACCTCTGTTTATTCCCAACATGTATCTGAGGGCAGACAAGACGTCATTCACACACTGCAGGTGTATCAGTCTGGAGTAATAGTGTAAAAAACCACTTGTATTCCTAAGTGGGTCCTTATGTGCACACAGTTAATAGCTTTAGTGCACCTACACATAAAACTGTTTAGTCTCAGCACCTCGTTCCTTGTCAGCTACTGTACAGTGTGCACAGAGACGTGCTTCTAGCCAAGGAAAAGAGAAATAGCAGCACCTGTGCCATCAGACAGGTGACAAAAAAAGTTAAAAGGATTAACATATGCAACATTTTCCTGCTTAAAGAAATAGGTGGCATAAAGATTTCTAAAGGTGGGAAGAGATGGTGAAATTGAGATGAAAGAGAAAGTAAGAAATTGGACTGGTAAGAGAAACAAATGGAGATTGTGAAGGCACAGCTGGAAAAAAGAAGTGAGAGAGAGGAAAGACAAGATATAGTGAGGAACAAAGCTAAGGCATGCTCTGTAAACAGAGATGGTGACAGTGAGACTGCAGTGGGTCTGACTGAGCTGGAGTTCATTTTCCCCACAGCAGCCCTCCCAGTGCTGTGCTGTGCACTGGGAGCTGGAAAGGTGCTGGTAACAGCCCCGGGCTG
>WUAM01000431.1:79827302-79909456 GCA_024336885.1 Actenoides hombroni | reverse complement strand
TTATTTATTTATTTATTTTGGAGAGGCAGGGGTGTGGAGGTGTTAGTAGTAGATAGTGGATTCTGAAAATAATTTTGGCAGTTTTGTACCATGCAACCTCTCATCTTTGTGCTTCCACAACAATCTACAAGTGGAGTGCCCTGCATTTGCTTTTCTTTGGGTGGAAGTACAGTGTATTAGTCTAAGACTTTTCTCACTCTAAGAAATGGGTTCCCTAAGCTGTCATGGCATGTAGTTTCTAGAATACTGTTGAATAAGGGATGCAAAATATTTTACTTGACACTTCATATTGCTCCTGATTGCCAACTTGAAAATTACAGCATCAGTGATAAAAACTAAAAGATCTGTTCTGCTGGCCTGATTCATTGGAAAACAATATATTTTTGTGCAAGCTGTCATAGCGAAATCCCCTTGAAGCGTTACTCAACATGACTGGATTGCAGAGTCAGGTCCTCTTTGAATAAAAGTCTTTAACTTTCAGAAGACTTCAAGGAGTATGGTTTCATCATTACAGCAAAAGTAGATGCCAATGAAGGAAGGATTAATTTTCCCATCTCTTGCTGAATCCTTGAAGACTTTTATATGATTCAGTGTGTTTTATGAGCTGTGTTTCCAGGAATGCTGGCAGAAAACAGGGTAACCACTATTTCACCATCATGTCAGCTTTATTTTAACAGGCCTCCACTGACTTTTGGAAAAACGAGGAGAAAAAGGAGCCATCAGCTGTTTGTGTATACCTCTGACTGGTTACCTGACCTTGCCAGCCTGCCTGCTTTATCATCTTTGCAGCACACATGGGTCCCATGAAATTACTCCAGAAGGGAGGAACAGGGCAAAGTGTGAAACAACTTTGTCCTCTGAGCGGAGAAGGCAGGAGCCCAGCCAACAAAATAAGCTGTTCCCAAATCCTCAGCTCACTGTGTTTTCTGGTAAGGTGTTGCGCAGTACTGCCTCTGTGGTGTCCACTCAAAGGTGAGTGTCTGGATTGTGAGCTGGGAGTGAAACCCTGCCCCTGCCTCTCCCTCCTCTCCTGCACCTGACCCATTTTATATATTTTTATAGGATGCTGAGATAAAATATATGGTAATTTTTTTAGGCTGGCCAAGCCAGAATCTGGTATCCAGCTCATCCCAAAGGAGTGGTGCTTATGTACAGTCTGTGCACATATGTATCCTGTGTTCTCTGGGAGTGATGGGAAGGAGGGAAGGGATGCCATCCAGAGGGACCTTGACAGACTGGAGAGGTGGGCCCATGCCAACCTCATGAAGTTCAACAAGGCCAAAAGCAAGGTCCTCCATCTGGGTCAGAGCAATCCCAAGCACCAATACAGGCTGGGCAGTGACTGCCTTGAGAGCAGCCCTGAAGAGAAGGACTTGGGAGTACTAGTGGATGAGAAGCTCAACATGAGCCATCAGTGTGCTCTTGCAGCCCAGAAGGCTGATCGTATCCTGGGCTGCATCAAGAGAAGCGTGGCCAGCAGGTCGAGGGAGGTGATTCTACTCCAGAATTCTACTCCCCCTCTACTCCACTCTTGTGAGACCTCACCTGGAGTACTGCACCCAGTTCTGGAGCCCCTATTACACAAAGGATATGTATGTACTGGAATGTGTCCAGAGAAGGACCACAAGGATGATCAGAGGGCTGGAGCACCTCTTCTGTGAGGACAGACTGAGAGAGTTGGGGTTGTTCAGGCTGGAAAAGAGAAGGCTTTGGGGAGACCTTATTGTGGTCTTCCAGTATCTGAAGGTAGCCTACAAGAAAGCTGAGGAGGGACTTTTTAGGCTGTCGGGCAGTGATAGGACTAGAGGGAATGGATTAAAATTAGAGATAAGTCGATTCAGGTTAGACATTAGGAAGAATTTCTTCCCCATGAGGGTGATGAGACACTGGAACAGGTTGCCCAGAGAGGTGGTGGAAGCCCCATCCTTGGTAGTGTTTAAGCCCAGGCTGGATGGGGCTGTGAGCAACCTGCTCTAGTGGGAGGTGTTGGAACTGGATGATCTTTGAGGTCCCTTCCAACCCTGACAATTCTGTGATTCTAAACCTTCAGGTAACTAGGCCTGGATCTGGCAAAGCATTTACCCCCCTGTTGATTAAAACAAGAATAGCCTGGTGTTCTTCAACACGGAACCTGCTTTGGTCATGAGTGGTTAGTGATGGAGGTGCTTTCTAGACCATCAGGATATTCTTAGTATTTGTTTTAAAGAAGCTTTAGGGAACCAGAACCTGTGTTGCATCTGAGAACTTGGCTGTAGGGTATTTTTCTTGAGCAAACAGCCTTCCTTCCTGAGGTACTTCTTAAATTACTTGAATTGCTTTGTTCACTGCTGTGTTTACCTTGAGTTCAGTGATAATTCCCAGATAATATGAATTCATGGAGAGCATACTTCTTTGAAATACTCATTGGAGTGTGTCTTTCCTTCAAAACCTGCATTCCCCTTGCCACACTATTTTTTCCAGTTCTGTCAGCACATTTTTGCCAATGCCAAGTGTGTTTAAAATAAACAAGAAAATTCCCTGCTCATCATGCATTAACTCAACTTTTATACGATTAATGTTCCTCTACTCTTTTTTTTTATTATTTTTTTTTATTCTGCTGTCTCTGGTTTCTTCCTTCTGTTCCACAGAGCCCACAAAGGCATCTCATTTCTCTATCCCTCCTTACTGCAGTCTTCTCCCCTGGCTCTTTCCACGCTGGCATCTCATGTTCGCCGCACTCCCATACATCCCTGCCAAGTTCTTTTTAGCTTTTCCTATTTGTGTTTATGTAACACAGACTTTGTTGTATGACTTTTAAACAGTTTTCCTCTACTTGGTATAAAAGCATTTAATTCTTTATGGTTTGTTTTTGTTTTTCCTCTGCACCCCAAGTGATTTAAGGAGAGGTGAAGAGTTTAGAAGCTTTGTAAGGAAGCTTTTTGGTGCTGTTGGTCGGTGCTGTTCACTGCAACTGGATTCAGCCGCCTGTTAACCCCTGCATGACTTTGAGAGATTTTGTAGAGGTTGCTGTGAAATGATGTCATTTCCCTGTAACACCAGCCTGGCAAAAAGGAGAGGTTGGCAATGATTCCCCAGTAGCTGGTGAAACTCTTTCAAGTGACAGATCACCCCGGTTCCTCGTACGCTTTGAGTAATGTTCACTTTTGTGCCGTCAGTATTGTTCCTCTTTCTCGACCTCCCAACAACAATTGATGCTTAAGGAGATAATTTTTGATCTCATCCCTCCCTCCCCAGCATCATTCTCTCGGGCTTGATCCGAAGCCCAGGGAAGGCAGCAGAAAGTCTCCCTTGCTCCGTGGGCAGCTCTGTTGTGTGTTTTTCCAAGTGCTGTGTGTCTGCGGGCAGTGTGTGTGGGTTAACGGGCTCTGTATCCCAACTGTTGAGTGGATGCAAGTATTTTTTAAGAAGCTTAAAATCACATCACGTGTATTGTTAGTTGCTGGTGTCTGTTCAAAGAAGAATAAAACAGATGGTCACAGAAATGCCTTGGTCTAGCCAGCTCTGGGATACAGAGTGGTGCGGAAGGTTTGCTTATGGACATAAGTGATTTAGGTGGTGGTGAAAGGGTTTGTGGTTCATTTTTGTTTCTAAAAGAAACGTATTTGTCTTACTCTGTTCTCTCCAGAAGTTGTCGTTACCAGCATAGCTATTACAACATGCTGAGGCTGTTATTTTTTCTTAAGAGCTTAGAGGCTGGTATTTTATTTCTTTTTAACCATGTGACTTCTATCAGGGCGAGCGGTTTGTGAATTAGTACTTCATTATGTGCTGACATTGAACAAAGTCCCCACTCCAGAATTACCTATTTGAGAAAACAGTTAAGATTTGGTTGGCTGACTCATTTAGGTACTTGAACATCCTACTACCACAGAATTATATGTAAAGTAGATTTAACAAGTGCTGCTGCTATGAATAATAATGAGTCTAATGAAGTAATGGAATAAATATTTTTGTGGCTCTTAAGGGACTGTCGTGTTTGTAGAGCGTGACCCCTTGTTTTGCAGTTATCAAAACATGGTAGAATTGCTAATAAACATGTGTTGACAATAAACACCAGTTGCAAGCGTGGTAAGACGCTTGGGTGTCACTGGGCTTGGAGTTGGAAACGTAGTGAATCCCGCTCCTCTTCAAGGAGTGAGTCTGTCCTGGGCATTATTTTAAAAACAGCAATAAAATTAGGAGTTGATAGATTTCTAGCAGCCTCTGCTCATCTTATGAATATCCTGTGTACAGATACCGTGTGACTAGGGGTGAAACATCACACGAGCTTCTTGGCAAAATAACTCGGTGCTCACACAAGCCAGGAGCTGTGTGTCTGGAACAGCTCTGTCATTGGAAACCCTTTGATTTTTCAATGTTCTGCGTATTTTCAAAGCATAATATTTAACCTGATCTTCTATGATCTGTGTACATACTTCTCTTGATTACTCAAGATCACAGAAACCAGAGACATTGGAGAAGGTACTTGCAGGGAACAGAACGAAAGCAGTCAACAGGCATGTGTTCTGCTTTTCATTCCTTCTCCTGTGTTGACACCAGGTGAGAACGAGGTCTGGTTTACCTTGGACACGTGCTTCAGGTAGTGTATTCTCTTCCTCTCATGAATTCACAAATCCATGTCTTTTAATTGCCACGGGTATCACATGAACTTTTAAATACTCCTGTTCCAAATGCACAAACCCATTATTACAGGGTATGATCTTCATGTTACTGCTGCTCCATATTTTGAAGTCTTTCTTGAGACTTAAAACTTAGCTTATTAAATGGAAGGAAGAGAACCCAATGGAATATGCAGCTTTCATATCCTTGCTGTTTGTATGTGGAAGAACACATTTCATTGGTCTCCTTTTCGGGCAGAATAAAAGACTTTTCAATAAATCTGAATTACATTTTCTTGCTCCATTTTATTGCAACGGCATGTGTATTTCAGATGATGTAACTTTATGTACTTTGTGCTAAAGAAATAAGGCAAGTATATGTGTTAGCAGGGAAGAAAACACTGTTTCAGGAGTCAGAAAAGTCTCAGTTGTTAATTTTATACTTTCTTCTATATGGCAAACTATAAACAGGCAATAAAAACATTCAGTTTGCAAATTACACAGTTCTAGATTGGTTTTAAGTTGGATTATTTTTTTTTAACTTGTGTAGTTAGGTTTTTGTAACATTTTTACCGAAATATTTTCAGTGTCATGATTAGAGACTTTACCTGGTAGAGTTTAGTAATAAAGTTGCTCATTTCCTACTGGAATGGCAGCATTTTGTATGAAAGGAGATAAGTGGGGCATAATAAGTCATAATAAATACACATAGGAAGTAAAAAGATGTGGGCAAGGGAAAATGAAACTGTTTATTTTGGTGACCAGTTCAAGAAGGTAGATAAAACTTTAAAAATCTAGTGATAAGACAACCCATGGATAAATAGCTAAAATGCAACTTCATATAAGTCTCTGCCCTTTTCTTACTTACAAAACAATGGGATATTGACATCCCATGAGGTGCTGGAAAGTGAATCCTATTCTGTCTCGCTGCTTCTCAGAACCATCTTCTGTCCTGTTCTTATCTTCATTCTTTGTTTCTACTTATATTTTATCCATTAAGGCACTGCAGCAGGGTAGGAAGCCTCTGATTTCAGAGATACAAATCGATCTGCAAATGTAAACATTCTTTTCCATTATTTCCCCACCTTTTTTACAATATTTTATTTACCCTGTCAGTTTTCTGAGAATTTAATGTTTCCTAATGATTTCATGTAATAGCAGATTTTGTCAGAAGATACAGCACTTTTCCACCGTGTTACTGCTGTTGGGATACTGGCTTTACAAAAAAAACCCCAAACAAACCAACCTCAAAACACAGAAAAAACCAAACCCAAACCAGTCTGTCTTGCATTCCACCAAACAGGACTGGCTTTGACCTTTAATACTTTTGAGTATGCTACAGGGATGCCTAAAAATTAGACCAGGATCTCGTATATTAGCAAGAGAGTACTTTCCAAGGTCAGAGGTTTAGACTTCATTGTAAAATGCTCTATTACTCTTTCGCATGATGATTTTTAATTATTTTCAAAGTGGCACCAGACAATGTGTAAAGAGAATATATAAGTATATAAATCTATTACGTGGTGATATTTCTGCAGCTGTGTCATTAGTCTGGTACTTCAGCCACCCTAGAAGGTAGGATGGAGAGTTTCCTGGTAATTAGTGGAGAAATTACTCTTTTTATTGTCGCATGGCTCATATTCTTCATTTTCTGACGGGATTCTGCATTGCTTCTTGTTTCCCAAAATCCTGTGAGAATGGTCCTCACCTACAAGGAGTGAGTGATAACTTCTGCAGTACCTCGTGGCAACAGCTAGAAGGGCAGAGCTGCGGCAGGTCTTCGCTGGGTACCTGCAGGATAAGGAGGACGTGCCTTTCTGGATGCTTCGGCGTGTCCCACAGCTCATGTCCCTCCCCGAGGCACTCCAGCCCAGTCCCATCCTGCCCGTGTGGAGTGTGTCACACTCCCCAAAGGCAGATGACTTTCTGAAAGTCTGTCTTTGCAATAAATTACCATATGTGTTTGGGAAGCAGCTATAAACCATTTCATTTTAATTACAGAAATTATGTGTTACGATTTATGATTTACAGTGATTCTGATGTAAGAGGGAAAACTTTGTCTAAATTCATTGTATATGTAAAATATATATATATATTTATAAACTGAAAAATCTAAATGACATAGCTGTTTTCATCCTAATACAGAATAGTGTGTTTCCTCTGGGGTGCTGTCAGCTCTTGGTTCTTCCTCTCAAGATTCAGGGGTGGCTAATGAATCCATATTGTTATGGAGGGAAGAGAGAGATGCTTAAAAGGCCTGAAATGAATTACAGAGCATGTGATTTTGATCTCCCAGTGAAACTGGTTTATATATGGTTATATTTGACCTCCCCAACATGTCGGGTAGAAGGATCCAAACTTACTCTGTCCATGAAAACACAGAACCTGAGGGCTGCACAGAAATTAATTTGGAAGGCTGAGAACAGCCCTGTTAAGAAACTCTTCTATGAGCTTTGTGTGCAGTAACAAAGACTAATACAACAATATCTTATCGTGGCAATAAATGTATTTTTTTTTTCATATAGCATTGAAATTCTAATCGCTCTTGCTCAGTGTTTGGACTAACAGCTGTTGCTTTTCAGTATTAAAAAAAAACAACTTTATTTGGGGAAATAGAAGTGGTGAGTTCATCAACAGTAGCTATTATGCTTGGTTATAAAGGCAGCCTTATTTTAAAGACTGTGTGTTAGTATCCTTTACAAGGTTATAAACAAATGGGGGGGGGGGGGTGTGTTTAATTGTCTTCTCTTTCGTTTTATTATGAAAAAATACATTGTTTATTCATGGAAAAATCTTTCTTAGCATAGAACCTCAGTCTTAGTTTGCACCGAATATTACATCTCGCTCAATTCAAGGATTTAATGAGGCCATACTTTCTTGAATCCTGAGTCACCAGTTCGAGGGAAAGTTAATTTAAATTTATGATAAAATACTGCTGCTCTGCGATTTTGCATTTCTATATACTCCGTAGCATTTATTTCCCCTCTTACACAGCTTAAAAAGATCCCAGAAGGCCTGAAGCCAGGCAGAGCAGAGCTCTGGGTCAACGCGCCGAGGTACAAAGCGCTTGTCTTCAGCAGAGCTTAGCCACGTTACGAGGGATTCTGCCGTAGGGAGATGGTCGAGGGGGTTTCTCTTCTGTTTGAAGAGCTACGTTTCCATCTTCTGAATAGCTGTGTTATTAGCGTTACTTTATGGTTGGTTAGAGGAGCTCAGTAGGATCTTGATGCTGTTTTCACCAGAGCCTTCATTTCGGAATAAGCAGTGACTTAAAGACCTATTTTTAAGTTATGCTTATGACTTCTCTTTGGTTATCAAAACCAGGGTGGAGAAGAAAAACAAAACAAAAAAACCCAAGAATTAGCCATAGGATCTGTTTAATTATTTTCTTGTAAATTAGTTCACTTCAGTCCTAATTCTGTCGTCTTCCCTCGCGTCGAGCAGCCGTTTCTTTTTCAACTGACTCACTGAATGAAATCGCTGAACTTAGTTGCCTACTAAGAGATTTGCTACTGGGGTTTGAGAACTTGAAACTCCTATTGTATGTTTAATATTTTCTCTTCCCTAATACCCAGCTCATCTTTCTTTCAAAACCAGATCTTGAAAACTCCCGGACGAAGATGAGAAGCGCGGTGTCAGTTCGCGAGGGGCAGGGAGTCGTGCTGCTCTGTGGACCCACCCCCCGGGCAGGAGGTAAGGGACCATCCAGGCTTCGTGCTTCAACTGGAGCTGACTGACTGTAAAGTGGAACATCTCCCTGGAAATGTGGAAGAGGAAGCAGGGTTGAAACCTGATTTCTGAAGCAAATACAGACAGAGAGAGTACAAAACTGAAAGAGGGGGAGAGAAGTACTTGGGAGGATTTACTTTTATCTTGAAACACCTTTCCAGTTCCTAGTAATTCCTTTGCACTTAACATGTCTGATTTCTATTATATTTCCAGTAATTGAGTTTCTTCTGGAGCTAAATTTTACCCAGCTTCACCACTGCTGAGCCTCAATGAATCTGGTTTTCTCTATGACTAGACAGTTGCAAAGAGTAGATTGTTGTCTTTAATTATGCTGCTATCTGCCTCTTTTCTTGCAGTCAAGACACTTGTAATGATGCTGCCTTAATTTAAAACCACTTCTGTCTTGAGGGAGGCAGAAAACTGAGCATGTGGAATCTTGGTGGGCCGAAAGTTTCAAGTACATTTTATCGTTCATTCTGCATCTTCAGTCTTTGACTAATTGTTACTGAGCTTCAAATAATATTTGATAGTAACTGGGTTTATGTTTTTAATTGATACGGAGTCTCATTATTGAAGGGCTGTGATGTTAAACATCAGATTTGATTGCAAAGAGAAGGTAATATAAGCTAAACATTGAATACAATAATATAGGTGTTGTGGCTTCTCGATTCTGGCAGAGTCCAAGCAGACACAGCCATAAAGTGGCAATTTTACAACTGTCTGAGCTTGCAGAATTTTTCTCTCTCTAAACTGATACAGACTCTTAAATCATCTTTATAGCCTTACAACAGCTTTGTCTTTCCAGCTGCTGAGAAAATGGGTCATTCTCCCATCTATCTGTTAGAATTAAAATGATTAAATTTTGCTTCTATATGCAGTCCAGGGTCTGAATTTCCCTAGCCATTCCTACACTTGGATCCCTTGCATGGGTATAAACCCAGAGGTGATCACCAAACTGACTACACCTGTGCTTGACTCTTAAACTGCTTAAATTTGAGGTGTTAAACAGGAGGTGAGACAAAACATGCTCATATTGCTAAGAACGAAGGTTCAAATCAACATGTGGAAGAGGTGAGAATTTCTTTTGCAGTCAGCAGATGGGGTAAGATTGACACCACCACCCCCCCATGCCCCCCACAATAATTATGTTGTTCATTCAAAATAGAGAGAGCTGAGGGCTCCCTGAATTATCAAATGGGATTGAGAATTGCTACCAGATTTATTTAAAATACTTGGATTTGTCTGAGAGTTGGAAGATGAGCCATTAAAGTTTTCAGGAGACATGGAGCAAAGTGGAAAAAAAAAACAACAAACCTTTCCTCCTCTTTATTCACTAAAATAGACCTACAGCAGGGTGACATCAAGCATACAGTGCCTCTAGATCTGGCACGGTAGGATGCAGGTTGGTAAGTCTTAGATAAAATATCCATCTGTTAAGCAGAAGTAGTTTGGTAGGAATAGGAGGGATGGTTTAGGAACAGCTGACGTGGCCAGAGGGCTCTGGGGGCTGTTCAGCCCTTTCCAGATCGGTGAGCTGATTTATTTAGGTTTTTCTTTCATTCTGTGGTTGTTGCACTGAGCTATCAAATTTCAGACAATACAAATTTTAAAAGCCTTCTCAAATACCTTGTTTTCCCTATTAGCCCTTGAAATACTGTTCTTTTGTGCTCTGTCACGTTGTGCAATTTCTGAGTTCTTGCCAGCTTAATTGCACTTCTTTCTTACCTTCTCCGTAAGGAGTCTTCAAGAAAAGACTTGATTAAATCGTGATTATTGCTCCATATACAGCATTCCAGCTACAATAGGAACCAGTGTCCATCCCAAAAGAAATACCAGTTTTGTAGCATGGAAGAAGTAAATTGCTTCCCTTGAACAATTTGGCGTATTTTTGACTTTGCTTATCTTAGATGCAGGTATTTACATAAGTAGTATGAATACCCCCTTTCAACAGGGAGCAAATTATTCATGTGGTTAATGGTACTTTTGTCCTTTTGAAGTTTGCTGCTCCAGTTCCATCGGAGTGTGGACACTTGCCATTTAAACCAACAGTGAAACTCCCTTTAGCTGGGACACACCAGGTCATACATGAGCTTGTATTTTAGCTTTATTTCAGTGATGGCTGTTGGTGTACTGTGGGAGGAAGGGGCTGCTTGGTATTTCTAGTTGAGGGTGCACAGATCAGTTTTATATTCCTGTCATTGAACACGAGCTGTAGTACAAACCACGCCAATATTTTCTTTAGAGTTGAATGTATTTTCCCTTTTTGGCATTTCTTTTTTTTTTTTTATCAGCATCTCTCCTTGTTTGAGATGTACTGAATGGGAAATTCCATAAGTGGCTGGCTTTTTTTGTGAAGACTTCTCCCCAAATATTTTACGAGTTTATATGTTAGGTAATGTAAGTAGTATTATAACAGAACAGTGATTTTTGGATAATTAAGATGATCATCTGTCATCGTTCTGCATGACCATACTTCTAGATATCATTTTAATTCTGTTACAGGGAACCTGTTAAAAATACCCTGGTTTTTTTCCACAGATCAGTAAATCATCTCAGCCGCATACTCAAAAGATAAAATGATATCTAAAATTGACTTATGCAGATCTCCTGCTGTCTCTTTCAATTGTTATAACCATTAAATTCTGCTGAACTCTCTGCAGCTATTCTGACTCTTCGGTGCGTTGCTGTTCTGTCATTGCTGGGTTTAAAGGACTGTCGATAAAACAAACATCTCAACATACAGAACTCTATATTGGACAGATTTAACATGCAGCTGGTTAAAAAAAAACATTCATGCGATGCTAATTTTTGTTCCGTTCTGCCAAGAATGGAAAAGGCTAGACATATGGATATCTAAAAATGATTTCTCCACTGTTGACTTTGTTCCAAAATTGGTATCTAACGAGCAACAAAGCCCTGAGTAAAGCAAACCCAGAAGTTCTTTTAGGGTTTTACCTACTGCTACTACTGTGCATGTATCTTGATTCTCATGTAGCTTGTCTTCAGCTATTATTTCTATTTGCTGGATACTTTGATTTGTGTTTAGTACGGTTAGGTTTACTAACCTGACAGTGACTTTGGATTTATGAAGAATATGCTGCTCTTCAGGTAAGGAGGAAGCCACGAGGCATAGTCCTTTTCTGTTGTCTGTGGTGGTTTCAGGGCTGCTTTATGCACAAAGATTATTTTTAGTGGTAAAAGTGAAGATTTGCCTCACGGTTATGCAGACATTTTAAAGCATTTCAGGCTTGCCTGGAAAGAATTAGGCCTTAGTTTTGTATCAGTGGATATATACTCCCTGTTCTCTTCTCACTATGTGGAATATGACCATAACCCACAAGAGTACTTAAGTAAACAGCGAGAGTGTTGTGGAGCTGACGAGCTGTTGCTTAGAAGTTGCAAGAAAATGATGTTTGTCTCATATTCATGATTAGCCTCGTATAATACACGTTCCTATTTCTTGCAGTATGGCAAGGGAAACTTCTACGTGTACAAAGCAGCAAGAATATCTTCCCTCTTACTATCACCCCCTGATAAATACACAATAAATGAGACTGTATTTGAAGGACAGGGATCAATTTAGCTGAGAGCTTATTTTAAAGTTGTGACATACTGGTATGAAACGGTATTAAATCATGAAAAAATAGTTCCCAATTTACTGCTCACTGTTTGGTGTGACAGATCATTCAGTGAATAATGCCATGTCTGTAGCAAATTAGTCTTTAGACTTGCAGATTTTTTGCTGGTGTCTCTTGTATTGCCACGTGGAGACCTGCAAGTTCCAGCAAAACTGTGCTTCATGAATAACATGGCATGGAAAAGTATCTCCTATGCCGGAAACATTTTGATGCTTTGATTCTTTCTTTTCTGCAGCTCTTTGAATATCAACGCACTGTTTTTCAGAGAACTGTAAATTGAATTGATTTTACTTGTTTGGCTTTGGAATCATTTCATGCGCTTAAAACAATGCAAAACCAAACGGATAGAATTTGAGAATACAGTTTCTTTTCTCCTGCCTCCTCAGTGTGTTCTCAGGAGGTGGAAGGCATCCTAGGTTTTCACTTCTACTTTGTGCTTTTGTTGCAGATTGTGGATGACACTCATCTGGGCACGAGCAATAAATCATACTTGCAGTAGGCACTTTATGAGATTTTTGCACAAAAAAATGCGTTCTAAGGAGAATAGCACGTTGAATATTGTAAAAGCAATGGCCTTAAAAATAGCTCCATAGTGTTCTTGAGCTGTTCTCAGTCTGCCAAAGAGAAATGGTATTTTTATTTAAAAATATATTTTGCAATAGTCCTGCTGGTGTCATCATCATCATCTGCACAAATTTCAGCTGACAGTTTGGAATCAAATGGTACCTGAGAGACGGTTGTATTTGTCCATATGAGGGACAATAATACACATTCACAGCTGGATTTTACAATGATTTCTATCTGTCAGAGCATTATTTTCATCACCCGTAACAAACCAGCGCTACAGAGACGCTCTCTCTGCTCTGCACTTTATCGAGTCTTCCTAAAGCACTTTTTCTGGTGATAACCCCGCGTTCCAGGCTGAAGGAAAACAGGCTGAAATTAGTATAGCCTTATTTATACATTTGTGCAACATCTACAGCTATTTCACAGTAGATGTTTTTAAGCTATCATGGAATTGTGTAACTGTCTGGAGGAAATTTTAGCAAAAGATGGAAAATTCCTGTTTAGGAAAGAACAAACTGGACAAGCACAGTATCACTCCTGAACCTGAAAAAAACCAGGAGGAGGCAGCAGTGTGGGAGAAGAGTCTTTTAATGGGAAACTGTGCCTTGGGGGGGTTGGGGTGTGTGTTTCTTGGCAGAAGGTGGGGTGGAAAGAAAGGAGGAGAGAGAGATTAGGAAGAAGCAAATTGCAAGTAAAAAGGCTTAGCTTGATTCTTTTCACTTAACTAGTCCCAGGTGTCTCAGGTATGCCTTGGGGAAAAAGAGGAGAAAACTGAAGAACTGGGTTTGGCCCTCTACCAAAATTACTTTTATCCCTAAATTTTTGCTGTGGGGTTTTTCTCCTCCAGCTATTTATTATCTTCCCTAATAACATATTTGAGTTTTTCCTTGGAAACCAGATTATTGATTAGGAAGAGGCAGGAGAGAGATGGCTGCAGTCCCAGCACACAGTCACAGCTGATCATTACACACTTAACAAGAGTGGGGAAAGGAATTTTGGGTTTTCACAGGGGTCTACCACGTACCGTCTCCTAAATGACAGCAAGACGACCAAATTAAATCCATCACTAATTACTAATTGCACCTATGAACGTCAGTACATTCCTTTGAAAATTTACTCTTGGGTATTTCCATTAGGTTCCTGTAGTTTATCTCCTAAATATTTAACATTCAGAAGAAATCAGATGTGTTTTAGTTGAGCAATAAACTAAACTATCATCTTTCTATCCTCAAAATTATTACAGGCAGGAAGCAATTTGAAATACTTTCAACTATGGAGAGAGCACAACAGTGTTGTTAGAAATGCTTGGAGCAATTAAATGTAAAGTTCTAGGGAGGTGATTAAAAGAACAATTTGTCATTTGAAATGGATATGGCTAATGGGTATGTATTTAAATATTGCTTCCAAAAGCAGTTTCTTACTTTTCTGCACACATCCACAGTAGGAACGATTTGATCGACGCCAGTACGCTTTGAATGACACAGCTAGTCTGAAACAATTAGTTCAGAAATGTGATAAAGAGAAACTAATCCATCATCCCACACAGCTACAGGGGAAGCAAAATTGGGTTTTTATTCAGCGCTGGAACCCAAATGTAGAAAAACATTTTGTTAGATGCTTCCAGTAGCAGCTGGATTTCCTTCGGAGCAGCAAGGAACATTTAACCTGCCAGTTAAGGAGCAGTTTTATATTACAAGGTCACGTTCAGTTTGGAACTCAGCACTGGTTACTGGTCAAATCCCACGTGAGACAGGAGAGGGGAGAGGAGAGAGGCAGCCAGCAAGCAAGGCCATATTGCTGAGCAGCTTTTTCAAGTGCTGTTTGGAAATCACTAATTGGAATTGAAAATTACCAATTGTACCAAATTGTACTTGCAGTGAGGGTTGGGTTTTGTTGTGTTGGGTTTTTTTGTGGTATTAATAAAGAAGTAAAATGCTGCCAGTTTTGAACATCTGTGTTTCCCAAGGATGAGCTTAGAAATGTTTGTATTTTAATTACAACGATGCACTTTGCTTTTAGCACTGCTTCAGAAGACTTAGAAAAACTCTACAGATTGTCAAATATAGAGAAAAAACAGATCTTCAGGGGCCTATTTTACATCACTGGAGCTTGTCACCCCTGGCAGCCGTGCAAGGGTAACCATCTAGTCTGTGCGATTAGTACTTGGCCCGTCTGTGGTCGTGGGGCAAGAGAGAAAAATTTAGGTCATGCTGCAACTTTAAGGAATTGCATCTTTTTTTTTTACATCACACTAGCTCATTTCAAAATCAGAAAATCATAGACTAGTCGGGGTTGGAAGGGACCTCTGGAGATTGAGTCCAACCCCCCTGCCAGAGCAGGATCACCCAGGGCAGCCCACGCAGGAAATGAGTGAACTCTTCCCATATTCCATTTAAAAATGAAAATTAGGTATTAGCCTGAAGTAGGAACCTTGCAGTTTCAGCAGAAACATTTCAATATTCTCATTAAATGTGTAGATTGAAATTGCAAGGTATCGCATCGGTCTCTCACACAGCTCTTGTTGTTTTGGGTGATTCCATACACAGAAGTTGCATGCCTAATTACCTGCACAGCATGCTGAAAATTGATCTTTTATATTTTATCTACAAAATAACCCAACTTTTATGCCAGAAAGATTAATGGTGTACATTAGTTTCAAATCAGGGTGTTTCCATTATAGTCTGGAAATAAAATGAGTTTCCCAGGATACGTTCTTCACTTTTTGTAGCTGGATTCAGATTCCCATCGTGCAATTTACATTTTGGATAAACAAAAATAGCTTCCACCAAAAGAAGAGAGTTACTCTAAAGAGTTTGGAGGGAATTTCAGGAGCATTTATACATCACCAAACTTTTTTCCTCAAGTTGGGCAAATGTTACAACTCTTTTAACCAGATAGTCATTGTCTCACCTTACTCCTGGTGGCCACAATTCAACCCCCACTGTAGGGAGGTTTGGGGTTTTTTTGGTAATTATCATTATTTTTATATAGAAAACATCAACAAAAAGTAAACTACCAGCCTACAGGGTCTAGACAGACTGTACTCTGAAGTGTGACTGTAGCTTTTCTAAATAGCTAAAGACTTTTGCATTGTTAGTGGTATAGCTGCATGCATGCAGGCAATTCGTGATGTCCCTCAGAAATAGTCTTGAGTTTCATTTTGATGATGTTCCCAAACACACTCAGAACAGTTTTTCAGTTTCTGGGCATTTAATGTGATCAAGAATATACCCCAAAACCCTGAAATGATGTACAATTTATTTCCAATAAAGTTCTAGAGGTTTTTTTCATTGTCAAAATGATATAGTTTTTGACAGTGGCACCTAAAGACAGTAGAATATCCAGGTTACATATATCTTAGGGGGATCTCATATTGGGAGTACATCAACACCTTGCCTTAAACCTCCATTATGTAAGAGTTTTATTTGTAAAATAACCTTTAATGGTTTAAAAAAAGGAGAAAGATATGGTTTATGGCAGAGACAAAGTATTACCTGGTTGTTTTGGGGTTTTTTTTTTGGCTAAAGTCTGGGCACCAAGAGTAGCCTTGCAGCTGGTTGTGGTGGCTTGCCAAAGGAGGGAGGTGGTAGGAACTAAATGGAATAAAGTAGCCAGAGTTTGCCCAAGTAAGAAGAGAAGAGTAGTTAATGAGAAGTTTGAAGGTAGTGTGTGTAAGATCAAATACATTATAATCCCCAGGTACAGTGAACTAACCCCATAGCAGCATAATCCTCTAAGGATTAGGCTGCAGAGAACGAAGGACAGTTTACATCTAGGTTAAGAGCATCTTCTGGGAGTTTAATGCACTTTGACATCATGCAGATTACTTTCCCATTCTTAACTAATTTGTTTGCACTTTCCTAGGAGGTCCTGTGCAGACAGATGTACAGAGCTGTCCTCAGCAGTGCTGGCAAATTGACATTGCTGTGTGTGGCTGTTCCCCAAAACCACCCCTGATTGCTTCGTGTCTGTGCCATGAAAGCTTTCTCCTTCCTGAGTGATGCTCAAAGCGAGAGGCTTCTCTTCATTTTCCGTCATTTCATCACAGTTTGAGCTGAAACCGGGCCAAACGCTGAACTAATTGGTTTCTTCCTTAATTACGGAATCTGTCATTATCCTCTTAAAATCAGTGTTACTTTTTCCATTACTTTTAACTCTAAGGTAGAGAATTCAAAATAGATGGGTGTTTCAGATTTCCACACCTTTAATTGCCGTTTCTGTCATTGCTTAATTTTGTCTGATTGCTTTCTTGCAAACGTTGTTTTCTTAAAAGCCATGTAGCATCCTGGGCGTCGGGCAGAGAGCCAGTTGAAGATGGAGAACACCAGGATCTTTCAGCTTCCCCTTGTATCTCTATTACAGAATATTGTCAAATCTGAATTGGAGAACTGTAGGAAATCACACAGAGTTCTGGGTAGCAGGGATTGGCATGGAACTTCTTTTCTTTAAAGAAAAATAAACTCTAAAACCACCAATTATTGTTCAGTCAGCTCGCTGCACTAAAAATCAAGTATTTGCATTTCTTTTCAGGATTATTTATGGGAATATCCGCTTCGCTAATTGAAATCCAATCAATTTTGAACACAAGTCTAAATGTGTTTCAGAACATTGTTCACATCATTTACTTTTGGCTATTTTAGGAATCTCATTTAGGTGTGAAGTGCAGGGCTAGGGGATACAGATTAAGCAGGTCTATAGGGGTGATGGTCCAGAATAGGAGGAGCAAGAGATGACCTTCAGAATTTGTGCATTTAGTGCATAAAACAAACTTTTAATTTTCCTTATAAACAATTTTTAATTGAACACTTAGTTGCACAAAGCACCTGAAACAGTGGGATCGTGCTGAGTGTGCTGTGGCTTGTAGACTGTACGGTAAATAATAATCAAGTAATGCAAAATAAAGAGAAGCCGCCAACCAAGATGTAGTAAACAAATAAAAATTGAGTAATAACTGTAATTTCCAATACCTTATCCATGTATGGTCACCAAATAAGGAAAAAAATGCGTTGGAAAGCAAAGGCTCAGATCTCTGAGGAAGCCCAGGAGAGACATATTACTTCCATTTATAACAGAAAATCAACTGAAAACTTGTAATTGACAGAAAGGGAGTGAGTTTACGTCCCTGGAGGTGCCCTGGGATCAGCAACAGGCAAATAGTGTAAACATAATAAATCACAGAACAAGTTGTTTAATATGAATTTTTTTGGGGAAAATAAGAACACAATTTTGTAAAGTACAATAAATAGAAAATGAGATATTGGCTGTGGGGCAGTGGTAAATAAACACCCTGCGCCTTTTTTCTTAAGAGAGTCGATGAAAATATATGTTGAATGGGAAATTAGGTTTCCAGGAGTGCTTATTCATAGGCTGTTGCAGGATCCAATTAAACTGGAATACACTTTGCGTGGCTTTCATAATCATAATGACTGATTTCACTGAGTTTTCTCTTGACTTAACCCAATATAATAGGAATGAAATCAAGCTGCTTATTTTCCTGCTGTGGATCTGTCCGTCCCCTTTGAATGTTTTGAATAATGTCCTTTTTTTTTTATTATTATTATTTTATTCCAAAAAAAAAAGAGAGAAAATAAAATTTTGAGCTAAGGAAAACAAGTAGCTCAATAAATACAAGAACCAATAAAGCCTGGCTTCACATGGGGTTGTGTCCTGTGGGTGTCTGAGTTTGATGTAGAGCTGGATATACAAAGTATTTTTTTTTCTTACAATTCCTGGCTTGATACCTCATTTGGTCTACAGCCTCGAGATCATTCTCTCTTCATCGACCTGCTCTATAGGAATGGAATTATTCCTTATTTTTCCGGGATTTCCCATATAACAAAACAATACGATCGTTGGCTCCAAAAAGTCATGGTCCTCTTCAGGCGTACTCTTTCTTTGGTTCCTTTTTAAATTATTTTTATTTTTTACATATGAAGCAGCTGGTAGATCTTGAGTAGTGCCAGACCACAGCCAGAACAGTGCCCAGGTGCCACGTCCTTCCTGCACAGTGCTTACTCACTAAGCCCTCTCTGGTCAACAGCAACCCGTCGACACCTACATCTTCACATTTGTGCTGTAAGGTGGAAGAGGACAGAATAATTTTTTTTTTCATTGCCTGTATGAATATTCTTTGCCTTGTGTAGGAGATTCCTGTGGGACATTTCAAAAGTCTTATTGAAGTCAGGCTAGATTGGAGGGTTTTACTTCTTGCTGCACTACCTACCTTATATTTTCTTGGGAAATCTTTGTTGGCCTTCCTTACCATAAATTAATTGCACCTCTCATGTTACATAGGAAGGAACTTGTAGAGGAAGCTATTGTTTCACCTGATGAGACACGCTGCTGGTCCAGAAGAGCAGATGGCAATAAATATTTCCAAATACGACAAAAAATTTAACTCTTGAGAAAAGTCCCAAGACCGTTAATTGTTCATACACACTGCTCCTGCAAAATTCTATTAATGGAAGGGGTGTAAATATTGATAGAAGAAAATTAAATGCAATTATGATAGGCCATTTCATTTGATGCCCTTTTCACATTAGCCAGTCCATAAATATTTTAATAATTTCATTTATTGAGTGTTTTTTCATCTGCACAATCTTAACGTGTGTTAAATTGTCCTGCAGGCTTAGCACTTTCCTGGGTGCATATTCATGCTCAGCTGCGAGGGTGATGAAAATCTCTGCTCTCTGTTTCATGATGGTATCCAAATTTATGCACTTTCAAATTAAACCTGTGCAAAAAAGGATGATCTCAGTTTTGTAGGGGCAGTGCAAATACTACAAGATATTTCACCATGAAGGCAGGTCAATCAAGCTATAATCGTCTCTAATTAGCGCTTGCAGAAGCTGTAATCTTTGTATAAACTTTCAACCGAGCATCATTTGGGTGAAAAATTATTTCTTGCCTAGGAAACTATTAAAAATTAATTTCCTTTGATTCTGTAGGATATAAATGAGATAAGCACGTGGTCTTGCTCATCAAGGGGCTTTTGCCAATTAAAATTGTCACCCAGAGCTCAGAAAAAAACAAATTCTAACGCAGTTTTTGCCGGATCTCTTAGTTTATCTTTTGAAGTGTGATTTTTCCTTTCCAGTGACTGTAACAAATGATATTGAGGGCTCCCCTGCCATATCATACAGAGATTAATTTTTTTTACGGTGTTTTTATGGATTTTTGTGTGGAAAAAAGCCCAAAACATGGTTTTGCTGTGTGGTGAGCCCTCCTGGGAGTTCATGTTTCTTTTGACCTTCCTTTCACTTGTGTACTCCTGTGCTGTTTCTGTCTGCTAAGTGTTGTTGTTAAGCAGCTCTTAAATGAATAATGTTTCTATTTTAGAAAAGTTTGTTCTCACTTTTGCTGTCTGCTCCTATTTCTGTACACATGAAGTCTTAAGTAAAAAAAAATAAAAAGAAGAAAGTAGATAAAGTTATCGTTCCATAAGACACTTTGAATTTCTTTAACCTTTTTCTTCTGGTGGAGGAGATACTGCTTTGGTGACAAAATGGTTTGGGTTGCCTTTTCTTTTGTTTGGCTTGTTTCTGGTACTTCTTAAAATTTCTGGTACTTCTTAAAATTTCTGGTGGTACTTAAAATTTTTCTGTCATTGGCTCCCTGGTCCTGTTTGTTACCTATCAAAGTATTGTATAGAATACAATTTTGTAAAACACACTACTGAAATAAACTGATCTTTGAAGAAAAAAAATGTGAAAACTCTACCTAATGAGTTTTTCTTTTATATATTTTTTTTTTAATTACCAACTAGAATTGTCATTTGCTTGGATCTTTAACGAATATCCATCGTTTGTACAAGAGGACAGCCGGCGATTCGTGTCTCAAGAGACCGGTCACCTCTACATCGCCAAAGTCGAGCCGTCGGACGTGGGGAACTACACCTGTGTTGTGACCAGCACTGTGACCAACACCCAAGTGCTTGGGTCCCCAACCCCTCTCGTGCTGCGCACAGATGGTACGATGTCCCTCTGCTCTCTGAATAAATAGCACATCGAGTTACCAGGGAACCTTTTTCTGTCTCTTGCAGCGTAACCTTTTATGAAGTCTCAGAGCATTGATTGCTTTATAAGAAGATACAGGGGGTTTTGTGTTGCATTCTCTTCTTCCTCTCCTAAGTCCGTTGGCGATTTTGCTGGCAGGTCCCGATGCTTCCCTTCATAAATGGAGCACGAGGGAAATAAACTCAATCAGGAATTTAACGCGGCGTAATGCTAAAGAGAGAAAAAAGGCTTTAAAAACTAAAAATTACCATTTTTGATTATCTCATGTAGGTGTGATGGGAGAATATGAACCCAAAATAGAAGTTCAGTTTCCTGAGACACTTCCTGCAGCTAAAGGCTCAACTGTGAAGCTGGAATGCTTTGCACTGGGAAAGTAAGTGTTTGACCCATGGTGAAAGTTGAAGCACATTAGGGCTCATCTCCACAAGAGAGAGGGAGTTCCAACAGTCGTTTTGACAGTGTTTTTCTAAAGACCCTCTCACCATTATTGCCTTGGAATAAAAGGGCAAAGAATCTTGGGAGTAATTTTTGATTGTGTTTAGAATTTAAATGTACGTGTTGCCAACACATTTAATTTCAAATTATCTTGAAGAAGACCAGTGCAGTTTTGCATATATCCTTTGACCTAGCTCTGCTTTGTCTGCGTAGAAGGAAATGTTGTTGAAGTCTGCGCAAATTCTGTCTGAATTTTACTGTTAAATGAACTTGATGCTTTCATAATATTGCTCTTCCTTTATAGCTGAAATAAAGATTAAAATGCATTCGTCTTCTGAATATTTCACACCCGATTGAGATCTTTTCTCTTTCACAAATGATCTGAGAATGCATTTATGTTTCTGTAAATGTATTTACTCGCCACTTTGTGGTTTATTTGCAGACAGCTTTGTCAGGTGTTGATAATTTTAAGCACCAGATTGATAACTTAATCACATGCTATGGCTTTGGTTCCCCAGCTGGGTGAGTGGAAGTTTTACAAAGAATGAATGGCTGTTGTAGGATGGGAGTTTCAAAAGACTTGTCTTGATTCTTCTTCCATGGAAGTCACTGGTAAATCTCCCCTGTCTTGAAGGGAAGCCAGTGCTGGTGTACAAGAAATTTTACAGTTGTCTTTCTTTCACACAAACATGTTCAGGGAAAACATGGTACCGCAAATTAGAGCGTATGAAACAGAATGGTAGATGTAAATCAGCTGCCATAGCATTTGACCATCTGTCATATATGATATGAATACCACTTTTAAGAGAAGCTTTTAGTCACTTCTGAGTTTTAGTCTGTATTAGTTTAAGTTTCTAATTTTGATAATCAAGTACTTTAACCAAAGCTGTTTAAAATCCCTTTATTTTCTTTTTTAGCCCTGTGCCTCAGATTAACTGGAGAAGAACTGATGGTCTGCCCTTTCCAAGTAAAATAAAACTGAGGAAATCCAATGGCATGATAGAAATACCTAATTTCCAGCAGGAGGATGCAGGACTATATGAATGTATTACTGAGAACTCAAGAGGGAAAAATATTGCAAGAGGACGTCTCACTTACTACGGTAGGAAACTTTCTCCTTGTCTCCCACCCTTCTTTCCACGTGAAATAGAAACCACAACAGGGTACTTTGGGGTTCAGTTTCTGCAATACCATCAAGCATTAGAGCTTGGAAATCCGTGGCATCTTAACTACTTGCAGAGAATGAGAACTTCTGCATCTTTTATTTTTTTCCACATAGCATTTGTAAGAAATTTCCAGGCTCAAAAGGGTTGCTAAGAGTATTGTAGGAAGTGCTTGTGCTTACTTTTCTATAATGGAAAGACTTTTTTTTTTTTTAAAGCACTTCTTACTGGTCCATTGGTGAAACCTTAGATTTTCAGTCAATAGGATTTTGGGGGGGATCATTTAGGCCTTGCATATACAGGAAATACAAGTTTTATATTACTTTAGGAAGAGAGTACTGATGGATATTGTCAACCCTTTGCTTTCAAAACGGCCAATTTTATTTTAAATGAGTAAATAAATGAGAGAATATAATCCAGCGTAGGAAATGAAATAATAGGAAATTTAATAGCTGGAAACAGACAGAGTCTCTTGTGCATTTAAGGCTATAGAGTGAAATGAATATCAGCAAAGCACATTGGTGGTGTTTTAAAGCTAGAGTGATCTGCAGCAAAGTGGTAATTGACAATTTTTGTTAAAGCCAGATCTCAGCAAATATAATTTTCTTTAGGTAAATGGCAATTGAAGGAGTGTTTCAGGCACTGCTTTGGAATGCTGTTCCTTATGTAGGAATATTTGAGCAAAGAGTTCTTATTTTTTTTTAATGTTGTATAGAAGAGCATAGAACTTTGCTACTGTACAACTTCAAGCAAATGTTCATTCCATTTATTACTTTGGTGTGGGAAGCTGCTGTTTAGTAGAACACACAGAGTGCTGCAATGTAGATTTTAGTCAACGAAGATTTTCATTTAAGGCACACCAGATTTTATAAGGAGGAAGGAAAACAGACTTCTCTCCCCCTACCTCAGCTTCCAAATGAATAGTTACACTGAAGCAATTCCCCATCGTTGGAAATGTTCAAAGTTAGTTGGCCGGGGGCCTTTGAGCAACCTGGGTTTTCCAGATACTCGTTGAGATTTACAACATTTTGAGGAATTTTATGAATAGCACAGGGCAGAAGGTCTAAGGTGCTTTGTCTACCAGTGTCATCTCTCATTCATAGAATGTTTTTAGTTGGAAGGGACCTTTAAAGGTCATCTAGTCCAACTCTCCTGCGGTGAGGAGGGACATCTGCAACTAGAGCAGGTTGCTCAGAGCCCCAGCCAACGTGACCTGGAATGTTTCCAGGGATGGGGCATCGACCATCTCTCTGGACAACCTGGGCCAGGGTCTCACCACCCTCAGTGTAAAAATTCTTTTCCTTCTCTCTAATCTACATGTCCCCTCTTTTACTTCTAAAGCCATCATCCCTTGTCCTGTAGCAACAGGCCCTGCTAAAACGTCTGTCCCCATCTTTCTTATAGGCCCCCTGAAAGGCCACATAAAATCTCCCCAAACTTGGCACTATGCATTTTATTTTATAGAACCATTCTGGTTGGAAGAGACCTTTATAAAGTGACTTTTGTTCACTACTTGAAAGTTTCAAACAAGTTGTGGTTTGTACATCAGTTTGGCTCAGTATTCCTGCTCCAGTTTTAAACCAGGGAGGTTGCAAGACAACAGCGGTGTAAACTACATATTAAATACCATAGTTTTAGTTCATTAGCTCTTGTATGCAATTACAACACTGATTTGAGATATGTGACCTGCTTTCCATATTTTGGGTTTGCTCATTAAAGGACTTGGAGCTGAAACAAAGAATGTTGCTCATCAAAAAAACAAGGGAGGTGCAGTTTTGTGACAAGTGAATGAGCGTGAACGTTTTAATTACAAATCTAGAAAGAGATTTGAACCCTCAAACAGAGTTCATATTCCAATGTAAATGTCTGCTTGTATTAGATTCATCCCTAACGTGGATGTTTAGACTAAAAAGAATAATGAGACCTGTAATGGCATTAATGACATTCCCAACTGTTTTCATTCCAGTCATTCTGCTTAATGAGACCCATTCTGCAGAATTAAGTAGACTTAAGTAATCTTTCTTATTGTGTTACTTGCTTTGTTGTCTCAACTAGAATGCCAACGAGTCTGCATTCAGGAATAGGATTGTTTTAACACTTTTTGGTAATTTGAAGGATTTTCATTCTGTTTGTGGATTAATACTGTACTATAACTGTAGATAATATCTTCTGATGGCTTGCCTCTGCGTCTGATACCAAAGCTCAGAGATCTGTCTGGTAAAGAAATCTAACCATCTGCCACTCAGTCTTCCGATAAAAGATTGATATTTGAGGAAGTTGTTCTAAAAGCAGATGAGGATTTGGGGGAAATTAATGCAATATACTGAAGACTTTGAATAAAAAAATAAATAAATCCATCTGCCAGAAAGTACCAACTCTGGCAAAGAGGACTCAAAATCTGTGTGGTAATGTTAGTGGATGTGGGCTGCTCTTAAAACATTTTGCTGGTAGATGTATAAGACGTGTCTGCTAATCATGTATGGAAAAATATACACAATGGACAAATTCGTTTTTATTTCAACAGTGAGAACATTTACTTTTCTCTCCTCAAAAGAACAAAGCACAGTTGTGGTTTACATGAAAAAGGGTTTTTCATTTTCCAATTTTTCATGGTGAAATAATGTGAAAAATAAATCTTCAGGGAAAAAAAAAAATAAAATTTTCCAAGTGACTGAAAAATAGAATAATTTCCTTTCTGTTCAGATTTTAATTGTTTGTAAATGAACTATAAAGCTAGTCCTAAACAAAAGCTTGAAACATTTAATTGCTCTGCTATCAAGAGAAACATTGTTATTCTCCTGATTTGTTTTATGAACTGAAACTGTAAAATTTGAAATCTGCAAATTGAGTTTGTCAGTGCATAAATTGTTTGGTTAAAAAAAAAAACAACACTTACGTTTTCTATGCTATCCTGCCTCTTGTCCCAATAATGAATTACAGTTTTGAAACCAGAAAGCACTTGAACATAAGGCTCAATGTTAATCAGGTCCATAGTCATTTTCTCAAGAATGCTTATAAATACGTTTGGTCTAGAAATTCTGTGCACATCTGTAACTCCCTTCATCAAAAATAAAATGGGCCTGTTTCTTTTAACTTAGTGTGGGTTTTAAATAGAACTCTTAACTCATAGTTTAAGTCGATAATTAAAATAGATACTTTAAAACACATACTCTGGGCTCTTTCATAACATCGCTAACAGACTATTAATCTTCCTTCTTTCTCATGACAGATTTTATCAAGAAAACCCCAACATCATATGTTCAGTTTGTTGTCATTTGTACAGTTCCAGCATTTGTTTAATGCCAGTTTTCTCCTCAGGGGAGTTCAGAATGTGCTAAAAATAGAACAGGATTTTGATTTTTAACTTTGATTTAATACAAAACGTGAATCTATAAATAATCTGCTTTCACCTTATTAGTACATTCCTTTGTCATCTCTATTAGTCCTTTTCTATAAAGAGCTGAGAGGAGAAGAAGAAAAAAAATCACGGAGATGTTTCACAGGCTGGAAAAATGAGATATGAAACAATTATATTTTTGTATTATAAGATTCAATTAAACATGGAACATGGTAGAAATACATGAAACAATTAATTTAAAGTATAATTGAAGAAAATAGATTCTTAATTAGTGCATGCTCATTTAACAGAACTCGTTCTTGACAGTACCCAGGTAAAATGTTTAGAAAGGAAGAAGAAGTTCTGTTGCTGTTCTCCTTTTTCTCTGCAGTGGTGGTCTGCAGTAGCAAAGGGGAACCCCCCAATTCTTTCATAGCATAGACTTTCCATAATTTTTTAGTATAGAAGAAAATATTTTTATATTTCTTTAATTATTTTGTTAAAACGTACCACCAAAATTATACTGAAATGACATTATTCAGGTATGTGGAAGACCCTCACTGAAGCATAGTTTTTTTCTGTCTTGCTTATGGAGATTTCTTCAAAACATTAACTACAAAACTATAAGTGACTAAATACTATCAAGGAGTTGCTGAGTTTCACCAACATAGAGTTTAATTGTGGGTGCTGTCTGATGATCTGATTGAACAGATTGTTCATATTTTTTACATGCTAAATTTTTCCCCAATGATACAGCAATTACCTGTTGCTTCTGAGCATTTTAGGTTTTGAATGGAGGTGAAATAATGGACGTCTTCAGGCATTTGTGAGATGCTTCTCTAGGCCCAGTTGTTTTATCAGGAAAAAGTTATTCGTGCTTAAGGTCATTTTGAGTTTTGAGGTAAAATCAGGTTCATCACTGCCATAGACATCAATGGGAGTGTCGTAGTTTGACTTTCAAATATACTACCTAAAAAAACGAAGGTCACAATTCCTGGTTGTTTGTTGGTTGGTTGTTTTTTTTTTCCCCAGTATGCTTCATAGCTGCTTTCTCTTAAACTATGGAGAGTTGTTCTTGACTCTGCTTTATTGCCCAACTGCTGAGCTATCCAAAAGTATTTTCAAAGGAGATTTCCAGTCCACCTTTCATACTGTAAATTTCGAAGTAAAGATAGGTGTATTAGCAGGTTATGTTATGTGTGAGCCCCCATTAGGGACTGTTCTGGAAGAGCTTCCCATGGTCTTCTGCCTCCAAGCAGAGGCATGGCACACATCAGTACTCTGCGGGAGAGCACAGAGCTCAGACAAAAGTCATGGGCCTGAAGCTCTGCCTTTCCTTCATGCTATTCCTATGGCTTGCAGAATTAAAAGGAGATTCTTATTGGAGTCTCCTGCTCTGACATATGTAAAAATAGGTGTTGACATGTATCGTGTATGGTACCTCACAAATTATTTACAAATTACATCTCAGCACAGCTTCTGGGAAGTGTCAGCTTCTTCAGCCATTGCTTCCAAGAGCTTCAGCACAGTCACTTATTGCAGTCGGTCTTCATTGAAATCATCCCCCAGAACAGTCATTGCAAAAGGTTTCTTTAAAGTCAAAAAAAAATCATTCTTCCTTTCCCTATGACCTACTGGGATGCCCTAGAGTGTAATGAAACAACAATTGTTTTCATCAGGAAGACCTGTCTGGCCTGATTAGCTGGAAGAAAAGGGTGATTGTAGCCACCAAAAAAAAAAAAAGATGGCTGAGTCTTCTCACTGGGATAAATTTTATGAGGTTACACACTTGTATCACTTCTTGCCCGTGGGACCTTGAGGATTGCAAGGAGTATTTGAGGTAAAAGCAACTGAAGCAAAGTACAAGCTGGTGCTTTTCCAAGAGACTGGCCGTGCAGCTGGAGGCTAACCTTCTTTAGAAAATCAGTCACCTACAACTATTTCATCCTAAGGGAACTTTATATGAATCTTTCATGAAGATTGCACTGCAAGTTCCAAAGAATTCTTGATATTCTTACGCAATATGGATTCCTGTCACAGTCTCAAACCCTGCACTAAGAACTCCATTAAAATTAACTTCTGACTTCTCAACTTGGACAACATCCCGATGAAAATATGTTGCCTGCCTGCTTATTCCATGCCTAAGAAGAAAGGAATGGTGTCTTCTTAGGATGATCTAAGTTGTACACCAAGCCAGTGCAGTTGCTCCACGAGAGAATGAGGCTTTTTTACCGAGTCGTTGGTGTTCCTTCAGGAGCACACATATGGCAGTGGTGGTGGAACCAGGTGTTCCAAGCAGGTAACATTTATCTAACTGTGACTAGACCTCAAGAGGAATAAAGCTGCATATTCAGGACCATTTAGGTACAGGCAGGAAGAGCTCTAATAAAAAGGGAAGTGCTGGGCTTGGCAATTCATGCTTATGTTTTGATCTTGTATGGATTGCTGATAGCATGACCTTCTGTCTGCACTTTTCTCAGCTGCTGCAATGTGGACACCGAGTATTCAGTGGAATATTTCCAGCTGGAATTGTTTCTGTTTAGCTGCCTTTTCAGAACTGGTTATTTGAATTGTTCTTCTTCAAGGAGTTTCTAATACTTTCACAGCCTTCTCTAAGGACTTTGAGATGTGGCAGATTGAGAAGGGTATTTTTCCTTCTGCTAAATTCCTTCATCAGTAATTTGAAGACAAAAAGAGCCTTCTTCAAGAAAATCACTAAATTCCTTATCCACACTTGCAAATGAACGAGCACCATAGATTTCTCACATGGTGACATAGAAAGCTCTGTTCTGTTCATTGCTGGTTTGAGTGGTTGTCTTGCTCCCACGCTTTCCAAAAAGACCCTGTTTATCATATCTACCATGGAGAGCTGTGAAACCCTGCTATGGAGACTGTCTGACATGTAGAGTCCTAAAATGAAGATTTATGGTGCGGACAATGTTCCTCTTATCAATGGAACTGAATCCAAGATCTTGACCTTGAAAATAGACTATAGGTAACCTACTTTCAAGTGGAGATGGGCGGCAGATGTGAAATATTGCACATGTATGGATCCATCAATAATTCAAGCTGCATAAATATTTAGGTATGCAAAGTGCAGGAAGCACGTCGACATGGAGTCCTGAGCTTTCATCCCCTTGACACATGTGGGGCAAATACGCTGGATGACAACGGTGAGAGAAAGCAGTGGCTCGTTCTTGAACTCCAGAGCTGTGATGTTAACTTTCAGGATTTAACCAAAGTTAACACCAGTAAGATAGTGCATTTGTCTGATGGAAAGATAGGGTTATTTTGATGTTTGGAGCTGACCTCGATAAAGAGAGTGTAAAAAAATGTCTCATCCCCAAATCGGTGAACGGTGTTAATCCTCATGTAGTACAAGGGACGTGCAAAACAAAAGTAGTAACCAAGGGTTTCACTGGCAGCAAATACTGGTCGAATTCCAAAACCTCCCTAGTTCATATCTCAGTGAATACGTTTGAGTAAGTTCTTCTGTGAGAAGTTAATCCTGAGTATGTATGCATAAATCAGAAATAGTCTTAATCCTTGTTATCCTGAACGTACAGTACTGTACGTGATCGTGTTGAGATCTTATCGCTGCACCGCAGAATATCTGATGGAGAGAAAATTTGTATGCTAGAAAAGAAGGAATCTCTTTAAACTAAAAAACCACCAACCCTCATGCAAATGTTGGTCTGCTGGTCTTGTGCTGATGGCGCTGGAATAGGTTCAGCCCTCTCAGCTGTGCTGCAGACCTCCCTTGTAGCCATGGGAGAGTCAGTCATTTCCCTGGCTGGAATTAATTGCTGGTGGAACTCCATCAGATGAGGAAGTTCAGCGAGTATTAATCTGACCTTCTGTGCTTCCCAATCTCTATTAAGTAATATTTTCCTCTATCACCAGGGACATTTTTGTATTTTTTTTCTAGTTGTTTTGATATGAGAGTGTTATAAGATTTTCCTAAATTACCAATTTATGAAAATAAGATAATCAGATTGACTCTGGAAACTTCCTTTGCTGTACATTTGCAACCAAGTTTCATCCTCCTTTTTATCTGTTTTCTCCATATGTAATGTCCAGAATTTATCATTTCTGGGAGAAATAGCATATATTGAGATTATAAATTTTCTAGTAAATTGAATAAATTCAAAGAAAATTCAGACGAACTAGCTGTGTTGTGTGAAATAGCACTAAAGGAATAAACTGCTGTTGTCTTTCATGCAGTGATGTTTATTTGCCAAGTGAGGGGATTTTTAGCCTAGGGAAGCTGTGACAGATATTTCAAACTCTATCTTCACAGTTTTAATTATATTTCAGGTAATTCTGAAGGATATATGGTATTAATACATGAAAATTTTCATTAAATTAGTGATTTTTATAGACTTTCTTAAGGTCATATTCAGGTTTGCAATACCCAAATGCTATGCTAAGACTAATGCTTTCAAAACAACTCCTACACCCATCTATTCATCTCGTTAAGTACCAACTAACACTAGAAAACAACTGAAGGGATGTTTAGAACTAAGGCTTCCGTGCCATTACCATTTTTTTAGGACTTAAAGGATTCTCTTCAGCATTAGTTTGATGATTTTGCTTCATCAATTCTTTAATTCCAGTATCACCCCCAATTTCTTTATCTTACATTTACGTCAAAGTCGTGTTGTTTAATCATTAGTGGGTTTAGCATTGCTTTCACTAGTTCAGCTTTAGTGATCTGTAATCCTGATTTTCTTTTTGTTTACTGCTTGTAATAAAGCTTATAAAAGGAACAGTAAGCAGTTTGTTTCATTAGGTGATTTGAAGCACAACCAGTGAGGAGAAGCTCTGTTGGTACAAACCAGTCTAAACAGAGAACTGAGGAGTGCTGTGCAAATTAACCCTTTGATTCACACAAGGAACAATGACTTGCTTAGGGTCTTCATTGTTGATATGTATTTCATCTGCAGCAAAACCTCACTGGATCCAGACGATAACAGATGTTGAAGTTGCTGTAGAGGACACCTTATACTGGGATTGCAGAGCAAGTGGGAAGCCCAAACCATCGTATAGGTGGCTGAAGAATGGAGACCAACTGTCAATAGAGGTAACATTCTGTTTTCAAAACATGACGCTATGTAAAATTAATGATAATTCATATGAGAATTTGCAAAGGGTCCATGTAACAGAGAAATATTTGATACTGGGTTTTGTACATTTGTCAAGAGCATCCAGATGGAAACTTCAAAAGCTGAAACAAAACCAGAAGCAAAACCAGGACCAGAAACAAAAAGATAAATTATATTGTACAAAAACATCCCAGCTAGAAGCAGATTAAAAAGCAGTGATAGAACCGTAGAAATAAGTATGTAAGGAAAGACTGCAGAAGAAAGTTTAGTTACAGTTAGACATTAAGATCCATAAATGAGGGATGGAGAAATTATTTTGTCGTACTTGCTGTTGACATTCCATTAAAGGTAGTGAAAAAATGTATTCAAACTTCTTGATGAAAAAAGACAAAGATCCTAAAAATTCATAGGGTCACTATTACTTGATACAAAGAATGAAATACAAACATCAATGTAACATAGGTGTTGCTTTAATACCATTGTTGAAGCAAATGAATGGAAAGTAAAGCATTTGGTGACAGGAAAAAGAGTCTGTGCTTAGGTGAGATACTTGGTCTCCCAGGTCAGAAATGCAGAAAAGCACCTGATACCCATATTGATCTCACTGCTTCATTGAGAAACCTGCCAGTTCACATTATCAGGAGTATAAACTATGGGCACTAGTCCATTGCAGGAAGGAATTTTGCCCTTGGCCAAGGTGTTGTGCTGAACGTTGGCACTCTCAGTTGAAGAAGAAATAGCGACTGCTCAAGTGAACTCAGTGGATGACTATGAGAAGTGATCTAAGCACTGAAAAACATTTCTTGCTATTCAGAGTGTCCTAGTTACACACTCACTAAAAGGAATGGTAGCGTTTTGTGGACAGGTTAAATGAGGGAGCACAACATCTTGTCTGAGTGATTTATGAGCATTGTTACCATATCATATAAAGTCACTGAGGTAATGTGCTGCTTTTTTTTTTTATATACCTTGGTAAGTACAGAAATATCTTCCTTCATTCAGTCTTCCTATTTCTCTACCTCTGAGTCGTGGTGTCCAGCCTTTTGGCACAGTGTCAGGGCACAAGCCTGACTTACTCTGGAAATGTTAAAGGACTGTGAACTGTGGGGGTAACTCTTTGAAAGCCGGTGCTGAGGAGACATCATAAGAGTTCTCTGTATATAGTGATGTTATCTTCAGCTCCTTGACTGCAGTAATCCTTCTGCTGGGGTTTTTCTGCTTAGCTCCCCTTCTCCATAAACAAAACTTCTGCATTGAAGAGTCAGAAGAGTAGCTGGGGATGCTAGAGAGAGGATGAAGGCATGGAGACTGAGGCTTGTTCCTCTTTGAGATTGTCCCCTCCTTTGTCTAACTGGCTGAGCACCTTGCAGTAAACTGGGAGGTGACCTGTCAAGGAAAGAGCTGAGCTGAGGGAAACTGGCAGGTGACCTGTCAAGGAAAGAGCTGAGCTGAGGAGAGCTGTGCTGGCTGCCCATAGATAATCAGAGTCACGCTGCAGCGGGGCCAACTGCAAGTACATGCCCTTAGGAAGAGGCAGAGAGTGAGCACCATCGCATTAGGCCTGGTGAGCCATGTCCAGATCCAAAACCAAACAAAAAAAATAAACCAGAAAATGTTTGTGAGCAAATAGTTTGTTCTTTTGTCCATTATTGTTTCTCTGGTTTTCGCCAGAAGAGAAGCTCCTTTGGTTTTACCTTTGTCTCTGGTACCTTTTCTTACCAGTTCCTGCCACTCTGCCCTCAAGTTAGTCACTTTTTCTCATAATTCATCTAGCTACCCATGGAAAAGCAAGGTGAGAATATCCCTATACTTCAGTAGCTCTGTTGGCTCTAGGGCACTTCTGTGTCTTCTGTTTAATGACTGTTGGAATTTTTTTTCTGCATAGTACTAGAGAGAGCTCATTAGCAAATGGCATGTGTGAAATCTCTAAATAGCACAAAATGCCAGTGCCATCTGTATAGTTTGGATGCTCTGGTCTGTGGTGAGGAGCCTAGTATGATTTTGTCCACGTTTCTGGGGAAATATGAGGGTATTTGAGATTGCAAAGCCTCTGGTGAAACTGAGTTTGAATTTCATGCACTATGTTGCCAAGGCTCCATATTTGATCACTCTTGCCATACTGTGATGTGGTCGTGTCACTTATTTTAGACCCGTTCTCATGATTATGCTGTTACATTTACCCCATTTATTGTATTTATGCAGCCCTATTTGTATTTCTTACTTATCTTAAATTTTTCACAGGAAATATATCATCAATAAAGGTATTTTTCTTAATATTCAGGGAAGGATCCAAATTGAAAATGGTGCACTTACAATATCAAATCTAAATCTGACAGATTCTGGCAGATACCAATGCATAGCTGAAAATAAACATGGTGTCATCTATTCAAGTGCAGAGCTCAGGGTCGTAGGTAAGATTTTCCTTTTTGGCTAAAACACAAACCTCATTCTCCCTCTTCACACCCCCGCCACCTGCCTCATGTTTTCCACCTAGTCATGATCTCACATTGAACTCGCTCGGATGCCATCGCCGGAGCGAATATTTTTGTCAGCCCTAATATCTTTTATCTGCAGCGCCGAGGAGTTGACTGATCTGCTTCCAGAAGATTTGCAGTCCAATCGTTCATCGCTTTAAAACAGAAGGCAGCTAAATTATTCATTAGGGAGAGAGCAGGGATGGGGGCTTGGACACGGTCCCCAAGGTTAAAGCCGCTCGCGTGGCCTGGAGGCAGCGCTGGTTCCTCACGCCGGGCACCGGCACTCGCCTTCTGCACTGTGGCTCCCTGGGGATTCGGAAGCAACAGGCAGCTCTGATGTACAGCCTCCCTTGATCAGGGGGAGACAGGGTCATTCAAACAGCCTGTGCTCCTGTCTCAAGTACTGATGACTCTGTAATGTCTGTAAATACTTAAGGGCTGGGCGTCGAGAAGGCAGGGACAACCTCTTTTCACCTGTGCATTGTGACAGGATGAGGGGCAGTGGATTCAAGCTGGAGTACAGCAAGTTCCTCAACGTGAGGAAGAACTTTCCTGTAAGAGTTGTAGAGCATTGGAACAGACTCCCCAGAGGGGTTGTGGAGTCTCCTTCTCTGGAGACTTTCAAGACCTGTCTGGATTCATTCCTGAGTAATCTACTCTAGTTCTGTCCTGCTCTGGCAGGGGGGTTGGACTCGATGATCTTCAGAGGTCCCCTCCAACCCCAAACATTCTGTGATTCTTTGTTTGAGGGAAACGCTGAGCTTTAGAGTGCCTTACACACTTGTATGCCTGCACGACCTTGTGCTTGTGCAGTGTGCCTTGGGGATGGGAGTTATTTCCTTTCTGTTGTCAAGATTGCCATCGATCAGCAGGCTGCTCCCTCAGCCTTGGTCTCCTAAAATGCTGAATTTCCTCTCAAAGTTCACTGTTAGTATGGGTAGAAGCTACGTGCCTTTTCTTAGCTGCTACTTAGTGCAAACTATACCCAGGCAGAATGAGCTGCGCTGTAATTTTGTGTCATCTGACATCTCCCATCTAACATGCATTGTCACATGGAACTAGAAGCCAGCCAGTCCCTTGAGTTTTGATGAGACTGCTGGTGTGGGCTGCTCTCCCTGGACTTAGACAAGTCATGTACATGCACATTCAGGCAGAGGCTTAGTGCACACTGGATTTGCTAGCTTGAGCTCAGATGAAGTTGGTGTGATCTTCTGTGCGTGCTCCATTAGGTGAGGCACTCTACACAACTCAGACCTTTACTTTTCTACCAGTATGAGGAGAAGAAATGCTTAGTTGTCCAGCAGAAGATCCGTTTAACCAGTTCATGTTTCTGATTATGTTTGGAATCTGAGAAGTGTTATTTAAGTGCTAAACATTAGTATCATTAATATAATTAAAGGTGCTTTGTCTCACTGTTACTATCCCTTCTGTTTTAGCTTCTGCTCCAGATTTTTCCAAGAACCCAATGAAGAAACTGATCCAGGTTCAAATAGGCAGCACAGTTGATTTTGAATGCAAACCCAAAGCTTCCCCTAAGGCCAAATGCTCCTGGAAGAAGGGAGGTGAGCAGCTACATGAAAATGAAAGGTACCAAGTTACATTGGTTTATTTGTTTTAGTCTTACAAAAAGCTTGTTCGTGCCTTTTTATGCAGTGGTGTTGTCTGTAGGTCCAATTAGTTGTAAAGTCTCTCTGAAGTCTGTCTAGCTGAGAGCGTTGCTTGGTTGTTTTTTAATTGTTACTGTATCTGAGCACTGAGAGTACCTGTATATTGCTTGCTTTAATGTCAAGGGACAGATTTGCAGTTCAGTGTAGAGTTTGGCCTGATTTAGAGAGAATCAGCTAGAGACAGAAGACTGGAAAGGCAAAGCCTATAAAACAGTGTAAAAAGGTTTCAACAGAATACCCTGAAAACGTTGGCAAGGTGAGGCCTGTTACAGCCGTGGTCATGGTGTGGCTGAGAGAGGGGAAGAACCAGGTTAATAACTGGGATGTCCAGAATAGCAGATGAAACCAGGAAAACACACTTTCAGGTTCTTTTCAAGCACCAGTGTGCTTTACCTACCAGCACTATCAGACGTTGCTATTGCTTTGGTGTTCCCACAATAGCGAGCGTGGTTGGGAGTTAACAAGTCTCAGTGGAGAGCCTGTGATTCACCTACATCCCTGGCTGTTCACTTCCAACAACATGTAAACAGTTTTCCCAGCAATAACCATTAAAGCATTATTGAATTAGTCATCAACTACACTTGCACAAGGCTACTGATTAAATCGCATTACCAAACTATACAGAAGGGTCCCTCTCTGCTCCAGAGCAGCTCTTTGCTTCTCCCCTCTCCCAACCTTAGGGATTGCTGCCTTTTGGAGCTCTCTGGTTTATATTTCAACATTTGCATAGACTGAGAGTTTCAGGTAGTGAACTGGGACAGGAAAAAAAGATTCCTTGGCTAAAAGGTGTAATTGAGATAGTTAAATGTCAGATACTGCATCAAACCAGGAAGTTTGGTGCTTAAGACATTCCAGCTGCAGCACTTCAGCGCTCAGTATGTGCTGTAAGAACTCAGAGGAGCAGAATAATTATTTGGGAGTTTAGTCTGCCCTGAGGTCAGCCTTTCTGCAGCTAGGTGCTGGAGTGTCTGAGTCAGATACAGACTGTAGTCACAGCAACAGCCGCGGGAAGTCACAGGGTTTGCCTGGGAGCAGTGAGGACAGGATGACTGCGAGTGTTCCTCTTGCGATGCTCCGGTATCACCCTCTCCTTAGCAGGGTAATTCCGGGACAGTGATATCACTGAAGCATCCAAAAGTCCAGACATGAGGCTGAGGAAACTGAACATTTTGGTTTTGAAGGAGGATTGCTGCGGCAGCGTGTTGTGGTTTTTATGAAGGCACCCCTGCTCCTCTAGGCCTTTTTGTTAGGTTTTACAAAGCTTAGCCTATTTCTGAACCAGGCGAAATTCTTCTAGTCCTGTTACTGTAAAACACCATGTCGTGGTTTTGGTTTGAAATTCCTAAATGCAGAAGAGGCTGCCAGGTAAGTCAGAACTTTTAAGAGACTTGTGATTAAGACCATTGTTTGCTCCATTGGTAAAGCTAGAGCTTTCTCCTCATACCAGAAAGGTTGGGACACTTGCTGTCACCTAGATCTGGGCAGCTCTGACTCTTCCTTTGCAGGGTCCACAATAGTTTCCACGTATTCAAGTGTTAAGCATTCTCAAACGTGGCAATTTGGCAGAAGATTAGGCATCTGTCATTACAGAGCTTGACGGGGCACCCCAGACTCCCTGGCTGGGCTGCCTGCCTGCAAGCAAAATGTCATTCAAAGTAACACTAGTCGGTTTTTCTTTCTATGTGAAGCCTCCCAGCATCTCGTGCATAGCACCTGATTTGCTCTATTTAGGAAATTTTCTAATTTCTGTTTCTCTTCCTGCCTGTCTCTTTTGTTGGAGCTGCCTATCATCAGTCTTCATCTAACCTGTTCAGTTCATGTTAGTCAAAGCTGCCAGGCATGCCTGGACCTCGAAGGGCTCCACACATGTCCAGAAGGTTGTTTCAGCCACAGCTTAGGTCCTACTTTGTGAGCTTTCTGTCTGGATGGGCATGAGATCTGGTCTTAATGGTTGCTTTGGGTTGCTCTTCAAAAGCAGTACCCACCAGTTTCCTTTGGGGTGATGGTACCAGGCTAAAGAAAGCGAGGTTTGTTTTCTGCAAATGTACTGAGTGCACGTGATGCTGCCTGCTTAGATTTATGAACAGAAATTCTTGCTTTTAGTCGTGTAAAATCCAGGGATTTCCAAAATCTGGCCCAAAGTGTCTCCTGCTGTCTTTGGACAGCACACTGTAAATGGCTTGTGGAGGAAACGTAGTAACAAGCCAATGATCCCAAATGAATCAAAATGAAGTACAGTCAACTTCAGAGAAGAGCAGAGATGCAGTTCTTTGCAGAAGGCACTGGAGTTCACTGCAGTCTGCTACGGATGATTGCAACTCATGAATTTCTTGCAGTTGTACCATTCTCGTGATTCAGGAAAGTGTTTCTAATTAGCTGTACGTTTTTCAACCAGTAACTACATTTTTAATGGAGAGCTCTCTTGGGGAGGGTGTCCTTTTTAATTGCAGAACAAGGGAGGGAGGAATTGAGTTCCCAAAAGGAGTGATGCTGGCCAAAGAGGCCCAGCATGCTCTTTTCCTAGGAGGGGGGGGAGGGGGACAGAATGAGCTTAATTATGTTCTTAATTACGCTCAGACCCGTGGTGGGGTTCAGGCTCACAGAGGTGCTCCTTAGGAGAGACAGACAGAGACTAAGCATGACGTGGAGACTGAGACCCCCCTCCCTTACAATTGACATTTGCTTCTAAGGAGCAAGAAGGAAATCGGTGTCTTCAATGAGTGCAGCAACTTATTTTGTCTCCAGAAGTCAGTTCCTGCAAGGGAACAGCTCTTCCACTGACGTAGAGACATAGACTGGTTTGGGCTGGAAGGGACTTTCAAAGCTCATCTAGTTCATCCCCCTACACTGAGCAGGGACATCTGCAACTAGAGCAGATTGCTCAGAGCCCTGTCCAACCTCACCTGGATTGTTTCCAGGGATGGAATAAAATGCTTGCCTAATTTCCAAAATCTAGTTGCCCTTGGGTAGTTAAAGCCATATTCTTGCTGGTTTGGGTAGGTCTGCTTGTGGTATGGTGGAGTTACTCAGAGTTGCTAGAGAACAAGAACGGTGTAAAGTGTTGATTTTCCTGTAAACGTACAGAAATGGTGGAGCGTGTCCCCTTCTGAGGATGTGCCAGCACACTCCACCAGCACTCTGCTATAGATATCCTGGTAAGACCATGCCAGTTTAGACTGTCCCTAAACTGGGAAGGCTTTCTTGGAGGCTCAGGGGCCAAAGATGGCTTAGCGTGGAGGCGCAACCAGTCCTGAATGTCACCTGTAAACGTGACAATGTCACATAAGATGCAGCAGCATGGATCGAATCGCCGTGTTTTGAGAAAGTTCTCATTTGCGTAATAAAAATGAAGCACAAATACCATGAATACATTGAAGTAATGGAGTATTTTTTCCCCCCCAAGAGAATTAATGTTTTGCTGGAGGTACTGACCACGTTACTTCAGGAGAGCCTGAAAGATTTTCATTTTGGTGGCACAGTTGCTTGTGTTCTTAATTTATTTTTAAATGCTGCTGCGTTTTCAGTATGTAGAATATTTGGATAATGACTCAGTAAATTTTAATTAAATGAGCTGAATATGATATGTCTTGCGGAGGGAAGAAAATGTAATTCAAAATGGATTCACGAGCTCTGGACTGAGAAATCACTCAACACTGAAGAATGCAGTCTTGCTTCTTGTTAGTTTTGCAAAATTTGTGTTGGGTTTTTTGTCTTCTTCTTCTTTCAGAATATCTTGAATAAAGAGAGCTAGGCAATAAAGAGCAGTGGAATACAGAGAGAAGTGAAAACATCGGCATCACTGTAGAACATGCAGAAGGAATGACAAAAAATGGGAATTAAATTAATTGGGTATTGAAGGAAGATACACTTCCCACCAGAATGCAGTTTTGGACCTTTGAAATAGATAATTTTGGGTAACAAAATGGGCATAATAATTGAGAATAAGCAAGAATTCTCTTGTCTTTAATGACAGGTATTGAGGGTATCAGGTACCCTCAGGCATGGGTAATTCTTCACCCTATATTATGGTAATAGTGTGTGCCACCACGCTGGGAGCAGCTGGTACTTACTCATGCTGTTCCTTGTCAACCACCTCATATCATAATGCCTTTAAAAAATGTCTTTAAAGTAGATTTTATTTGCAGTCATTAAGCTACACTTGGGATTTGTTTATTCCAAATGAATCTGGAGTAGGTGCTACTGATCATAAAATCATAGAGTGGTAGGGGTTGGAAGGGAGCTCTGGAGATCATCGAGTCCAACCCCCCTGCCAGAGCAGGATCACCCAGGGCAGCCCACACAGGAACAGATCCAGGCTGGTCTTGAAAGTCTCCAGAGAAGGAGACTCCACAACCAATCTGGGCAGCCTGGGCCAGGCTTCATCACTCTCACAGTAAAGAAGTTCTTCCTCATATTTAGATGGAAACTCCTATGTTCCAGCTTCTGCCTTTCGCCCCCTTGTCCTGTCACTGGGTACTACTGAAAAGAGTCCAGCTCCATCCTCCTTGAATCCACCCTTAGATATTTATAGACATTGATAAGGTCTCCTTCTCAGTCTTCTCTTCTCCAGGCTAAACAGCCCCAGGTTTCTCAACCAGATGTTCCAGTCCCTTCATCATCCTCGTAGCCTCTGTTGGACTCTCTCCAGTATTTCCCTGTCCCTCTTGAACTGGGGAGCCCAGAACTGGACACAATACTCCAGATGTGGTCTCACTAGTGCAGAGTAGAGGGGGAAGAGAACTTCCCTCAACCTGCTGGACACTGTCCTCTTTGTGCACCTCAGAATGATTGTTATTTCAGTCTTAAGCTTCTCCTGAGCATTAGCATGGGCTGTGTGATTCTAAGAAAATTATGATTCAATAAAGCTTTAGTGCAAACTGTTTCCACTTAACCTCTACTAGTTGCCTATAAGGGCAAAGGATTTTCATGGCTAACTAAGCTCCTTGAAACATTACTTAAAGTGTTTGGGTCATATTCTACTTTTTTTTGTAACACCAGTGTAAATCTGGAACGACTGCACTGAATCAGTAGAGTTACTTCAAACACTCATCATTTTAATGATAGTTTGAGGCAGTTTCTCATCTAGAGCACTGAAGCAGAATGACAGTAAATCACAGTCATTTAGTGGCAATCTGCTGCAGCGTTCTAACGTGCATCCCTCAGTGCAGGTAACCAGCAGGCTACATCTTTTTATCAACAGGGCTGTAGAATTCAATTCACTGATAAATGCCATTTATTTGCAAGAGTGTAGTCACTGCAAAACAGAAGGGTAGTTGAAAGGCTTCATTATCTCATCCTGGAGTTATCCCAACAATTTTAGTATGAAAGGGGGTTTTAATTAAGACCACTTATCCTTCCAGTAATCACCTTCCCTGCCTCTTATGGCCACATCAGTCAGTGTCTTGTTAGTGTGCTCTGTTGTTTTATTCTTTGCATTCTGTGTGTGTAAAGTAAATTAAGTTCCACAGTATCACATTTTGCCACTTCTGTATAAATAGACCTGAGTTGTGGATGGAATTGGGCCTCCAAGAGCACATTAAACTCTTTTCCCTACGGTCACGGAACGCTTGCAATTACACATTAATTCCATTTTTGTCTCTCAAAAGAGATATATCATTCTCACTGAAAATCCTTATTCCAAGGTCTCATCACCCTGGACTAATGGTAAGAATTCTGACAGGGTGTGTAATTGTTTCTGATAAATGTTTATCAACACTGCTTTGAGTAACACTGGAGGCTAGTAGCTCACAAACAAGAAAATGAAGGATAATACAAAGGTGAAGAATGCTATAATAAAAAATAATAATGTCAAGATGCTATCCTAGCCACATATGAAGAAACATCTAGTCACACATGAAGAAAGTAAATGCACTATTTTATTATTAGAGAAATACAAATCATTAGATCATTTTACAAGTTTGGATGGTTGGGTCTAGAATTGTGAAAGCTGGGTGTAGATGATATCTCTCAACTCAGGTATCAGGAGTAGGGTGGCAAAAAGATGATTCAGGCTCCCAGACAAGCATTAATAGTGTTAAGATATACAGCACATCTAATTCCCTTAATGGCACAATAGGTACATTTAAATTTTAGGGTTTGGTTTTGGTTTTTACCATTTTGTTTTTGTTCAAGAAGCAAATTTAGCTGAAACATATCTTGGGGATTAGTGCATTTCGTGGGTGCCTAAAGATGCCTTCACAAAAGATCAGGTGCTATTATTCACTGCATATGCTCTGCCTGGGTTGTTTAATTAGCATGATGCAGCAGATTTGGTTCAAGTAACATACAGGAATTTATTATTTTTTTCCTGCAGATACTGAGTGGAGAATTTTTATCTTGTTCATTGTTTCTTGTTAACTCTGAGGGTTGGTGGTTTGATACATCACTGCTTTGTAACTCTTACAGTCATATTTTCTATGCAGAAAACTTACATATACATTTAAACAGTACTGTAAAAAATAAGTTCTATTTTATGTGTGATTACAGAGAGATGCAAAGAGGAGGAGAAATCCAGCTAGTCATATTTATACAATAATAGTTTACATATATATATATATGTGTGTGTGTTTCTTTGTGGTTGATGTTTTGTTTCTATTTGCTCTGCACTCTGTGCATCTTTGTGGTTGATGAAGCCACTAAGAGCTCACTGACTGGGAGGACAGACTTCAAGCTGCTCTAGATACACAAGCCAGTTCTCTTTAGGCAACATTTGAAAAGAATGGAAGTTAGAAACACTGAGTTGCATTACAGTTCTGATATACAAACCAGAGAGAATCATTGTTGTAGGCACATAAATCTGTAAATTATGAGCTTTCTGATATGATCAGCTTATAAGTAAGGGCAGTCAGACACTGGTAATATCATAACACAGAATGCAGCACATCCTGTCCCAGATGACCCACTATCAGCCATCTGTTTTCTGCTGATGTGCTTCATTTCTTTCAAAGATATGGGACAGGCTTTTTGGAAAAGAGCTGTCACTGGAAAATGTTCATGATATTTTCAAATAGATTTATGAAAACTAGACATTTAGAAGCAATAGCAGTTGCTAAAGAATGAAACATTCCTATAGCAAGCCTCAGATAAATGCAAACATAATTTACTATGAAAGCTTTAGTTTTCTTTTACACATAAATATAAGTCCAGGTTGCTGTTATTCAGGATTTCTTTCTGATAAAGATAAAAATAGGGTAGTATTTGCCTGGAACAAGGTAATTAAAAGGTAAGATGCTTGCACAGACATATTAGGACAGCATGGAACGTTTCTCAGATGCACAGGGGTAGAGATGCTCCACACCAGATCACATCTGACTTTAGACTTCCCCCTGTTCAGCCTGCAGGCCCATTAGTTCATTGCTCACTGTCAAAACTGTCATCTCACATGTCCTTTCTACATGGCTGCAGTGACTACAGGTCTGTAGTGACCAAGTTCTGATCAGGATCAGAGGGAAGGGGTGTTCCCAGCTCCTCTGCCAGGAGGGGCTTGCAGATCTTTCTTCTGGGCTCAGAGATGCTGGGTTCAACCCCATCGAGGGGGGTGAGCCACCAGTCCTTTTAAGGCAAAGATGGTGGGATTTTCAGGGCAAGAATGGGATCACCATGATGAAGAGATGGTTTCCAAGGCTCTCTAAGGAGATAGAGCAGGCCTCCTAACGGTCATGGCTAAAGAGGCAGAGGAAAAGGAAGGAGAATGACAGATTTTCTGCAGTCCCTGATCTTTGAGGGTAGATGAGAACTAAGATCTGCGTTAGGGAAAGTCTACCTGGAAGAACACAAACTCCTGATTACCTTCCCTTTCTGTAGTGCAGGTGGCTGCCATGTGTCAGCTCCAGCTTGAAAGAAGAAAATTGAAACAGTTACCAGTGTACAAAATATTTATCATTAGCTGCCAAAAATTACTTCCTGATGAGCTAAACTGATTTCTATCTACCCAAGTTAACGGACAGTCACTCAAATTCTGCAGCTGCTTTGCAGCATCACTGAAAATGTAGTAAGCACTCCAGTGACACCAGGTCTGAGAATGTTTGTGTCACCTTAAAAAGAGCCTGAGCCTATCAGTAGAACTAGCCTATGATATTTTATGTTAAGTGAAAATGTAGCAGAGAGCCTGATCTCCCCTTTTTATTTTCATGCAGATGTTGCTTTTCCTCATAAATGGGAAAACATATTTTCCATAAAGTCTGTGACAGCTCTACCTTCCCAGCATGGCTAGTGCTTTGGTACCTGTCATCAGCTAGCCACTTTGGAACTGATAAAAGCCTTAGACAAGACAACAGTTTGCGTTAGTTTGGTTTAAAGTAATCAAAATAAAATGTCCTATAATAGCTTATAAAGGCTGGAGAAGCCTAGAAAGGAGCAAAAGTGAGGACAGAAAAGAGATGAAGCAAATATGCCATGACACCGAATACAAAGAACAGAGTGAAATCCCACGTAGAAGACAGTTTCTAAAACAAATGCTAGAACTAAAACCAAAAGCACTGTTAGCAGGCTGCTGAAACAAGGTTGCAAGTGGAACAGAAACCATGATGTGATGTATTGCCATGGAGAACCAAGCATTAGATATTCAGAAAAATGAAGGTTAAAATGCTAGCCACTTGAGCAGCAACTCAGCCACCAGTAACTTTTTTTGCAGCACTTACACACACATAAATAGGAAGTTTAATATGCATATTTCTGTGGAATCCAAGATTTTTTGTGCCTCAGTTCTCTAAATATTTGCAAATACTGTCAGGAGTAAGTTCCAGGGTGACAGATTTCTTTCTACAGAGGGATCCATCTATGTTCTTTTAATGCACCTTCTGTGCATTTGTGTTGCTTATGATCACTGTTTGAAACAAGTCTGAAAAAGAAGTAATTTTTTTTGCTGTTGGAAATTTTCATCTGGAAGATTTCTATATATTTCCCTCAAGCTACTGTTAACAATTGGCTGCTTTTTCTAGTCCTAAAACCTTTCTTCACTGCTGCTTCTCTTCTTTGTTCTCCCTTAATTGTCTGCAAACCTTCTCTATTTCCTAAGTGCTTTTGTTGCTTTAGCATACTCACAGCCCCATTTCATCTCATGTGTTTTCATTTTTATAGTTCATCTACTTGCTATTTATTACTGTGTGAGGAGCTGAAGCCTGGAAGGCTTTACCAACCTATAACTTGCCAAGAGAAGATGTAGGTATTTGGTGCTATGCATGTGCTTTCACAGCTAGCTTCTAGTTCAAACACTTACATTGTGGGAAAATTACATTTCTGTCTTTTTGGCTTTCTTCCAACACTTTTAGGAAAGCTATATAGTTAAACAGCTGTGTGGGAACAGAAATTGTTCATTGCAATCCACTTCCCTGAAAGCTTCAAGTTTTCTAACAGTGTAGTAACCTACCTTTTTCTATGTAAGTATAATGCCAGGGAAAATAACCTTCCTTCCCTCTTAAAAATAACCTTAAACTCCAGAATATATTTTTTTTTTTCCCCTGGCCTGTTTTATTTTTCTTAATTAGCAGGTAATGAAATCACCATGTAGTTCTATAATTATTTATCACCCCAGGGACAACCCACTTCATTCAATTGAAGTATTTTAAGGAATATCTGACTTTCCTGTATTCTCAGGTGTGGGTTTGGTTTTTTTTCTTTAGATTGTTCCTGATTCTCTTCTGGGCAGCATTATGTGGTCCATAACAGTGCAGCAAATGGGAAGGAGGCCACTGGGCAAGAGGAAGCCCTTTGACTTAGCAAGTAGAAAGAAATCTTCATCTCTAAAAATAGTAAGCTATTGGTTTTCATGTTGGTTTTATAGACAGAAGGGGAAAAAAGAATAAAACAGTTTATTTACTGGTTATTTCTAATCATTCTATTCTAATTCTGTTCTAATAATTCGGATCATTCTATTAGACATTTTCTGCTGATTTCACACATTTTCCTTCTGATGCTTGAGTGCATTTTCTTCACTCTATTGCCTTTTTCTAAAATTCATCTGATACATGTTTTGCATGACTTTGGCTTATGTCAAACCCAAGAATCTTGGTGCTGCTCTGCTAGTTACAACTGATTAACATCTCTATTTGATGGTGCCACACCAGCCCTAGGCACATCAGGCCTTGACAGAAATAAAAGGTAGGATAGAAGATTTAACCTCATTTACAGATTTTTTCTCAAGAAACATTCATGACTTCCTGAAAAATCTTTGCTCTAATCTCAAATGCTTTCACTTGAAAAAAAAAAAAAAAAAAAAGAAAAATACATTGCACTATATTCACAAGGAGGGAAAACTTAAAGGAAGAAAAGGATCTTAAGAATAAATGAAAAATACATTAAGAATAAAAGAAGATGTAAAAAGTAATCAATTAAAATGTAACTGGAAACGTGACTGTACAATTTCTATTGCAAGAGCACTTCTGCTTGTCATGGAGGTCGTTGGTATTATATCCCTACACAAATCCATAGAAAGAAACAGTCTTCATTACGATGAGCTTTCAGCCTAAAAAGATCTTGACAGATGAGAAGAGGGAAGAGGCAGAAGGATCACCATGGTGCTACTGGCACAAGCTGTTAATCCTTTCTGTTTCAACCAAAAGCTACCATCGTAACTTACAATTTAATGTATAAATAAATACTGCCTAGATTTCCATTTTAAAAGCTGTGAAAGCACCTGGACTTGTCCATTCTTATTTGGTAAAGGAAGTACAGAAATACTGGAAAGAAAAAGGAATCTGTTAAATAGTTTTCTAATATAAAAAGTGCTGGTTAATTCTTATGATAAATAGCAAGAAGCTAAGTATTACTCTTAACTCCAACGTGAAGGAGAGGCAGAGGTTACCAGACTTACATAGATAGTAGGGATTGGGGCAAGTGTTTGTGTGATATGTCTATCAAGCATTCAGCGAGGACCCAGCAAAAATGTTTTATTTCTATCCTTCCACTTTATCTTACTATCAGTGGCAGATAGTGCATATCTTTGCCATAGTTCTGTTCATTTATCAATCTCTGAAAACAGTTTTCCCCTGTATTTATTTTTGGGATTTGCCTAATCCACTTCTGATACAAATTTACTGAAATAATCTCTTTTTTTTTCTTACACTAGTTCAACAATTAGAAAGCCTCTAAAAAATAAACAGTTTCAAATTTAGTATCAAAGTCTTGCAAACTGCTTGTTAATGAACTGCAATCAACCCCTTTTGTATCAGGCACAGAGAGCAGATAGCACTGTAAGTTTAATTATGAATCTCTCCAGTGTTAAGTGTTCCAATTTTGGTTTTAGGTCAAATAATAAGCTTGCCAGGAAATACTGCAATAAACAGAAGAAAACCCTGTTCTGTTGAAAAACATCTTATATAGAAAAAAGTATCAAGTAAATTAGTATGCATTTTAGATGCCCGAAAGGGTTAAAAGTTAGTGTTAAAGAAGACTAGGAAAGGAAACAATAGCCCTAGTATAGAATAATGCAAAATTAAAAATAGAACTAAATACTGTGAGCTGCAGGGAAACCTGAGTTCTGGAAAGATTCATACCAGAAACCACAGTTACCATAATGAGCATATGTTGTGCTATGGTGCTTTAAAAGAAATCACAGGGTTTGGGGGGGATATTGAGTAGAAGAAATTCCCAGTGAGAATGAGACACTCCATATTTGTTCCTGAAATAACTACATTAATAACAGGATGATTTTTTCTAGTTTTCTCCATACCTGAAAGCTGTTGGTAAAATGGAGGGCAAACTGGAACCCTAACGGGTCTTAACAAAGTCAGCTTTCCTTAGGATTAACATACTTAACAAAAGGTCAGTTAATGGCTACAGCTTACATTTGAACCCTAAACTCCATGTTTTCCTTTTTATTAACCGAGCATCCCTTCCATGGTCAGAGTCCATCAGTACAATGGAACAATTTTCCCTATTTTAGGGTGTAGTCAGGCTGACACCTCTGAATTCACCCCTCAATGCTTGGAGCACCACATAAGATCATTTCCTGATTTATAATTCACTAAGCAATACAGAACAGCAGCTGCAGTCTCTGTAGACTTATTTGGGGCAAATATCAGAGAACCAAGTGGCTGCTTCGCTTGTCAAGACGTGACTAAGATTTTTATATGCAACAGTTCCAGTTACACTACCAAATAGTTTCAATTTTAAATAACTAAATCAAAGTCCCCCTAAGTATACAAAAAGCACACAGTAAATTAGACTACAAATGTACAGTATCACAGCTGATAGGATTTCCCTTGATAGAACTATTCCATCAGTTTACACAAGGTATCTGTGGCTTAATATAGTTCTTGATTTCATATGGGCTCTAAATACATTTTGAGAAGGCCAGAGATGACAAAGTGTTTTAAGGATCACCTAAAAGCAAGAGAAGCAAAGAATTACAGCTGATCGCTGATCTAAGAGAATCACAGTGCAAAGAGGACTGCAAATTGAGTTAGCAACATGTTTTCTATCAGCATTTCCTCTGGGAATCATATTTTGTGTACTTAATTACACTTTCTGCTACAAATCATCTCACTAGCTTTGCACTGCTGCTCATCAGTGTAACTAGAGATAGAAGGTTTGGGTGCGTAGTAATTTCTGTTGTAGGGGATAATTACTCACCACTTGTATCTAGTGGTGATCCACCATATGCCTTTAGAATCCTCGTGCCTTTTTTACAGACTGAAAGCATGAGAGGTGTTTTCAGGTCTTCACGTTATCTGGAGATTCCTAAAATGAACACAACCATTTAGAAAATCAACCAGACAGAGCTTCAACCTCTAAGCCTCATCTCCAGGTGGAAGACATCAGACTGCAGGGCTCACATTCTTAATATGCAAGAACTTGAAATGGTAACAACATTTTTTAAATGCTACCTTTTTAATGCTTAAGATACCAACCATTTTCCACCAATCCAAGATACTTTCTGGAACTGAATGCCAAGCTCAGTACATTTTCTTTGATAATGAACACAAAAGACCTACAGTACTAAAATTCAACAAAATCACACAGTTCTAAAATGTTGCTTAATTAGTTTGGGAGGCTTAAAGCTATGTTAATGCTTCAACAAGAAAAAAGGCACAGATATGTAGAATTAAAAGTGTGCTGGGCAATACCTCACTAGTGACAAATCACAACTGAAACTCTCAAACATGCTTTAGTGCGTTGCCTTTCCATCATTCCCCATCCAGGAATACTCTTAATGGCTGTACTCAGGGCTGGGATACAGGACATGACCTTTGACAACTGAATCAGTTTCTTTCCATGGGACAACATTGATTCTGTCCACAAGGTTTACTCTTGCTGAGCTCTTGATACAAAGAGCTCTATTTATGAAGAGTTACATCGCAAAGGGAACTACTAGGTGGTTTATGATAAGGTTGCTGCTGCAGATTTGGCACCTGCTGTGATTTGTGCCACCAATTTGAGCCTCAGCCATGAAGCTGCACTTTTTATCAAGAATATCTGTGAATATATAACTCCTCTGAAGACATATGGCAAATAAATAATTCAAAGTTATCTATCGTCACTGCGGTTTTCTTATCCACCTACCACCTTTTACCATTTAGCTGGCCTGGAAACAATATTCTTTATGGCACTTCTAGTATAAAAAGGTTTACTGACTGGCAGTAGACAATTTCCAGTGTGATACCTTGAAAATAAACTGTTCTCCTCCCAGTCTTCAGCTGCTATCAGCCCAGAGAAGCCTTGTTTTGCATTTTGAGTCCCTAAAAACATCCATTTTCATAACAATGTGAACTCATCATTCCTTTTTCTCTCCCTCTGTCCCATCCCTTTGTTTTCTTTTCAGCTCTATATCCATTTACAGTCCTAAGGAGAATCCTGAGGTGTGTGATGATGCTGCTTTCTTCTTGTCAGTGGGAAATTTCCTGGGGATCTTTCCTGGATTATTTGCCATGGGATCTTCTTATGCTGTTGTCACAGCTTTAATATCCTTTATGGTTTTCAGAGAGAAAATCTGTATCTATTGGGAAAAAATGTGTGATACCTGAAACAGACCATCTTTAGTTTGAGCCTGAACATTTTCACTGTTGATTCAAGACTTTGCAAACAGCCAAATGATGAACTGAAAGGAAATTTCACTTGTCAGAATCCACAGAGAACTGAATATGCAAGTTTCTTTTTAACATTAGGTCAGACCCTGGTCTTTATTTTACTATTTGTAGATAATTATGTTTTTAGGAAAGTGTTTCGAAGTATTTTGAGGTTAAAACATCAATTTATGAACTACAGGGATTTTTTTTTCTTATTCATTTTTTAGCACTTGACAAAATTTACAAAGCTGTGTCTTTCCTATGCTGGAGACAGGTCTGGTTTTCCTCCTACCCTGGAGTGCGCTCTTACCAGCAAAAGTCACTGGTCTTACAGGTAAGTGTTGCATTTTATGACACAAAAGCAGTTTTAGAATATGCCTCTAGTATGGGAATAATGTTTATTTTGGGCATGACTGCATAAAGCTTCTAAAAGCCAGTTGCTATATCGGAGATGGTTTCACCTTTAAGAACAAAGATTTATTAGACCAGGCTAAAGTACTCAGTCTTTTTTCCCCCTACATTATCCCATCCCTATTAGTCCCACTATTAATCCCACTATTTTCTACCCAGCTATAGGACCAAAGATGACAGCAAAGTATGAGGAAGCAAATGTACAGTGTCATGTGACTGCCAGAAACCCTGTTCCTCTGCATGTTCTTGTCCATCTTCCTCTATCCCAGCTATCAGTGACTAAAGAGAGGACAGGGTCATCCTCAGTGTTGCCAGGGGATTACAGCCACCTCTGGGTTTATTTTCATTTCATTTTGCTCAGTGTGCTGCTTTCAGTGCCTACATAAACACTCTTTGCAACACGAGAGGCACAGTTACGTCCCACTGACAGGTAGAAAGACATGTGATCTGATTGGGTTTTCATTAATTAACACTCAGAAGGGAACTGTACAATCACAGTCCAGCACTGAAGAGTCCACAGAAGTTTAGACAAAACCCATAAATGGATACTTTACCCAGACAGCAGCCTATTGGACGGTGTGACTTCAAAGAACAAAGTCTGTAAGACCCCGCTGGTTTTGATGTTCTTGATGCTGTCACCTCTGAAATCTAGTGCTCTAATTAACGTCAGGGAAAGGCAGGAGAAGAAAACCCCTGAACGGAGTGTTAATGCAGCAAAATTGCTCAGAGCCTTTTGAAGTCAACAGTTACATTTTTACCGGCTTCGATGGAGCCTGCATGTTACTATTTTAATACAATCAAACTATTTCCAAATGGGTATTAGCATCTGCATCTTCCGGCATCTTTACCTGATTGAATAAACAACTTTGCACCCTGCTTACTGCCAAAATCTTCAGGCCAATGAATAAAGAGGGGCACATGGACTGAACAAAAGGTTGGTATTGCATCACGGGGAGAAAATCAGATACCGGCTGGAATAAGAGTCCATTTTGTGCCTTCCCAGCTGTTAAAAATGTGGCAGGATTACTAGATAAAAATGGAAGAAAAGAAGGATAATTGTTAATTACTTGCCTCCTACTGGAAGGTACTGATCTAATGACTTTCAAGGAAAGACTGTTTTAAAGCACATTCCTAGCTGAGAACAAGGACGGAGTGCTTCAGCCAGTGCACAACTGATAAATTATACAGTACACCCAAAAAGTCAGTTTGTAAGGGGAACAAGATTGTATTTCAGACCCTGAGGTGCTGCACCGAAGGTAATTTCCATTTCTTCAGCAGAGGTACAGACTGCGTCCAGACAAAACCATAATTGACATATGTCTTTTTTGCATACTGCAAATGTGATGACAGATAGCAGAGTCTCATCTGGTATTCACTGAACAGTGTTTCATTTCTCTGTTCCTTTGCAATATCTGAAATACACCACAGAGGGATTTCTGATAGCCATGGTAAGGAATTTTAAATGGATAAAGGAGAAAGAGAGTGGAACCAAAGTAAAGTTCCAATTTAAGAGGAAAAAAAACCACAGAAAATTGTTGGGAAATGTAGCTATTTCTTATAAAGAAAGGAACTGATATAGGCATGTAAAAGAGAATTGCTCTGCCAACACACATTCTATGGAAAACACAACAAGCCCTTTTAGGTCTGTCACTAGCCTTTTTTTCAAGGGTCTGTTCTGAGTTTCAGGTGGAAATGGTTTAATTACACTGCTGTGAGAAGGCTTTCAATCTTGAAAGTTTTATCACTTGAGTGTCATTTACTTTCTCAGAAAAGCTTTTTTGAGAAGCTGTTAAGAGTGGAAAAAAATGCACGGAGCTGTCCTTGTAGCTGCAGAAGTTCAAAGCTGTGCTTTGTAAATGAACTGACTTTATTAGTGCTGTGCTAACATCACACTTTAGAGCGGATGCTTTTAGTTGTCTGGTTTAACCAGCTTTGCTGTTGCTTTCATCATCTCTCAGTGCCATCTGAAATAGCTCCAACTCCCCTCCTTTCAAAAGATGACTTAAAACGTCCAGTTCAGCAGAAGAATTACTGTGTTGGTTAAGAAATGTTCAGCTGACTTAGGTTCTGTTGGAGATCTAGATTTCAGAGCTGGCTCTGATTTCTCATACCTGTGCTCAAGAAATGCGTAAAATGCAGTTATTGTGCATGGCTATGTCATGTATGAAGCAACTGTTGCAGAAGGTCCAAGGAAAAGCCAATCACCCTTCAGAACACACTTGGATCTTACTCCATACTTTATAATTTCCAGTCTTTTCCAGGTTATTTAACTTGTCCCTTGTCTGTCTTAATGTATATATCATCTGGGTTTACACACAAGTATGTCAGCCTCAAAAGCAGTCATGAGAATTAAGAGAGCATCGTAAGCATGCAATGACACTGCTGGACCTCTCCAGTCAATTCACTAAACTCCAAATTTGAAGTCTTTGACTTCAGTACACTTGCTTAAAAAATTAACTTGGCCCATTGTACATTTATGCCTATATTCATCTTCATTTTCTTTGGATATTGTTTTCTCTGCTCATTCCTTCCAAACGAACTTCAAAGCACTAACACTAGCCATCAGTAGTCCCCTGTAGCTATTGAGCAACGTAATTGCAAAACAATTTTATTCTTCTAATACTTTCCACACTAGTTCTTCAATCACTACGAACGTTTTGAAGTCTAATATTGAAGTATGTTGTAATTTATAAGTGGGCTATACTGCTTTTCTGGAGGTACAGCAGATGGTAGAGTTTGCTTGTTTAGCGTGCAGGTTTTTGCAATAAAATGTAAATGGAGAGAGAGCATTTTATGAAATATTTTATTCCCCTGCTTCAAGATATCCCATCATATATCACATGCAATATATGGGTCTGACCCTGGCTGAAAACTGGATGTGATCAAACCAGCAAATCAGAATAAAACTCTGGGGTGACCACGAAATTACTGTTATACTGATAACTGTAAATTAGAAAATAATGTTATGGTTATTCATCTTATAGCTACAGCATCAAGCCGTGACATAGGCATGATAAATTCATTTTTATAGAATAGAATCTAATTTGTGCACTTTCTGACTTGCCCCTAAGCACATCATTCCTGACTGTTGAGCAAAGCTGCAATAACAGGGTACCATAGGAAGGTCAGTGTTAAGTAGTTGCTGTCATTTTCAAATTTCACTGTGGAGTATTTATTAGTAGGCTATGAAAAAAAATTAAATAATTTAAATTAAATCCTTACACATCTTGAACTCGTTAACTGCTTGTTTTCTTGCTTTATAATTAACAAAATTTGCTAGTTTTTAAATGACCACTCAGTCATTAGTCTGTGAAAGATTCCATGATGTACCTGGGCAATTAATGTTCACCTCGGTTCGGCCCTCTCTATCTATAGCTCTTTGAACTAAGTAGATACTCAGATCAAAAGCAATTAATATACCTACAAAAATGCACTCCAATATATGTATGTCGATTTATATTCATGTATGTACATATTCATGTATATGTCAAACTCCTATAGAAGTTGTTAGTGTAAAAAAAAAATCAAAATTATGACCAACCACCTCTGATTTTCATATACCAAAGACCTGTGCTATGAAGACAAGCAAGACAGTAGATCTTGAAGGAAAAGAAGTCAGATGAGATTATCCTTGTTCCTTTACTGGTTTTCAGAGCCCAGCCTATTATAAAGGAAATAGTTTGTGATAACAAATTACTGCTGTTTCCACTCACCACAACTCTGCCAGCTTTTAATCCAGAGAAGAGTACACCTGTCTAAGCCAAGAGCCACCAGCTTCTCTAGCAGAATGTTGTGGGAGACTTCCACATGGAATCAACCTCAGACAACTCCAGATAAAAGCTTTATGAAGCCCTAACGTTCTGTGTTGCTGCAGCTCTGGTGAAAGAAGCCTTAAATCTTTGCTTTTGAGTCAAGAAAATGATTAGTCACACTTCATACCCTCAGTGAAAACAGACTGAATGGGGATATTGTTGCTACTAAGACCAGTTCCTGTTGCTTGTTTAACTGTGGGACTTGCAGGATGTTGTGCATCATTGAAGAGGCATCCCTGAGGCTCTGGAATGCTTCAAAGTTGGGATAAAACCTGGTCACTTTACCTACAGATCTTTTCAAATGAAATTCTACATTTTATCCACTCCCTTGTTTCCCCAGAAGGTAGAGATTTCAGTTGGGTTTTCTAATTCCCTTTTTTTCTTTTTACCACTAAAAGAACTGACAGCTGGAGACACAGTGTCAGTTTTATTCTCTCAGATTATCAGTTTCTGATGTTTCAGTTGTGGCTGGTCGCTTCCAGGTTTGCATTAAGAGCACACTACACATGCTGCCCTTCTCTGACAAAAGGCAGACTTTTTTCCAGTTTTTACCATAGCACCAGATATTGAAAAGCAAGGTTATGCTTCCTTTTGCCTGTGAAATGATCCAAAAATACATTTTGTCTTTTAGTAACAATATAGAAATTATTATGTGTTATTAATAAACACAAGCAGCTGTATTGCACTTAACCACTGACAACCCATTTCAACTCAAAAAATGTCTTTTTTTTTTACTTCAGGTTAGCATTTTGCTCAGAACTTGTAGTACTAAGGATCTCAGTAAGTGCTAAATTTAACCCTTAAAAATGAAACAATGTAAAGGCACCGAGCACTAAGGAGTGATAAAAGGACCACCTCGCTTTACCCACCTCCCTGCAGCTAAGAAACCCCTCCTGTTTACAATTCCAGTGTTATTATATTTGGTCTCACCTGTTTCTCTGTGAAAGCAAGCCTGCAGAAATCTAACCACCTCATTTCTGTGCCAGACACTGTTCATACAGTACTTTGCTACCCAGCTAACTTAAAAATTCAGCTTTAATAGTCTTAACAAAGAAATCCAGATCGTTAACTAAAAAGTTCTGCGCTTGCCTCTTTAGATACTTCTCTTTCCTTTGTAGCTGCATTAACATGTAATTGGTCATTACTCTTAAGCAATCATTTTCATGGAAATGCATTACAAACAATTTTCTCCAAGCCTTTTAATAAACCATTCATTGCTAGAGGCATGGCTGGTACACATTAAGCCTTCAATTGCAGCACTTGAAATATTCCACCGCATTCTCCCCGTCCTCCCTGGAAACAGGCTATGTGGTTTCTACACTTGCATAATTGCATGGTTCAGATCATTTATTCCTATTGTACAATCAGATTTAGGCCATTATGTTCCCCATGTCACTCAGTTCTCTCACTTCCCATAATTAATAGTTTCTTAGCAGTCAAGAAAACATTTTATAATCATAGCTGAATTTCACAGATCAATCGTAAAACCGCAAGACTTGGCACGGTGGTGATTCACGCAGCACAAAGTGGATCAGAAACTCTTATCTCCATTTCTATGGAGCCTGGATCTACTGGTACTTACCACCATTACTGATTGGCTATATTTTTTAACTGAAATGTCATTGTTTGAGCGTTTCATTGCACATTATTAACGCCTTCAGGTTATTGTAACTCCTCAGATCAGTTCTGCGCAATGAAATACAGTTCCTGAGAAAACAACCCCAGTTCCCTCAGCCAATCCTCCTAAGATTTGTTCTCCAGGCCCTTCCCCAGCTTCGCTGCTCTTCTCTGGACCCACTCCAGCACCTCAGTGTCCTTCCTGTATTGAGGTGCCCAAAACTGACCACAGTACTCGAGGTGTGGCCTCACCAATGCTGAGTCCAGAGGGACAATCACCTCCCTGGCTCTGCTTGCCACACTATTTCTAACGTAGGCCAGGATGCTGTTGGCGTTAAACTGTGATGGCACTAAGCACCTCGGCCTTCTCCTCATCCTTGGTCACTATGCTTTCTCCTGCATCCAATAAGGGATGGGTCAGTCAGATGATTGTCAGATGTTACCATGTATTAATTCAAAAACATTTTCTACGTTTTGGGGCGAAATACACAACAGTGGCAATGCTATGAACGTGGGATGGACCAGGTAGAACCTAGAAAAGAAAAAAAAAAACCCAAGTACTTTGTGTGAAAGATGCTCTTATAAAACATAACTTAAAGTTCTTTTGTTATAAGATGCTGTTAACAATCCCATTAGATTTTATTATGCAGCCCTTTGGCAAAGCAAATAAGCAAACAGAAGCAGCTAATTCCCTTTTTTCTTTGCATTTCAGGAATTGTTGCACTCCTTTCTGTGGAGACACACGGGCCCATTCTACCTACAGCAATCCATCGCCAGATTCCCAAAGGAGAACTAAACAGGTAGGATATGGAAATAATGGACTCTGTGTCTTCAACTGGTGTAAGGAATCAACAGAGCTACTGGAATGTAGCCGGATGGGATTTCATTAATGAGAAGGGAGAGATTTAGGTCTTCATTAGGGGGAAGACTGGCAATTTTGTCAGGAAAACACTAACAATTCTCTGGTTAGCAAAATACCTAAGAATCTGCTCTCCACAAGAGACGTGTCAGTCAAGGAGATGAAGGGTAAGGAGATAAGAGTTTGCAGTAGCTTCCGTATAGAAATGCTACAACGTTTAGGAAGTCAAAGAGCTCTGGTAAATAAGAGAGAAGTGGTCTGAGATACTGGATCCATGGGGATTTTTTTGCCTCATTAACAATCTGACATAATCAGGAAGATGGTGATTTTTTTTCCCTTGTGCTATTTTAGAGTTTGGCGACAAAAGAAATCTGGCCATCTGGTTTTTGTCTGAACAGGTGACTACTGCAATTGTAATTCTTTTTTAAAACTTGGGGCTCTTCTCAGTGTTAGATACATAGCGTTGCAAGGTTCAAAAGAATTTTCAGCACAAGGAGTAATTTTAACTAGCACACCATTCTCTATATCCTGCAAGAAGTCATTCAAACGCAGTCTTCTTCCCTTTTAATGTTGACTAGCGTGTTCCAAGAATCCCAAGTTGTAGAAATCCATCTCGTAGAACAAAATGGAAACATACTGTCTGAGACAATAATTTTCATGATGCAATCTCATACCTTTTTTTCAGCAATTCCTCTTTTTTAAGCATTGGAAATTTTACGCAGAAGATTTCATCGCTTCTTGCACAGCGCAATTTAATCAAAAATCCATTTTTCTACCACAAACAATTTGATAGAAAAAAATACTGGCCACAGTATCAGTTCACCTGTCAGACTCTCGCAGATTTTAAATCACTAAAAAGTTTCTGGTCAGTACTTCCAGAATAAAGTGTTAGCTATTGAACAGGATAAGCCTTCTCAATTGCATCTCTTCATACCAGCAAAGGCTGAGGGGTTTGAAAAGTAGTGCAGCAGAGAAAAGAACCTTTCTCCAACAACTGCATCATAAGGGAATAATTTCCCTATCTGCTATAGAAGAGTTTCTATTTTGCAAGAATACTGAATTGCATAAGCCATTACCACCCTTGCACACAACTGTTAGAATTTGAATACAAAGCTTTTTCAGGGGTTCCTGAGCATGTTTTAGTGATGCACAGCCTCAGAGAAAGAAAAAGAAAGGCTGTCGCTTTTTTAATTACAATTAATTTCAACTCCAGAATTAACTAACAGTTTAAATACATACTGGGTTGGGTTTTTTTTGTATTTACTCTTTTGTTTCATCCCATTCAACAGTTCAAAATAAAATAGTGAAAATAAACTGAATCTACCTTTGAATACAGAGCAAAAGGATTATGAGTTTCTCTATGGAGGTTGGAGTTTAATGCACCCCTTCTATTTTCTTTTTCTCTTTCTCAACAACCTCTTAATCCTCAGCCCCTCTTACAGTATGGTTCAAAAATTATTAAATTCCTTTGAATTCTTCTAATTTATTTTCTAACACAAAAATTATGCTCTCTTATTCAGCTGTTTCAGTGAGACCTGCACTGCCTCTTTCATTCTCTCCCCCAAAGAATTCTCTTCAAGCAAACTTAACTAAGCCACGCACTTGGCATTCTCATGATCATTTATGACTTCAAGTGCATTTTAAATTCATATTGTTGCTCAGACAGAGAGCTTCACTCCCAATCTAAGTCAGTTCTATGACTCATTTCTGGCCAAAATCAAGGGCTTTTCAGTTCATTTATAGAATTACTCCAAAGCAGTCTCTCTTTTTTATTGCAGTATGACAGATCTTTCAGTGGGGACTGGTGAAGTGTTAGGCACACTGACAAAACAGTGAGTTCAGGCTGAAGCTAAAGCTAACAAAGTACATGGAAATTAGATTTAAAACTGTAGACCATATTGGGAAATTGTGACAGCTTTTTTTAAACAAATGTTTTTTCTCTACTGCTTTGCATAACTTTCTTTACATTTTTTCGCTGGGTGTTAAAATTTCTTAGCTTGATGGTGAAATTCAGCACACAATGACAGAGGTGGTATTTCTGGCCATGGTGTGGATTTCTCTATTTCTCATAACACCTCATCATTTGCTCTAAAAAACCAACCAAACAAAAAAAACCCAAAACCCAACCTGTATGATTTTCTTCATATATTGCTATAAACTGAAAACTTCTCTACAGTATTTAAATGAGAATTTAAGAACGTCTATTAAGAATGCCTATTTTTAAATGCCTTATATTTAATAATCCCCATGTATCCTTTATTTTCAGTCATTTTCATTCCATGAAAGAGAAATGTTAAGATTTCAAGCATCTGAAATTTACTGAATCTGAAAGTATTCAGTAACCCTAATCTCGTCACAAACAATGCATCAACACTTTTATAAGATAACAAAGATTTAGTGAAAATGCAGGTTTTAAATAGCTTTCATTCCATCCAGTTACCCCAGTTCTCACTAAGTCTTTAAAAACATTCTATGTGTTTTTATTGTTTGTTTTTAACATGAATGATGTTTTATGGCAGCATTTTTAAGTCATCATCATTGACCTGACTATATTTTACCATTTAAATCGACAGGTTAGGTCAAATACAGCGCTCCTGAGTTTCATACATTTGAAGTTCAATTTATCCAATATATCTTATATCATTCTCTAGTTATGTTCCTTTGACTCCAGGGAAGAGCTGCAATGAAGAAACCAAGGAACAGAGCAATACCTCTCTTTGGTTAAGCGTGCAAGTCTGTAACCAAAGCATGCAGTCTTACTAGGACCACTTGAGCAAATTAACTTACATTGAAGAACTGTAAGTTCAAACTGGTCTTTGGGCTTTGCTCACTGATGGGCACAGTACTGATTGCTTCAAATTTTGATCTCGACACTATAAAGCAGACATGATTATCTCTGATTATTAAAAGCCATCACTTTACAAAGGAGCAGCTAGTATCTCCAGGAAATCCACTGAAAATATATTAAGCTTTCAAAGATTGCTTAGCTCATTTTTGACACAGCTATTCATTTGTCAAGAAGGAAGGAAATAGGCGAGGGGTTAATCAGCTGATTGTTGGATCACAAATTGAGCTGTATTCCAAAGACAGTTTGGTGTAAAAGGGTTGTGTTGATAAGCATATGAATTTAATCATACTAACTGAAACAGGCTGACAAAATAGTCATGAAACATACTTCTTTCTTTTAATTCCTCAACAATTGGATTTGATGGACTTCAAACTTGATACAGTTCAACCCATAATTATAGACTCACTTCTGAAGCAAACTGGAACAGGAGAGTATAACTTAACAATAAAGTATGGCAATGGAGAAGTCTGAATCTACTGAAAGGGGGGATAAAAATAATCAATGAATCAAAGGAGTGGTTCCTGAACAGTACCAGACAAAGTTTAGTAACAAGAGCATTGTAGGACTAAAGGCAAAGAGCTGGCTAAAGTCAGTTTTTGGCTCACTATATCCAGTGAAGCACCATTACTGTGATTTAGTCATTCTACTGCTTTTCCACTGGCCTAAATATAACTAATACTATAATAATTAATAATAGCAGAAGACTTAAACTCAGAATTCATACTCAGACAAGACTTACACTCAGAATTTAAACCAATCTCCTTTCTCTAGATAAATGATACAATGACCATCTTATAGGATTCTTCTACCAGCTATCTTTTCATATGAGAATGAAGAATGCACTGCAAATCCTGCTCCAGTAACAGAAGGATTTCTCCCCAGTTTGTTGCTAAAAGCACATACCAGGAACTGAAGGTACTGTTTTCATCTTTCTGTGAGAGCAGGGGTGCAGCTGAGTAGAGGTGTAGTGTTCTACTACTGCTAAAACTGTGTGGATCTGCTGTTTGCAAGGGGTCTCACTCCAGACACCTAACACCCAGATTTGGGAGAAGCAGCCCTCTAAAAATATAGGGAGCAGCAGCACAAAATGAAATGGATTTCATGCCCTCATCTTAAACCCCCCCCAGTCACACGGGACACGTGTATGGCCTGTGGCTCTGGCCCTGGTTTATTTCTAAAGCACAAAGCCTATAGCAATTTCTCTCTGGTTAACGAGTCTGTTTTCTGTTATCAGACATTGGGTTGTTTATAGATAATTAGTTTACACTTCTAGGAAGAAAAGGCAACACAAATGTCAGAATATAATGGCTCTTACAATTCAGTCTCTTGACTTTTAAAAAACTCAACAGTATTTCTCGGCTATTGAAAGCCCCTACTTACAGCAAAATGTCCTCTGTAATTATCAGAGCAGCAGCCACTGCAAAACATAATTCTCATCCTTTTGAAATGAGCAGCCTAATTGACAGCTGCTCTGAGTTGTTCAGGGACTATACTTGGGGAAAAAAATGACCTTTAAGGCACTGCAATAGGTCACGTGTTTCCACAAAAATGACTGGCAGAGAGGAAGACCGAGAGAAAAGAAAGTTCTCTTTCAAACAAGATTGCCACCAGTACCAGATCCTAGCCCATCTTTGCCTGTGGGCTTGTGCAGGAGGAATCTGTTTTCCCAGCTCACCACAATCACAGCGCCTGCAGGAATATTTCATTCTAGAATGCTTTTTAATCATCTTCTGAGGTATGAAGCACCATTTGCTGTCTGATATAACATTTTATGGTTAATACTCTGAGGGTAAACTGGAAACTCTTCCTAACTAATACATGGCACTCAGGTCTTGCACTCTTCAAAACATATACAAGAGGTCTTTGCCTAAAGGATCCGCTGAAGTCTAAATCCTACTTAGCTTTAAACAGGCTGCATGCGTGGAAGACTTTCTGCCATGGAAGTGGAGATGGAGCATAAAAGTTACCTTTGATGGGTACTGTCTCCTCCTGCCTCGTGGTTCCTTTTCTGCAGCTGAACAAAAAGCCCCTAATTCCCAAACTCCTTGAACCTCTGCAGAAGTGTTAAAGACTGGGGCTTCAGGCAGTGCTGCTCAGGAAAGAGTCCAGGTGACCTTACAGTGATCAATAGAAAGGTCCAAAGAAGCAGCTACTTTGGATAACAAGAATCAGAGAATAAAACAGCATTTGGGAAGATTTAAGTGATTGGAATAGTATTAGTAGGGTCTTGCCTTTGTTTTAGCCAATTTTTCTTAAAAGTAAGTACTTCGGAAATCAGTCACAGTAGGGAAAAACCTTGCTCTTGTTTTCTTACATTTCACCCAGATTTTTCTTCTTTGTTTTTGAGACAAGACCTATAGCAAAGCCTTAATTTTGCAGCCGTTCAAAACAATCACAGAGGACATAGAAATGTCCCCGGTTTGTTTTTTTTTTCTTTATGAATGAAGAAAATGATACAGATATAAAAAGGTTGTAAGCACAGACTTGAAGAGTAGTTTATGCTCCATTTAGTATATGGCTTTTAGAAGTAGATACTTGGAACTGTAGGTAGAAATCTCTGCTAACTTGGAGACACCTAATTTAGATTGAAAACAACATAAGTCACAGTCTTAAACACTTCTAAAAGTCCAAAAGCTCACACATCTCTAGATGTTAGCTATCATTACAGCTCTAGCCTAAGTACCCTAAAGAGAAGCAACCCCTCATTCTTGTCCTGCACTTTCCCTTATGACTTCCAGTTTTCCCTCCTGAGACACTAATGAGCTCCAGCTCTGTCCCAGGCACGCTGGCTAAGCCAGGGACTTCTGAGCTGGACCATCATAGCTTGTTAATTCAATCCACCTCTACAGAACCAGTGAGCCTGTTACAAACAGCCTGCCCTCGTTCATAAATTGCCTCCTCATGTCTAATTGAATATGCACTGCATGTGTAGCATTTGTAATAATTATTACCTTTAAAATGGATTGCAATCGACGGGAAGTGTACAATGAATTCCAGTTCTCTACACAGCTATTTTCTGTCTTTAGCAGAAAAAGCTGGAGACTGGAAACATGCCGGATGCATTGTCTGACCAGATGTACCATAAGATCTTATGGAACCCTGTAGAATAGCATAATGATATAAAGAGAGCTAAAGCTGCTTACTGTAGGGGTTTAACAGGAATTAGAACAACACAAGAAAATCTTGATTTCTGCATGATGTTCCTGATTACATCACCATGCTAAAATATTGTTAATCGGCAGTCTCTTTACACACGGCTCCCCTTACATTTACATGGATAAGCTGTAATTATTTCCTGCCTTTTAGCTGTGAGCTACACAACAGACAGTAAACAGCTAGGAAGCAAATCTGCAAGTCAACTAATGACAGTAGACTTTGTAACTACAGTATATCAGTAATCAGCTGCATAATTTAATATTTATATCATTACTCAGCCGCTGTCCTCTCCATAATACCGAAAATATTGGGTGTCCACATACAGAAATCTCATTAGAACATTCATTTCTATACTTTATTCTTTAATCTTCATTTTTCCTCTGTTTTTGCATACATCCTTTAGTGATTCCATAACTGAGAATGTGCAGATTTACTCTGGCCTCATTAGTTTCCATCTAACACGTGTCCCTTTGTCAGCAGTGTTTTGAAAGGAATACCATACTCTAGTACCTTACACACATATCCCCTGTGAGTAAAACCAGTATTTTGGACCTATGAAAAAAAGAGAGATTCTCTTCAAAAACAAAGGAAAACAACTTTCCTTCATTTTGCTTAATCACAGGAACTGGAAAATACACATACTTAAATGTAATCCATATCGTGAAGAAACGCAGCACTGTAGTGAAAGAAAGAATTTCTACAGAGAACAATTACATCATTTTTGATGCTGGTAGGCTAAGGAACACGATGCCATATGCAAAGTACTTTCCAAATGGCTTCATTAAAGTTTTTACAATCTGTTTAAACATGGAACATTTTCTTTAAATATTAATAAAGTTATTTGATTGTTAAGGTTATAGTTTACTCTTTACAGCACAGTAGCAGATGCCAGCAGTTAGCTGACATATACTAATTGGAAATAAAACCTACAAAATCTCATCGGGATATGGAGTAATATGTAATAAAATTCCAAACTGAGACACATGCTGTGGTTTCTCTGAAAGGTGCCCTGAATCACAAATGAGACTCTCATATGTTTATCTGTGTATCTGTGCAGTGGAGTCAAACTAGATGGGGCTACGAAAGCTACTGCAGAACCAAAAACATGAGGTTCTGAGTCTCTCATACGACCAGAAAGTGCACAGCAAAATTTCTTCTGCTCACCATGATTTACATACATGAGTATATTAAGTCATGGGGTTTGAACAGAGTAATTTACTTCTCAATTAATTGATAAAATCAAATAAAAAGATTCTTTCTGAGGGGTAATTTGAATCTTGCAATTAACGATGTTGACAGATTCATTATAAATACAAACCATACAAAGCTTCCATTCACTCCTGAGGTAAAACCTCTTTAGAAGTTCTGAAAGTTTCACTTTTTAAGGCATTCTCCATCTGATTTTCATTGCTCCAAGTAGTTTAGAACAAGAAAAAGATTCTAATTTAGCTGCCTAATTTTCAACACTTTTGTTTAAACAACTTCTGTGCAGCAAAGCCATTCAAGACCTATGGCACTTTAAATACAAGAAAGGCTTTGATATCTGGGGCCAACACCGTTTTCTTTACACTGCAAGTCAGAAGTGCATTCTGTGACAGTAGTTTATCCAGCTTTTTGCAAGACAAACTTGGATGATGATGTGTAGGTTATGTCAGAAAGAACAATCCATACTGTGTAACCCAACTGCCTTTCCTCTCCCTTGGTGCTCCTCTTTTATTTATTTCTTTTTCCTTTTACTTTCCCAGTTCTTCCTCAGGCCTTTTAAACTTCCCAGCTCTATAGGGAGATAGAAAGTTATTGTATGCCTTCCCTAAATATGTTGGAGTGAAATTCACTGAATTAATTAGCAAAGCCTACTAATAAAAAAAGGTCAAATTTTGCCCCAGGACATGAAAGATCTTGTAAGAATCTCTCTCCTGCTAGCGTGTTTGCAAGTTTACAGTCAAATACGCTTGGATATCAAAACTAGCACCACAAAGAAGTTTATATGCTTTATATGAATGAGTTACTTTTGCTGATTCTTTAATCTAAGCATGTTATTCTAGAAATTAGCCTTATAACACTGCTGTGAAGATTTGTTAGAGTGGTGTAAAGGATTGCAGGCAAGAGGTTCACATTCAAACCTCCTTTTTCTGATTTTGAAACCTCTAATGAAAAGAGAAAGATTAAATAAAGCAATTAAGCTATAATAAAGGCTTCTGCAGTCTCAGAAAAATTATGGCATGGTAGTCTGAATTCTCACTGCATTTTAATTCAAAATACTTAGGGAAAAGCAATTTTCATCAACTATTGATTTATCAATATCCTTGACTTCACGGAACATTCTTGATAGCTATTCTAATTAAATAGCATTATACAAATATAATAAATTTTCTAACTGTCACAACACTGACTGCTTGGGATTTTAATAGCTCTCTGTCCCCTTCAAATCTCTCTTTCAAAATATAATCAATTTTACACCCTAGCTTCGTCGCTGCTGTTGGACTACTGAAGCTTTCCCTATTTTGATGTTTGTCACGCAAGAATTTAACCCCTAGACAGGTGCCATTCCTCTATATTGCTTGCAAAATCAATGCAACTAGGAAAGGCTTACAGGTACCTGCAAGAGGTGGATCACATTCTTTCAGCAGGTATTAAATCAGGTGAAAGGATGTAACATGGCCATCAGTGAGTAAAATTCACTGAATTTTGCTCGAAAGAAGTTGCAGAGGTAATTCAGCTTTTACCCGATACCCTCATACTGACATTATTCCCCTGAAATGAAAGAATGCTGTTTGTAATTCTGCTCTTACCCAGTACTCTCATACTTACTTGATTCACTTGAGATGAAGAATGTTGTTTAAAATACTAGGATCTGAGAAATCTTACGTTTTCCATTTCCCCAACCACAAGAGGACTGTGACATAGAATATGTTCACTCTCACCTTTCGACGCTCCTTTAAAGAATGCTGGGTTTATTGCACCCCAGATTGGAACTCAGTGTGTCCCATCTTCCACGTGCACTAATTACTTACCTAGATAATCTCTCTAACACTCAGTGAAAATTTAAGTAGTTCCACAAAATGGATCAAGTTGCAGAAACCATTCTGGCATCCTTGTTCCTCTAATTGGCTTGAACTTTACTGTGGGGGTGGAGGGAAAGAAGGAGCAGAAAAAAAGAAGGCTTTTCTTCTCTTGCTCAAAAGATAAAACCAATAGAGTTTCTAGATCACATAAATTTTTTCTCTTGAGTTAAAATAAAACATTGGTATAAGATAAACTTCGTGGTTAGAGCAAGGCTTAAGGTATAGATAACCTGGATTGATTCCTTCCTCTGGCACTGAGAATTTATCTGCAAGCAATACTTCCCAGAAGAATGTCTCAACTTAAAACTGATTTGTTGCACAGTTAGTACTCATTCTTAGTACTTACAGTAGCTGAGAGTAATAGAAAAACTAATCATAGTTGGTTAATGATGTGATTTTAAATACCTAAATATTATGTCAACTTTCTTAGATAACATAAGCCTTTTGCAATATCCACTTTTTTTACAGACAAAATAACCAAAGTAGAGCAACTAGCAGTTTCAGTAACTCACTGAGCTAAACAACTAAACCAAGTGCCTGGATTGGTCCTTGACTGGTGTTTCTGTAATTAATGCTGCGCTCTGCAATGTGCTGACACCAGTGATTTATTACAACTCTTACTGTATAAGCAGATTTATGGACTTCACGGAGAGGTAGAAATGCCACATTACAAATGAGGGTTTTTTAGTTTTATACAGAAAAAAATCTCTTATTACTATAGGTATATTAAAATGGTTTCTAGTATAATTTTCTGGTAGCCGCAGGGCTAATGGCAGCATATGAGCAATTTAATGCCAATTGCATTTAGAGTAGAAAGAGGTCGGTTATCTGTGCAGGAGGCAAGGGATGGGAATTTATGGTTACAGGAAAACACTGTCAAAGATTTAATAGCTAGAATTCTAATCCTAACTTCTTTTTTTTTTTCTTGCCCCTGCAGGTAATCCCACTTGCAAGTACATATATACAAAAAAAAGTGAAATGAGTGGCATTTAAGCAGCTCACCAAGCACAGCATGGACCTGTCTTATGACCACTCAGGCAAAAAAGGATGTTTTTCAGAGGCTAATGTATATGGTGCAACTCTTCCTGGGACTCCTTGGGTATCCCAGAAATTATAAAATTCAGATTGAAACCTATTCCTCCCATTGTTCTGTTTCTCATGAAAAGGTCTGGACATCTCATCTTTAAAACAGGGACAGAACCATTTGTGTGAAAGACATAACAATTTGAGAAAATGCTCCCATGGAAGCTGCTTCTTAACATGGCTTTCAGAAGATCTCTTTAGATAAACTGTTCTGTTCTGATGGCATTTATGCTGCACAGCACTGACAGCTAAGTATTTCATGGGAGTATCTCCATGAGCTCTTTACCACTGTTGAACAAAACACAGAAGTTGAACACTAAAATAAAGTGATATGCTGAATACTGGAATAAAAGTGAAGTCAGGAGGACAGTGAATACATTTCATGTTTTATCTACAAGCATCACATTCCAGGAAAAGGCATTCAGACATAACCTCTATTATGACATTAACTAGTTCTGAAGCAGTTGATTTTATCCTTTTTTTTGTGAACTCGGGCTGAGAAATTTAAATAGGCTGCACCCCATTAATAAATGTGTCATAGGAGTGATATACTTTTGAAAAGAAAGAGCAAACTACAATTCTTTCAGGGGCAAGGATGCTGAAAGGAGCAGGAAAGCACAACCTGATCAATGCACGGCTTAGAGGCTGGTGCCATCAGTTGAATTTTGGTTTCTTTGATCACAGGGATGTTTACACGGCACCGGGCCTGCTCTGAGCTGCCTCACAAGGGTATCCCAGACCATAAACATCATGCTCCGGCTAAATGGGGAAGTTTGCTGAGGATGGGGGGGATTAGGGGCTTTGGGTTTCTTGACTTTATTTCTCTTCTTCAGGCCTGCTTTGTATTGTGATTGCTGGGCTGAGTAGAGCTTTGTTAACTTTACAGTGGTATTGCTTTGTCCCTTTCAGTAAATCTGTGGTCACTTCAACCCCTTTGCCTTCTCTCCTTTTCCTCATCCCCCTTCTTGGTTGGGGAGGGGTCAGCGGGTGATAAAGCAACTGCTGTAGTTTAGCCCCAGACACAGGCTAAATGTAGACAGTCTTGAATGAGATTTTGTAAGTGAAGAGTGAAGTATCGCTCAGCTTTAGAATCCCTGGAGCACCTTCATCTTATCCCAACAACTGAAGTATGCAGTTGTGGCTCCTCATAGCAACAGCCTTCTCTCAAAAGAGTTTTATGTACACATAAATATAATTTTATACATATATATATGTAAATCCTCTCAGGACACTCCTGATTCATTGTTTAAAGCATTAGAAAAACATGTCAGATGACATTCCCACAAAGAAGGGGGATGTTTGCTCCCAAATTGGAAGTGCAATGATTTATCTTAATAATTTGTATGGGTCACAAGATCCCACACTTTGAGGTTTTCTGACTACTGCTTCCTCATTTAGATATAGTTTAAATAATTCAATAATTACTAACTTGGAAATCTTTCTTGTGTTTGTTTACATGTTGTCCAGCATGGAATTTGTGCTTGGGATAATTGATGGTGCTGCCATAGGGCCCAAAATTATCTTCCCGTACACTATTGGGTTTTATACCATTTTGCCTCTGAAATTTGTTTTAAATAATGATTCTGACAGCTCTCATTTTTCACTTTTTTAGATCTTATGAATGTTATTGGATATTTATTTTTAGAAGCACAAATATTTTACAAAAAACGCATAAGCCTGTTAAGGATGAATAAAATATTTCCACAGTAACATTCTGGATAGTGACGTATGCCTGCCTGTATACAGACGGACAAACTTCAGCCCTAATTCTGCATTAGGATTTGTTAGCGTAGTCTCATGAGCCCAGAAGTGACTTCAGAAGTGAAAAGATCTCTTTTTCTCCCCTCTGTATTTATTTGACAGCAATGACTGATTTTTTTTCCAGATGTGGATAAATACGAGCATTTCTTATATTAGGTTTTCTATAATCAGCTGCAAATGCAATCAAGAACATCCCCTCAAGGCAAACGAATATTTTGGCTTCCTTTGTTTTTTCACAGAAGAAATCGTACCACAACCACATGTATTAGACTTATTTTATAATATGTTTAAATTATCTCTTAAATAATTTGGATTGAAATGAGTAATTGGCATTGATATCCATACAGTGCATCAGAAGTTTTCATCTGCAAGATAATATCCATGGTAATAAAAAAAAGATCATGTTATTTTGTAAAGACCTATGTTCTTAGAAGTCCATTTAGGAATTTTTTTTTCCTCTCTTGGCATTATTGTACCCACACCCAACACTGGACTACACACAGCCCCTTCCTGTTCACATAGTTTATCAGTTGTCTATATCAAGCTTCCATAACTAAATCAGAGAAGAACATGCAAGCAACTATGATCTTTAAAGCCAAAAGACACCACATACAGCAAATTGGAGAGTTTTAAAAGCCACCCTTGAAATAAATGTGATTTCTGTTCCTTTCATCTCAGTAGTTCTGTATTCCAAGGGAACCAGGTGACAGAGCAGTTCAGTTAACAGACATGAGTCATAATTACGTTCTTTCTCTCTCATTTAAGTTGTTCAAGTTGGTGATTTTTTTGGCTGAGGCTGTCATCTTCTGTTACATGGGACTCAGGGTATTCACTCTGCAAAACCATGTCTTCAATCCTCTTTTTATATTTGGTGCATTTGTATCCTTTGCTTTAAAGAAGTGCCCAGGGTCCTTTGAGAGCTGGTGTTTTACAGATCTGCTACAATGTAAATACCTTTAAATCAGCTGGGGAAATTTTGCCCCTCGTTTACAAGCGGGGTGAGAAGTTTTTGTCTGTCCAGAGCCAGTACAGACCCACAACTGCAGAGCTGCCTCCAGACAGAGACGTACCAATAAGGAGAACTTCCCCAAAGCTACTTAAATAATACTAAGTCCTTAAAAAACAAACAGTTCTGCATCGTGTAAATCTTTCCTTCTTCACATTTCCTATGTCTATTGTACATGGATTTATTTACACCACCATGTGCCTAAGACACTGGTAAGAAAAAGAGTCCGTCTTCAATTCTGCCATGGTTTCTCAACAAAACTGTTCCTTACTTGTGCACTGGTATTGATTCTTTTCATGCTGACAATTTGAACAATTTTGGGGAGGGCTCAGAGCAGCAGCCCTTTGCTTAACACTTTTTGATGAACCGTAATAGCTTTGAAAGTTGGGATCATACTGTTTACTTGCAGTAATTTTATACGTACTATCCAGAGGAACAGGAACTGCACCACAGCTCCCCTGGCTAAGGTTGGGTTAGATGGCAGAGAGGACCCCAAGAGCCTATTGCATCCCACCAGCACCACAAGGCAAGTGCCATAGTGTGTCCTGCAGGCCCAGCACAGGAAGACAGCTGAACATGAGAGCAGCTCCAGATGGGGTCTGTGATGCAGAGCACTGCAGGGACCAGGCTCTACTATCTTCTTCTTACTAAGAGCCAACAAACTGCAAGAGGGTTGTACTGGATGGCTGAGCACAGGGCCTGTGAGGCAACCACTGCTAATGGATGTCCTCCCAAGTCCACAGGAGCTTTAAGCAGCTCTGGGGCAAGCAGATACCCTACGCACATTGCCATTCAAGTACTGCACCTATCCTACAGTCCACACCCTGTCTCAGACTAAGAGTGCCATAATTGAGCCCTAAGAGACAAGTCAAGGGGAGGATGGAACCTGCTAAAAACATCTATAAGGACCTCCAATTGCCTTTTTCTTTTTTCTCAATTTGAAACAGCCTCACATTTCTAATTAAGACAACTTTTGTGATCGTTGCACAGAGAAGTAACAAAGAACTCCTTTTGGAAAACTTCCAAGGAAGAAAAAAAAAAAAAGAAAGCAAAGACTGCTGAATACAGACAATATGAATTGTCAGGAAATAAGAAAATCATGTCCAAAAGCACATCTATTCTTTGGAAATTGCTGCTGAAGGAGATAATGCCATCACTGCCACTGATGATGGGCATTCTACTGAAGGACTGAAGTCACGTGCGATACAAATGTGATGAGTAAAAGTAGAGCGATTGAAGGGGGATATATAATGATGAACATAAAACCAGGATGTCTGGGGAAGACAGTCTCTGCCACTGCACAGTTTTATAATGAAAGTGGAACCAGAAGGATCTGACATGTAAAATATGAAGGAAGATCATCTCATCTTCATTTTAATGACACTTTTAAAATAACTTAAACCCAATATTTCTCCAAAGTTAACTCTGCTTTTCTCAGTGGTTCCTCCACCATTTTCCTCAATATCTTACATTTTTAGGTGGCAGTTTTTTTAACAAGAGCTTGCAACATACACCCACTTTCTTTCCTTCTGAATTTGGGTCAAAACCAAAAGTTTCTCAAGAACTTTCAGCACACTGTGATATTTTTCAGGTAAGTGCTCTTTTGGTATTTTTCCTGTCATCATTCATCATCTGACAGAGACAGTCATCTATCACTCGAAAAAGCCACATCTATTACACAGTCATTTCCTTAAAACTCAAGATAAGTCTCTTCACAGCTACTTAAGCAAATGGATATATTCTCATCAGCTTCACTTTGTACCTATTTTAATGAGCTTTTTGGAAACCTACCAACCAGAAAGCCAGTCTTTCAACCCATTTTCCACCATCTCTCTACACTTCCATGATAATTTGGGAATATCATGGGTTTATGTTGTGTTGTTTTAGAAGCACCTGTATTATACTTGACATTATGCTCAGGTACTAGCAAATAAATATCCAGCTTGGAAGGCTGTAGTACTAATACTCGAATCAGACACTCTCTGGTAATTCCTTTAATTTCAGGAACAGTTTCACGTCTAAACATGACACTAGGAGACCTTAATTCCACAGATCTTTTCATATCAGCCTGATATTTCAGTACTTTATTTTCCAAATTCAGATTTTATTGATTTTTAGCTCTGGCTAACATTGTAGAATAAAGAAAAAACCAGAAGAGGGAGCCGTGTTCTCCAGTTTGTGCATCATCCCCTGAACTGTCAAAATCTGGATTCTGTATTTTTGGAGTTGCACAGGCTAGAAATATCTTCACTTGACTTTCTGATGCTAGTTAGGAAAAAACTCACTTTTAAGCTATTAATATTTTTTCAGTATAAGACAGAAACACAGATCCCCCAATGCCATTTATGAAACAATTTTCTAAAATTACCAAGTCAGAACTTTTTTTTTTCCTTCGTTTTCCTGCTTTTAATACAAAAACCTATTCCAAATTCTTATGGATAAAAGTTCTCGATTGACAGCCTTGATGTACACTGAACTATTTAGCCAGAAAACAAGTAAAATACAATATGCCACATCTCAAGCTTCCATCGGGATTATTCCACATCAGGGTGCTTCCTTTATGCCTGTATGATTCCATCTCTCAAGAGAGCAACAGAGTTGTTCATTTTTATAGCCATTCAATCTTTCTGCTAAAAGCTGCCACTGAAACTGTCAGTTCATATCAGCCGGACTGTAGGGAGAGATGATGACATACATCTACCAGGAACTGACCTTCACACTGCCTGCTCACCTACAATTGTTGGCTGGGTAAGATGTATATGTGGCTGACGAGTAAAACTAGAGATGGCCAACTAGACAACATCATGAAAGACAGCTCCGTATCAGTAGTTATCTACTTTCTGGGCTCCAATTTTGCTTTTTTTTGTTGTTGTTGTTCAATATAGAATCAAAAAGCTTCTAAAATATATCTTATTCTTCAACTTTTCTGTCTCCTTTTCTCCAGTCAAATTTAATTCTCCACAGAACTAGGCACAGAAAGTAGCTTGCAGCCGAGAACCGAGAGCTCACACTCACGCATTAGCTTTCCAGTACAATCTGGCAGCTGAGAACTGAAAATAGTAGTATTGAAAAACTCTAAAATGTAAATGTTAGAAGTATTTAACTGTTTTCAAAGAAACACTGTATTTTGTAGAGAAAAAATACCTTTACAACATTACAAAAAAGTAAATGGCATCATCTGCAAGCAAAGTGATAAAAACTGACAGCCTCACACTACCGGCAGCTTCACACTTCACAGAACACTAAGGGTATGTGGATTTTCTGGGTAATTGTATTTTTTTTGTATTTAATATTATATTTAATATGGACTAAGACTTCTGCTTAATTACCAGTAACATTTTTAGTTACTCCAAACATTGTGCGCTAGTATTTGAATACACCCTAGTCTGCAAAGAATTTTATTGAAATGATGAAGTTCGACTTTCTGAGGAGTATTAATACATTTGGGAAAAGTTCTGTGCTTCTCAGTTCAAGAGAGGCAGGCAACTTCTGGAGACAGTCCAACAGAGGTTGTATACACCAACAGAGGTGTACAAAGATTACTATGGGAGTGGAGCATCTCTCTTATGAGGAAAGGCTGAGAGACCTGGGTCTGTTTAGCCTGAAGATGAAAAAAGTGAGAGGGAATCTTACCAATGCTTATAAATAAAGGGCAGCTGTCAACAGGATGGGGCCAGTCTCCTTTCAGGGGTGTCCAGTTGCAGGACAAAGGGCAATGGACACAAACTTGAACACAGGAAGTTGCACCTAAACTTACAGATAAACTTCTTTACTGTGAAGGTGACAGGGCTCTGGAACAAGCTGCCCAGAGGGGCTGTGGAGACTTTCAAAACCCACCTGGACATGTTTCTGTGCAACCTGTTCTAGGTGAACCTTCCTTAGCATGGGGGTTGGACTAGATAATCTCCAGAGGTCCCTTCCAAAGCTGGGAAAGGCCCACAAGACCTCAGGTGAGGGGCTAACTCTCATATTAACTACTTACACCGTTCAATACCAGCATCTGCTTCTTTCTTTACCCACTTGTACACTAGATTTTGCCAAAACCACTGAATGTAGACAGTCATCGCTGACCTGAAATGATCATCTTTGAATCCCAACAGATCTGCCAGGCAGATTCACCAAGCAATCTGGGTTTGTAACTGGGATATAGATTTTCTTACCATAAAGCCATTAGGTTCACAATTCCCACTTAGTTTCTTAACATCAGAACACACAGCTTCATAAATTATGAGTGTGTGGTCAACGAGATAAAACCTTAAATAGATATCTTTAATTACAAATGTATCTTGGGGCTCTGATTTCTCTTTCTAGTGAATGTATTTAAATGTCTTTATAATTTTTAACAGCTCAATGTGGATTTTTTTCCTTAGCTGCCAGCATTTGTCATTTTAGTCTTAAGTAATTTTGCTAAGCAATTGTATTTAAAGGTGGTGGTAATTCATGCCAGTTGATACCTGTATAGATTCTAGAAGATGGGTTTGCTGAGAGCTATGGGGCTGCTCCAAATTTTACCACCTTGCTCGACGTGCTACCCTCAGTACACTTGCAGCTATGCCTGAAGGGCTGTTCCGAGCTGCATCTATCCCCACACACATTTACAAAATTAGAGAGAAAGAGATTGTATTTTTCATGCTGTTTTGGAGAATTCAGATCACAAAGCCAAAGGAAACTGTACAATGAGTACAAAAATGATATGATTCTCTGTGAAGAGGCTCACTGGAATGGGTTGGTATGTCAGCAATTACAGAAAATGGAATGAAGCCAGTGAAATGCTGCAAATCTGTAAGTACATCAGAGGAAGACTAGTCTCTCACTAGCCCTTAAGTGCTTAATCAATGTGAAATTACATCAGGCACCATCCAGGGCAGTTTGAAATTACTTCTGTGTGATCCCCCAGTGCTTTAGGCAACCAGATTTACCACTATTGTTAAAAACCAAATCACAGTGCTAGATCAAGCAAACTAAACAACTACAAATAAAGTTATTGGCATCATCAAAATTAATTACTTACAGGAATGAAAAATATATGACTAGCTGCTTTAATGTCACAGTGACTACACTGGATTTCCCTGTATAAGCTATGAGTTGCTGTAGAGTAAAACCCCAGGAGACAGGAACGGTCGAAAATACAGTGATCAACTGAATAACAGTCCAAAGCTGAGTGTGCTTTTCTTGCCAATTTACCATTTCATCATAAAATTAGGACCCAGTGGGTAATGTATTAAATTGAACAGGAGACATTCAGAGGATAATAAAGAGGAACATGTGATTTCTGAGACTAATTAATACAATCTTATTCATATATTCTAATTTGTGCCCACTCTAGCTATGTGGAAGAGGCTACAGTTCCTATCAGTAGCACAGGAGATGCAACTCTTAACCTAACGTTGATCAAGTCAACCTTATCCTAGAGCTACATATTGGAGTTTATATTTTACAGACCAATTTATCCACATTTTTATTTTAAAACGTAAATAAACTGTTATCCATTAAGCTGAAGATATGTTTAAATAACATGAATTACAAATAACCAACACTGATATATCTGCCATTTGCTCTATCATAATGCCTTACAGTGTTAGCCAAGGTAAAAGATAGTATTTAAGATCTGTACAGCCTTCTTATTTTATATTACTGTCTACATATTGTACTATGTTTTGAATGATTTATTGCACTATCTGTTAATTTACATTGTGAAATTCCTATAACAGTGACCAAGACTCTCTGTATATCAACAGAGTATAAGGGAATAGAACAATGACAACTTTTAAATAATAGTAGTAATAGTCTTCTGAAAAAAAATAAATCAATCTTGGTTTTTATAATAACTGGGATTTCCATAATCTGCCATCTCTCCTCACAGCAACAGCATCAGATCTGCTTTTCTTTTTTTTTTTTCCCCAGTTAAAATTTGACTCAGTGTAAATATAAACTGTCACACTATTTTTAGAGAAAAGAGGAAGATGTGTCCTCAGAGCTAACTACCAGCTGATTTATACCAGCAATGTGTATGGCTTATACAACACTAGCAATTGTTGTAAAAACAGAGTAAGACACATGATCAAAACTAACCATGTGCTACTGAAAACGACTCCTTTTCCAGTTCCCATTTAATGCAGGAATATTACTCAGCTAACTCACAGGGGTGCAGAGACCAGCTGTGCTGAGAACTTTGGTAAAAAAGAAGTTTAAATGGATCCCAGGAGTTCACCCAAGTTTATTAAGGTTCACCTGTCCAGGTCACTTCATTTGACAAACGAGTCCTATTGAAACATGTGCTCCTACTTAAACTATAGCTTGAATCTAGGAAAGGATCTTAAAGCCTTGGAAACGTGACCTGCTAATGGCAGAATGTGTGTCTACATGTCTCGAGATGTCAAAACAGGGTTTAAAAAAAATAAAAATAAAAAACCAAAGCCAATCATTCCAATTATTTTACTAGTATATTTACTCCTTCAAAAGGAGTCTTCAAATTCTTGGCAAAGTCCGAATAATTTTGAACTTTGTTCTAAAAGCATGAGACATGTCTTTTCAGAAACTTCTTTTTCATTTTAGCTGCCTCCTTTTTTAGATAGATAAATCTCCACGTTCCAGAAAGTGTTGAGTGTTCCCTTTCTGAAAATCGGATCCTATTTAAACGTTCCCAGTTGTCTGGTGAGGTAACATCACATTTCTGAGCATAGAGGCATATGCACAATTGCAGTGTTATCAGCTGGCATTCAGAGCAGAACTAGTTGCACCACGTTCCTAAATAATACATTGGGTTTGGGCTTATCTGAGAGTTATAACTAGAAAAAAATTGCCTTTACTCCCCCTGTGAAAGGCCTACAATATAATGCTCTTGGCAGACAATGAATAAACCTGCACCGATGTATGAGAACAGTATCATGATGCATCAACGGGAAAACAAAGATAGCAATTTAAGCATGAGTTCACAGTCAAATTGAAGCATTCAATAAATGTGCCTTCAGAGATGTTTTGAGTACTACCTGCTAATGCCTTTCGATGTGAGTCTCCCTTCATTCCCCATACTCTGATTAAAAATAGAGAGCTACATTTTACAGTAAACCTGCAATGACAGGCTTGAGGATAAAGAATCCTCCTGACAGGCAGAGCGAAAATACAAAGTTGTTAATAAAATATGTCCTATAAAAGCACTGTGCTAACTATTGGGTCCTGTTTGTTTACACCTCCTGTGGAAATGTTTGTCAAGGGATTTCCAGACTTTTAGTGCATCTCTTTGCAGCAGTTCTTCAGTAAGGAAGGAGATTTTTATCCACATTCTAAATAACTGTTAAGCAGCATTGAATAGTTGTCACAGTTTAAGGGCAGACTGCTAGACCTATAGCAGTTGCTGTTAACCCCCCTCCCCCCACCTAAGTGGAAGAGAAAGGGAATAAGGAAGAGAGGCTTAGCAATTAGAAAAGGAAACTAGAAAAGCTTTAACAAAAGTGAAAATAATAACTATAAAAATGGAATATATACAAATATATACAGAACCAGTATCAAACACAACCCCTCCTGATGGCAATTACATCACTGTCACCACTGATGCTGTGGAGCAGGTACTGGGAAAGTCCCAGACTGGGCCCAGCAGCAGATGGGAGCTGTGCTCAGGAGCTGGATTCTGGTACTGGATCCAGGAACACACAGATGGGGACTGAAGGCAGAACGGACAGAGTCCCCCTCAGATGCCAGCCACTGAAGAAACAAGGAAGCAGCTGGAAAGAGACCCAAGCAGAGAGCTTAACCCTCATGATCCCTCAGCTTTATACCAAATATGACATATATGGGATGGAATCTCTTGTTAGTTTGGGGTCACCTGCCCTGGCTGCTCCTTCCCACAGGCACAGCCTTTCACTTTCTGCACCCCCAATGTGTACACAAGATCCAGCAGTGACCACCAACCCCTGCTACTAACTCTGAACATGGGTTGTTCTCACTGCCAGAAGCAGACACTGCCTGGGAAAACCCACTGCTGACTTCAGACAGTGCAGTGAGTTAGAAGAACTGAGCTGAAAAGTAAAATCACTCAAAAGAATTGCTTCTGTCCTCACTCAAACCAGGACAATAGTAATTATTTTTATATTCTGCCTATCTGGCTATTGCCTTTGAAACTGGCTATGTCTATGTACCTGGCTGCCCTTAAGAACATTCCATCTATAGTTCATCTCTATTTCTTTTCTCTAAATACTAATTGCCAGAGGTCTAGCATACCACATTTTGGGGGGTGACCAAGGCTGTCTGAGCTCAAATTCTCAGCAGGAGCACCTCCTCATTGCACTCTCCTATGAGACAGCACCAACCCAAGAAATTAAATTAATCAAAACAAACTATTCTTCTAATATTCAACTACTAGCCTTCCCTAACTTCTAGTTGAACCAACATTTCAGATTCACTTCCAGAGGTTTCCCAGAGCTCTGCTTGTTCTCCTCCTGTTCATATTCCAGCTTTATAACTACAGACAGCTATTTCTCTTTGCCTACCTAGGCAAAACAAAACCTAAAAGTGTCAAGGTTACACACTTGCAAAACTTTCTTTTCGTTGATGGAGCCAGAAGTTCTCTCGTGGTGAAGAGCAGTTAGTCATTCATTCACACTACACTGGCCTAAGTACAGCGTACCTTAATAGTCAGTCATCTCTCAGACACAACACAGAAATGCATCAAGTGTAAAATATATAACTGAAAAAATCTAATCCATGTAACAAAAACAGGAGGAGAGGATTCACATCATATAATTTAAGGTCCTCAGATCTGTTTGAAATGAGTACATAAGTACATGAGTAAATAAGTACATTGCTTAGGAGACAATTTTCTGTTTTGTATGGGAAACAATGCTGTCTGGCTAGGAGTGGAGTGCAGGTAAACTGGGAGCAATATTGTTATCAGCATGAAAAAAACCCCTGCCATTTTCAAGGGTGAAGCATACAGTAACTCCCCACCTAGATCTACAGCAACGAAGGAAAAGTCATTTACAGATTACACACAGACGTATCTCTATCGTTGCTATGAAGCCACCAAAGTCTCAAGGATCCTTCTGTTTATTCTTCACAGACTGAGTCATTCAACCAACTCAAATATATACTCCTTATAGGGGTGCCTGTATCTGTTGTGAGGGTAAATCTGCCTTGAACAACACTGACAGAACATAAGAACTCAGACTAAAAGTTGCAGAAAGACCTCCTGGAGGACTTCTTAGCAAGTCATATAACAGATTGCTACACTGGCAATGGAAACTTTTTTAAGAAAGGTTTAAAAATTAATTCTGAAATCTTGTTGTTCCATTGTTAGAAGTTCCACTGTAAAACACTGACAGACTAGATTTCTTTTTTTTTTGGTGTGTGTGTGTCCCTTGTGGTATGGCTAGAGTAATGTCAGTCATTTGTTATGAACTACATTCATGTAGGATTTTGATCTCTACTGCTCCTCATGTATTCCTAAATGAAGTGGAAGGTTTACTTTGAGTAAACACATCTTAGCTTTCCTTTTTCACCCTCACATCAGAGCACACGTATCATCACCCCTGAAACATGTCTAGTCCTTGAGATACTCTAAAAGCAATAGCCAAGAGCATGTGTTCATATCTTCAGATGATCCATAATTCAATACTTATAAATTATTACAACCTCCCCCCTTACTTGTTTCACTTGTATTCCTTTGAACACATTTTCCTTTCACTATTTATCAAGAGGAAGGAAAAGTCTGTTTAGAAAAGAAGGTTTAATTAAATGTTTTTGCCTGGCCTTAGCACATTCTCTCTTCTAGAGCCATATTCCTTTGGGTCATATTTCTCATAGATAACTGGAAAACAATTCAGTGAAAGTAAAGGACCTGTTGATTTACTGTTGAAAATGGAATGTCAGCCTAAGTATCTTCAACTATAATTTGTGAGTGACCACAACATAGAGATGAAGAGTTCAATTAAAGGCAGTAGGTTTTCAGGTACTGTTAGATTTCTGTGCACTTTCTACTGTTTATTATTTTGTTTCATTTTAGAATACTCATAATCAGTCTAACTAGTATTACCTCTCAGTAAGAGAAATAGATCCAATAAACAAAGCTTGGTCTTTGTTTCCAGGGTCATACTCACTTTAGCCACAGTGCAGTAAGTATTTTAAATCATGCTGCTATAAACACTTCTGTTGAGAACCCAATTTCAGCCAAGCCTCTTCAGCCCACTAAGTTCCTCTTAACCCAAACACACTTTCAACAGAGCTCAGTGTCTTTTAAACGCTAACAACACCCCCTGAAATCCAGAAGCAGCTGTAATTTGATATAACAAGTCTAACTATTCATGCTGCAGTTATTGTAAAATTACTCCTGTCCTCAGTTTGTCAACTGTCTGCACTTGTGACCATCTAAAGGACAGCATTTTGCCAGCATATTTGATACCAATGATGGCTTGAATGCTCCTGCACTAACAAACAGTAATCTCATACACATGAGAAACCACGTTGTTGACTCCCTAGGCTCTCCTCATCATTGTATTACTGATTGACGCGCAGACGTTTAGGTCACCAAAGCTACAGTGCTATTTAAAAGGTAAGGTTCACAAATGGGAAAAAAACCTTGAAAATTCAAATAAAACTAAACTAACAAGGAATTTTTTCTTTGAGTTCACGGACAGTCCAAAGCAACAGCTCCGAGAAGATACTGTCTCTCAATTATCAAAGGAATGTTATCTTCAAGATACATAGTTTTGCTGATGAGCCCCATCCTTGCTTCCATATTGTACTCCAGGTACAACAGAAAAAAAGCAGTAGTCTAGGATTGACTTCGGATACTGCGTGGTGGTTGGTCACTATCTACCAGTAGATGGGTAACAAGTGATCCAGTGAAGATAGAGGGAGAGACAGGGCTTCAGCTTCACCTATAAAACATTTAGCCACTAGAAGTGACTATCAGCAATTACAAGTTTGGTCAAGGCCATCAGAGATCATTATGACTACACATTTGAGTGATCTGCACGGTATTGATTGAGTACTTGTGGCATGGGTCACAGAGAGCATAAGATAAGATTCTGATTTATCACTTAGTTGCCTTTGATCTCCTGCAGCAGCACAGGCTAAAATATTGGTTTAGAGCCTAGTTAAAGATTATTTTTTTTTTATATATACAAAAATATTGCTAGATGTGATACTGTCCTTTTGCCTGATGGTCTTTGCCACCAGTTCTGAATTTGTGGGTATGTATACCCACAGTGTGTTTGTATACTTAGCTATACCCATAATATGCTGGCAAAATGCTGTCCTTTAGATGGTCACAAGTGCAGACAGCTGACAAAGTAAGGACAGGAGTAATTTTAAAATGCTTCTTGGGGCACATCTACACTGAAAGGGTTAATAAAATAGTTGCTTTTAAAATAGCAGCTAGAACACAATTAGCCTGGTATATGCTATAAATCAAGAAGCAGAATGAAATTGGACATTAAATGTATTGGATGCTATTAGAAAAGGAGAAATTGGATAATTTCCTTTCACTTATATCTGAAAATGAGAAATCAGCCAGGTACTGAATCTCAGTGATCTCCTGAAATGCCTATCACTTATTTGCAAGGTACCTCTCTGCTAAGATAAAGTGTGCATTTGATCTCTCAGAGTAAATTCACCATAGCGTTTTTCATGAGTGATACTAAAGGTTTATAAACAGTTGTGTTTGAGAACAAAACAAAAGACCAATACAGAGGACTTGGACTTTCTGACTCCAACTGTGAAAGGCAGTCCTGGGCAGCTGTTAAATGGGAGACTTTGAGTTGCAATTGTGACTTGTGCATGACATGTACCTGACTCCTGCTGTCAACTCTGTTGTTCTTTATTGGCCAGAGGAGTCTGATTTTGGGCACAGACTCCTAACATGGCAGGCAGTTAAAACCCACCTCACGTACCTTGTATTTTAAGCTCCACATGGCTACTGAAAACAGAAAAGGAAGGAAGAAATGAAAGATAAACTTTTACTGCCAGAATATTTGGTACATGAGATGGAAAGTTACACAGCAGTAAGAAAGATTCATGTCTTTCGGTGTACTAGGAATAAATGATACTATGATTTTTCCACATGCAAGAACCCCACTTAAATTATAAATAAAACTATAGCTTGGAACAGAATCCATCCAGCAGGATTTGTATCAATTAAAGTATTTCTTTTATTATTTTTTAAAACACTGTTGCTTTGATATGACTAAGTATAGCCCCCCCAAAAACAACCCTTTCTTCATTTCATGCCAGCATTTTTTTCTTCCATTAAAATGGATCTCCCCACCATACAAAGGGCAGCTGCTATGCAGCACTCAGCATGATGAAGTTGTTCAAATGACAAACAAGGAATCAGACAAAGCTACCTGGAAATACTGCTAGGGAACACCTTAATGAATTATATGGGACTTTAGAACAAAATTGATTATTTATTACTCTCTACCAAAATACACCAAACTAATTTGGGCCTCTATCTGTCTGCCAAAATTAAACTGGTGCAAGCATAAACCCAGTTGACCTTCCAGTACCTGGAGGAGGCCTGCAAGAAAGCTGGGGAGGGACTTTTTATACAGGAATGTGGTGACAGGACAAGGCACAACGGCTTTAAACTACAGCAGGGTAGATTTAGAATGAACATCAGGAAGACCTTTTTTTACTTCAAGGGTTCTGAGCCACTGGAGTGGGTTGCCCAAAGAAGTTGTGGACATCCTGGGGTTCTGAGCAAGCTGGTTTAGTGGGAGTTGTCCATGCCCTGGCAAGCAGGTTGAAACTAGATGACCTTTAAGGTCCCTTCCAATTCAAGCCATTCTATGAGTCGGTGATTTACTGAAACGAATCTTACATCCCTGCTTTGTAGATACCCATTAAAATAACTCTTAACTCTCTCTGCTGTTGATCAGATACTGCTGCTTTTTGAAAATAACTGCTGTGGAAACTCACTGAACTTTCGTATTTTAAGAACACTCAGATGGTGCAAAAACCAGAAGGGTCTGAAGTTAATACATTATTCACATTTGTTAGTTTGCTTAATTTCCAAAGTGTGCATGTGCATTCCTCTCCCATTTTGCTTGACAAAGAATTTCTTCAGCAAGAGAATATTAAATGAATGTTTTGTTTTGAAGGGATAAAGTTTTCAATTTTACTTCAAATACTTCAGTCTGAAAAAACCCCAAAGTTTTCCCAGATTTTTTTAGCTTTCTTGTGGTTTTCCTTTCTCATATAAGGTATTTTACACAATGCAAGAACATTTAATTCCATTTTTAAACTATACACGAAGTGTAGAAAAAAACAAACCAAAACAAAAATTACCCTATCTTTTGTCTTCCAAAAAAGAAAAGAAGGTGTTAACTGGGAAATGAATTAGGCCTTAACGGTTTTATACAGTATATGAGCTGTGATAGAAATATTCTAGTACATCCAAACAAATAAAAGCATACGGTGGTATAACTGGGTTTATATTCCTCCAGAAATTCTGAATTTCATGGGTTTTTTAATATGTAGAGAGGAAGGAAAGCTCTGGCATCCTTGATAACAAACCTATCAAGTCATTTCAGAATTAGTTGAACGTGAAAGGTTAATTAAAGCAGATATTAAATAACCTGGCTCTGTATAAGCAGTATGGGCTTCTAGCATTTAGTAAACAGCTAATTACACTATAATACAGGATTTTTGTAAGTGAATTATCAGTGCAGAAACAGCCCAACAGTGATTTGCTACTCTGAGATTTAAATGAGAAAATTCTCTTATCTAAGCAAGAAGCAGATGATTTTAAATTATCCATTTCTGCATTTTTTTTTTGCATCCTGAAACCGTACATAAAAATCTGTTAT
>WUAM01000431.1:79806036-79827202 GCA_024336885.1 Actenoides hombroni | reverse complement strand
TGAGATGAAATAATGCTTCTTGATTGTGTTCTTTGAGCCAGAAGGTGGCAATTAGATTTTCATACACAGAAAAGTGCCACACGCACACACACATTTCTATCAATCATAGCTTTTGCACTGTCTAGCATTGCAAACAGTGTGACTACAGAGCAGGATCTGTTTTGGAGACAGTAAGTTTTGACATGAACAGCCTGAATATTATTTGAAACAAGTGACACTGCTGTTTGTCCTGCTGGATTTGAAGTGGCTTCGAAGCGTGTTTTAGCATGAATGTGAAGAGGTCTGGCATCAAAACTAAAAGGGCAATAGTTGTTGACACTGCAAATATCAGACAATGAGAAGTTAGGCAAAACTCTTCCATTTCAGTGCATAACGTTTTACTCAGTCTGAGAAATTTCTCTAGGCTCTTCCTTTATTGATTTGTAATTTCAAAAGTAAGAAGAGGGTAAACGCCCAGAGATTTGGCAAAATTTAACAAGTATGCATTTGATCTGAAAAGAGATAAAATAGAAGTATCTATTAATTTCATAGCTGGCTTCTTTCTGTATTTGACAGTTACAGCTTACTGGCACTCTCTGTCCTACAACAATTACTTCTGGATGAGGAAACATGAAAAAATCATATCACTGCCTACTCACGATTACCAGCTGCTTATGAATGTAGTGACCTCAGTCACTGTGCTGCATGGTTAAGACCATTTTAGGAACTCAGAAGTGCCATTTTGATTTACCCTTTGGCAAAACAATTGTACAACACACCTTTGGAGGTATATTCTCCAATATACCACGTATCTGCTTTATACAGCCTTGGGTCAATCAATCCATACAAGCCCTTACTATCATTTTCTGCTGTTAGAAGCATTTCAGACATAGCTTAGGTGAACATACTTCATAGTGGGAATTAAACATGAACTTGAGCAACACAGCTGATTTACAACTGCTTGTGAAAAGTGCAGCCTAAATGGAAAGATCAGTGACAGCTTTCATGTCCAGGTACTTTTTCCACCAGCTCTCAGCAGCAAAACCAGTCGCATTTATTCCATGTGTTTTGGGGGTAGCAAACATTTAGCTCGACTCTTCACTTACAAGGACTACGCAAAGAATTGCTCCCAGTACCAGCTTTATGTGATAAATTCCAAATGTCAGTGGGAAAGATGAAGTGCATGATAAGTTTTTCCCCATACTGTGAGCCTGGGGAACTTAGAGTTGGTCATCTCATTATTTAGACTAATGCCTCAGGAGCATTTAACGCTTTACTTTGGGTTAATCACATTAGCAATAATTTAATGCACCTACAATGGCCTGGGCTTCTTTCCAAAGGTGTGCTGTTTAAGTACAGGGAAAATAAAGGGACAGACACCTAAAGTGATTCACAGAACAAATATTTTACTGCTCTAAAAATCGCTGACATAATTCACTAGAGGGAACTGTTCTTTCTGAGCCAAGAATTAACTAGCCTGAGCTGTAGAAAGTTGTCAAGATACATCTCAGTACAATTTCTTTTCCTCAGACAGATCTTTTGTAAAATCAGTTCTCATCTTTCCTGGCTGGCAAAACTCATTAGTAGTCTAAGTCAGACACCAACAAAATTGCCTAATTCTTGACTTCTTTTTGGGGGGGGAAATCTGTATTCATCTCCATAGAGTTCATGAAAGCAGAAATGAGGACATTTGCTATACGCAAAAATGATACTACTTGTAATGCAGTGATGGTTCTGTCTTTTTGCATTAAGTGAAAATGCACATTTAATAATGTTTGGGGGGGGGGGGGTGTTAACTGTCACGGGTGAAAATATTGACACGGTTACGATTTAGCAGTCATTTAAAACTTAGTGATGGTGAGAGGTAGATCAAAAGGTTAACTTTCAGCACTACTTAATCATTAACCAATTGAAAATTAACAAGGTGATGCAGTAGAGTATGTTATAATCAATATAGTGACTTAATTACAGATTCAATAATGATGATACTAACTTACTATAAGGTCTTTTAAATATATATATACACATTATATATATATAGTGTTTATGCATAGATAAAACCACAAAACAATACAAATTCACAGAGTCACTGTCCTGGTTTGAGTCAGATCAGAACTAATTCTGTTCAGTGAATTTATTTAATTGCCAACTCTTCAAACAAGTAGCTCTCCACATGTCCACCACAAATGGTCCACAGACCTTGACCATAGGACTAATGTTTTGCAGTAATATTTCCCAAAAAATTATCTTAGTAGCTTTATGAAATTACAAGTTCAGAAGTCAGACTATGGCACGTGTTACATGATCCTGCAGGTTTAAAATCATACTCTGTTCTATTTCAGTATGTTGCATATATAAGATAGAAAGCATTAGTCATATGACAAAGAGCTGTCATAACCATTTAGGAAGCACTGTTTACCTGGTAATGTATTTTACTCCTTTTCAGCATGAAATTAAACTTATTTTTTCTTTCTGCTGTGACACAAGTGATAATTCTTGCCTTCCAGTGTTTTTGCTTATTAACAAAATCAGCTTGAACTGAATTTGAAGATCTCCACTCATGCCATAATTCCGCATGGGTTTATGTCAATCAAAATATAGTACTGTGAAAAAGCAAGATGTGTGTGACAGGAGCAGTCCACAGAAATAGCAATATGTAGTGGCAATATAGCAGTCCAGAAGCAAAAGTAGATTTGAGGTGTCAGTTTGTTAGGAATACCCCTCACACTAACAGCCACAAGGACAAGAAAAATGGCCTGAGCAATCACTTTTCATCCTGAAGGTTTTTTTCATTTCAATTGTAATGATTTATTAGAGATGATGAAACAATCTTTTCTGTATTTTGCTCAAGTTTCTAGTCCTTACAGTTAATAATTCCGTACTGAATGCAATATGCTGATGATGGATAGCCACAAAGTTCAGATTTTTCCATGCAAAAATATTCAAGAATCCTGTTGCAAATGCTGTTTAATGGCCACCTTTGAAGATCTGGTTATAAATCACACAGTCGAAAACCCCTTCCTGGCATGTGCAATTTTTGAGACATAAGCTGAGGCTCAGGCTTGGTTACAGTGAGACAGACAGTAGAAGGCTGAGGCAATTGCATTGAGGTGAGTTCTTCCAGTAAAAGCACAGACAAAGAAGTCAATATTGTTATTATTTTACAGCAGCACTCACTCCTAGGGCAGTAAACACAATCGCAGCTCTAAGCTCTAGATTTTTGTAAAAATATAATGAAGGATGTGCACTTACAAGCTAAATACACAGAAGAGATGAGCAGTAGTGTAGAGAAAACATTACTATCCCCATTTTATATTAGGAGGTCAGAAATGGAAAGAGATGCCAGACTTTTCACCTCTTGAATTGCCTTTGTTTCCCCAGTGATCTAGAAAATGAAGTAGAGGAGACATGGCCAATTCAGACCCTTCTCTGACAGCTCTGTTACACCATGTTCCATCAGTTACACATTCACCATCATACACTTGGACCGGGGAAGACTGTTACTCCAATTAGGAGATGTTTCTCTTGTAAATGTTCCCAAACCAGATGTTTTGTTCATTAAATCATTAGCTGCATTAAATAATACGCTTACACACAGCTGTTTGAGGCTTCATTTGTGCTTGAAGTTGAAAGATGTTTGGTACAAGAGGGCAGTACCAGCAGGACCGGATAGTGCCACCCCTCATAGCATTCTCAGGCCACGTTTATGACACTTCTGAGAGGTGAGGAATCACCTCAGCTTGAGCTGGCTGCTGAAACCAGGCTTCTCAGTTCTTTCCAGAACATTCAAATTGATCAGTCATTAAAGAAGAGGGGGATGGAATGGACTACATGCTCTCAGGACATGTTTTCAAATAGCAGCAGTCCTGACTGCTTCATCTGGAGCACAGCTAACCAGTCTAAGTACATGTTAGGTGCAAACTAGACTAGGAGGGACCGAAATAAAGACTCAGCTTCCATGAACTAGACTCCACTCTGCAAACACAGAAAGCCTATACAGGCACAGAAGCAAAATTTCAGTAATTAGAATTCAGATCTCAGAGAAATTTCTCTGTTTACACATTTCCTGGCATCTAAAGTGAGAGAGGGCTGAGAATCACACTTTCAGGTATAGACCAAAAGTTCTGCTCTTCATGTGTCATAAAGACATGAGTCTATAGGTTTTTTCCATGGCTTCACTGTAGAAAGCACAGTTTGTTTCCTACATTGCTGACTGGTGAAGTGAGGGAATTAAAAGTTTGTAATGCCTGGATAGTGATTTACTACTCGGTAGTCCGATGGATTTGGTTTGTATTTCTCACTATTGGTTCCCCTGAAAATTTAGCATTTATCTTTCCATCCATTTTCATTTCACATAAGAAAAAAAACATTACAAACTGCTTTGTATTCAGTGACAAAATCCTCCTCCTATTACCAAATGCATTCTGACTGTTGCTTAAAAAAAAAATAAAATGATGCACTTGAAAGAAGACAGGGCTTTAAATACTGTCAACTGTAAAGGGTGCCTCTGCAGACTGCTGCACAGTTCTAGCAATGCTGAGGCCTGATCACTGGAGACTGGCTGAAGGCACAAGAGTCACTTCCACATTTTGAATACAGCAACTTGGAAAAAATCTGAATTCACATTTTGATCCAGCCATTATTGAACAACAACAACAAAAAAAAAAAAAAGACACAAACCAAAAACCCCACACACCACAAAAAAGGCCCAAAGGAAAAAGGCCACCACAGAGCAGCTTTCAGTATTTTGAATTCCTTCCTATCTAGGGCATTTGAATCCAAGACATTACTAAAGCCTATATAAATACATAAGAGTAGACAAACTCCACTGCAATCCAGATTTGATTTTTAAATCATTCCTTTTGTTTTTCTGGAAGAGAAGGAATCCTAAATTTGTAATGTATAGAATAAAAAGAGGAAAAGAAAGGCAGAAATAAAAGCATACAATATTTGGAAGCATCGTGAAGAAATGAACAAGGAATAGAGAGCAACCAGGAGGGTAGGACAGAAGGATGGAAAAGGGAGATTGCAATTAAAACATGACAGCATGAGAAAAGAGACAAAGTTGACAGCAAGAAAGGAGAAAAAAATGCTAAGAAAATATTTTTGACCATCCATTAAATCTTCTCACAGAAAGGAAAAATTGACAAGGTTAAAAGGGAAAATATGTTTATACAAATATTAACAATAGATTGTATCTCAGAGGTCATCAGTCGTTTATACAAACTTCAAGTTTGCCAATTCTAGTGGCAATAGCATCCGATTTAGCAGTTCTTTTGAGGAAGTTCAGGATGGAAACTGGAAGTGCATATCTGTGCTTAATTTCAGTTGTCTTGACTGTCTGATATAATTTGCTATACTCTGTTTTTTCAACAGCTGGAATTTCAAAATAGCATTCCAGTTCATGTCAAGTTTATCAGAGTTAATTATAGCAGACCGTGATTTCCAGTGCTAGGTGCCTGGTCACAAAATCACTATGGTTAGAAAAGACCTTCAAGATCATCAAGTCCAACCGCTATCTAACTCTATCAGGGCCACTACTACACCATATCCTTGATTACCATATCTAGATGGCTTTTAAATACATCCAGGGATGGTGATTCAACCACTTCCCTGGGCAGCCTGTTCCAGTCTTTGATAACCCTTTCAGTATAGAAGTCCTTCCTAATGTCCAACCTAAACCCCCTTGCTTTAACTTGTTGTCATTTCCTCTTCTCCTGTCAGCTGTGACTTGTGAGAAAAGACCAACACCCACCTTTCTACAACCTCCTTCCTAGCAGTTGTAGAGAGCAATGAGGTTGCCCCCAGCCTCCTTTTCTTCAGACTAAACAACCACAGATCCCTCAACCACTCCTCCTATGACTTACTCTCAAGAACCTTCACCAGCCCTTCTCCAGACTCTGCTCCAGCACCTCAATGTCTGTAATTAGCCTCAATTTCAGAACGGAGTGAAACGAGTCTGCTGAGTGAGTAATTAATAAAATTGCCAATGTACAAAATATCACAAAAGTGTTGCTATTTTAATGCATTAAAAAACTCTCACATGGAATGCAAAGAACTACCTGGTCCTTTTCCCAAGGCACTTGGGTAAGATTGGGCTATCCTCTCCAGTTTCCAATAGTGAGATACTATTCCATGAGAAAAACACCAATGGCATCTGACCCTGTGTTTTAAACAAGGACAGAAACCAGACTAAAGGAAAGCATCAGCTACAGCTCTGTGGAATTCATGTGGCATAGAAGCCTTATTTTCTTTTCATCTTTTTTTTCATATGGAAAAAAAAAAATCTAAGACAGAAATGTGATTTCATTAGATATTTATTGCTGGGGTTTTCTGGCTTTAAAAGCAATACTCCTGTTAAGATTTCATGTGAGTATCTCCATCTGTGCCATACTATAATAATCTAAAGACTGCAGAAGAAACAAGACAAACAGCCAGCTATCTCTGTAACTAAAAAAATTAGAAATTATACATGCAGACAAGTTTAAGCTTACCACAAATTCAGCAAAACTCTGTAAAATCCAGGGGTTTTTTGTGTACCAGTGGATTCCTCTTGTTAAAGTGATTAATTAGTAGTTATATCACTGTTACTGAAATGGTAACAGTCAGAAATCCTGGTTCCTACTGCCCCAATTGCCTAGCCTTTTTCCCATCTGCTATTACAGTTGTTTTAGTCCCAGGTGAAATATTTTCTGTTATCTTAGCTCATTGTATATTAAATGCATCAAAACTACAACACTTCCAATCAGTCAGAACTGGCAGCTTCTCAACTCCAGTAAGTTCAGAACTGCATGAAGGCTAAATTACTTCTGTCCTATGAGACTGATTCTTTGAGGTCGAGTCAAGCTTACTACGGAGACGAGAGCATGGGGCAGTTTGTGCTGTAGCCTTGGCTTTCAGCTGCACCTAGCATTTGTAAATGCTTATGATTTTTTTTTTTTATTTCCAGAACTGTGCAGACCCTTAACTATTGTACTGCTAGCTTGTGTCTGTATTGGTCAAGAAGTGTTGTTGCTGAACACATCCTGTGAGTAAATGTAGCCTAAGCAGGGTGTGTAATTGAGTTTAGGAGACTGGGATTCTCTTTCTTATTCCGACTGGTTTTATGAGTTTGGGACCATCACACTTGCCTTTGTGCCACTGTTTCAGCCTTCACATCCTGCTGTACTTATGCTATACCCTCTGCAGTGCAGAGCTGTCTCACACTGCTCAGTTTTACAATGCCAAGCACAGAGAAGGCCCTAGACACCACGGTTCTGTACGTGACAATGACAAATCCAATGTCAGATAGCTGGTTAAACCTCTGTGCAATGTTTCTTTTCCTTTTCCCCATGTAAATGTTTCCATTTTAATGAAATGGAAAATAGCTAGCTTGCTTTATTCCAAATTAATGAATAGGTTTGCACCATCAGAAGCCTTTTTTAGAGATTTAAAGAAAAACAGGACAAAAAAAGGCTAAGAAACAGCTATTTGTTCTGTCTCTGTTTAGTCAGCACCAGGATCATTATTTTTAATAAAAATAGAGAAATATTTATGCCTGAAGCACTCAGATTTGTTGAAACTCAAGAGCTATGATAGAAAACAAAAAGTCATTTTTCTCTTCCAGTCAGTATTTACATATAAAAAGCATCTATTTTGCATATAGTTCCTATCATTGTCTCTAAGAGTGTATGCATAATATTTACAGGAAAGAATGCCAAGGTATGCAATTGTTAATGATAAAGATTATGTTAAAATCTATCTCGATGTGTTATTACAAAAAGCAAAAATATATTCAAGAAGGAAGACTCAGAAACCCAGTCAAGTGGCCTTAAATGACTATCTAGTGACAGACTACATTCTCTTTGCATCAGCAAGCTCTGCAGTAGCTCAGCAGACCTGATACTATGTGGGAGCTTGTGAGGCATTTGGGGACTGTTGCTTAGCTGAGCTGTGGACTTCAGATTCCAGTGTTAAGGTTCATTATCCAACATCCCTCATTGTTCTCCTGCCTTTCTTTGTGTGAACATCAGCACAAGCTTCTGTCATTCAATTCCTAACGTTTTTCAGTTGCATTTCTCCTCAGTTCTGAGTATCAGCCATATTCAAAATATGTCAATTCTTCCACCACATCACTTTTAACAGGTAATTTTTTTTTTCCTGCCCATATTAGCAAAATGCAACCCAGGCTCTCACCATTTTGCACATCACCCACTGCAATCTCCTCTCTCCTCTAGTTTGTTTCTCTGTAACTTGTGTAACAAGTGAAGCCCTTTCCAAATCCCACAAGCTGTTACAATGCACGACAGTCAAGAAATACCAGAGACTGCAGTCCTGTCTCCCATATACCTCACTCCAGTTCATCCTCAACACCTCTCTTCTGTCACTAATTAAGGATTTTATAGTGCAGGTTGATGACTTTATTCTCTCTCCCAGATATGGATCACTACTGGGGTAAAGATCTAACCTTAGGTGTTATGAGTGGCAGTTCAAAAGAATCTCCAGTTCCCAAAAACTTAAGAACATCCTTGATTTAAAAAGTGACTTTAATGTCTTGCCAGCTCTTTTGAACATTTCTCACCTAGTAGGAAATGAGTGGCACAAGAGAAATATTTATACACTCAGAGCTCTCCAATATACATTACATCATTACCATGTATTTGGTATTGGGGTTTTTTTTACCAGAATTAGCATAGATTCAGATGATCTGAAAGCAGAAGCTGTCAGGATTTTAGACATACCCTCCATATTAAAAACTGTTCAATTGTTGGCAGATGCTGTTTGTCAAAAATAGGGTTATAGCTGACAATGTCTAAAACAGGCAGGTTGAAAATAAAAAGGAGCTGCAAAGTATCTCTTGTACAAGGAACTCACATTGAGCAAGCGCTCGTGAAAATTTTGTAACTAGAAGTGTTAAGAGTTTTGAAGAAAATTATAAATAAATGTAAAGATATCATGAGAAATCTAAAACAAATTAATAGAATATTGCCTTGATAAATTCAAATATTTATCACCTTCCAAATGCTGCATTTATGGAAATGAGACATCTCAGAACAACACCTCAAACCCTAGATTATAAAAAGGAGAAGGTATCACGTTCAATTCTAGTAGGTCAGGTTTCTGAAAATATTTGTCAGTTATTTTTCACACAGAAACTCAAGTACAACCTGTAAACTTGAAAACTAAAACTAAAGGAGGCTATTGAACAACCTGCAGCTCTTCTATCACCTTCCCTTTTTTGTCACCCATGTGTGCCACTGGTTTCAATGCAGCACTGCCTGCAAGAACAGTAGAAATCCACAGAGTCAATACACAGGAACATCACATGTGCTTCAGCATGGTAGATGGCACAGCAGGATGACTTGGGAGAAGCAACATTACAGCTGACAAGCTGCCAAAACAAAAAAAGCTCCTGATATCGCGCTCCTGTTTCTAGGTAATACCATCCAATGCCCTCTTTCAGAATGGAACTGAAATTTAAATCACTCAAGAGTGACAGAAATGTAGAAAATAAGTTAGGGCAAAACATGAATAAGATACTCATTTTGAAAATACATTAAAGATACCATTAGGCAGAATTTTAATATATCTTATATACTGAGTATTCTTAGGATCTACATATTTGCACAGATCTGAAGGCACTTAGGTTCTCAGCTTTCATTAAAACTGAATGGAATTCAGGTGCCTAACCTTCCTCAGCTTTCTTGGGGAAAAAAAAGAATAATATTATTCAAAAGTGACCATATCCTGAGTCTTACAACTCAGAAAAAGGCTAGCATCACACTCCATTGCTCCATGCCAAGATACTGAGTCTGAGGGCACTAATCACTACTATCACCTCTCCTAAACATCTCGGTAGGGATTCCTACAATGCCTCTGCCCAAATTCTGACTAAGGCAGAACCTTAATCTATTCTTGACTAGAATTTAAAGATACATCATTTCAGAATTCTTCTACTTTGCGACACTCATGAATTATCAAAGATCAGAACACTGAATGCAGTATAAAAATTGAATAGTTTCGTGAAAACCTGTTTTCTTCAGAAGTCTAATTTTCTCATTTTATTAAAAATCAAAATAATCATGTTTATGAATAACAATAACACATCCAGTGTCCTAACTGTGCCCTATGAATTAACACTTATCTCTGTTGACAAAACTCAGTAATACAACGCAGAAGGTGTAAATAAATATAACACATTTCAAGCCCCAACATGTTCAAGTCAGCATTGCTTATAGTAGTCAATTTTACCTTAGATAGTTTTGCTGCTCTGATTATTCCTTCCCCCACCCTGTGGTATTCTCTTTTCATTTGTCTGACCTTTTTCTATTTGACATCTCAATCTTTTACTAATTCAGACCTCCACTGCAATTCTCTGTAGCCCTCTTTGTTTTAACTCAGTACCTATCACAGTTATTCGATTTATGTCAGGTTATTTCTTTCCATTTTCTCTTTCATCTCATCTCTCCTTCTTTGTTGTCTTTTTTCTTTTCCTTTATTTCTAATATGATGGTTTTATTTAGTTCACGTACTTTTGTTTTTCTTCCTGTGTTAAGGTGTCTTGACAATGAAAGCAGCTGCTTTGCTTAGAAAGCACAGTCAGCAGGACTAGGGAGGTGACTGCCCCCTGTACTCAGCATTGGTGAGGTCACATCTTGAATACGGTGTTCTGATTTGGGGCCCTCGCTACAAGAAGGACAATGAGGGGCTGAAGCAGGCCCAAGGAAGGGCAACAAAGCTGGGAAAGTGTCCAGAGAACATGTCTTAGGAGGAGGAGCTGAGGAACTGGGATCGTTTAGCCTGGAAAAAAGGAGGCTCCGGGGAGACCTTCTCACTCTCTACAACGGCCTGGAAGGAGGTTGTAGCAAGGTGGGAGTCAGTCTGTTCTCCCAAGTAAGAAGCAATACGACAAGAGGAAACAGCCTCAAGTTGCAACAGGAGAGGTTTAGGTTGGATATTATGAAAAATTTCTTCCACAAAAGGCTTGTCAAGCCCCGGAACAGGCTGCCCAAGGAAGTGGTGGAGTCACCAGCCCTGGAGGGATTTAAAAGACGTGTAGATGCAGTGCTTTGGGACATGGTTTAGTGGTGACCTGGCAGTGTGTGTTAACAGTTGGACTCAATGATCTTAAAGGTCTTTTCCTAACAAAATGATTCTATGATTCCAACATATATTCCTGGACAAATAACATATTAAGTGCCAGTATCTCCCACTGCCAGTTAAAACTCTCACCCAGATGAGCTTTCAACCCCGTGCCAACTCAGTGCTGTCAATTGGTGCTGCAGGAGGATTGTACCAGAAATAAGAATTTCATATCTTCTCCAAAATAAGATGTTTAAAAGACAGCAAAATCAGTGGAAAATAAGCCTCTAGGCTCTTCCCTTCTCAGCCACAGTACCTGGCCAGAATGGGGAAGCCACAAGGTCTGCTGTAGAGATTTGAATCTATCTGCCCTGTGACCACACTGACTACCAGAACACAGGGTGTCTGCCTGGGTGAATCCCTCAATCCGTAACTGTAACCAGGGGCAGAGAAATACTTCAACACCTTCCACCTCATGAGTACTACGCCAGAGGCAACAGAACCTCTACGGCTACATAACCTTTTTTCTTTCCTACCTCTTCATCTTGGTCTCCCTTCCTTCCTCTCCTTCCACAAATTCAATTTTCTGTTCTCTGAAGGAATTCAATTTAGTCAAGATTTCCACATACACAGTTGTTCCTGGACTTATGTTCTGGACTGGCTCAACCAGTAATTTTGGCAGTTAGCTAGCAGAAAATTCCAGTTCAAACTGTAAGACCTGGAACCCAAGGCTCCTCCACTAGCAAAGGTGTAGAGCCTTTTAATGTATCATCTGCACTTCACCATACTCTGATGTCATCCACCAAAAACATCTCTCGATTGTAAAAGAGCTGAATTACATCATGTCTCCAGATAATGCCTATTGTTGTAAAGAAAATAATATCTAAAAATGAACAAAAGGGGTTTGCTGTGTATCACACACACTCAGAGGATAAACACCAAAACCTAATTCTAATAAGCAGGATGCAGGATACATAATCACTAAGCAGTGTTACAAAAGTGATCTATTAAAAGAAAGACAAAAGTTTCTATGGCTGTGGGCTTTTTACCTGATTTCCCCTAAACAAAGGCAGTCAACAGCATATTTTATTCAAATGGTTTCTGCATTTCAGAAATGCCCCTATGTCAATCTCTGTAATAGAGACAGTGTAAGAATATATTTTCTACAAGCACTTTGGAATAATGCTGGAGATGCAATATTGATCTTAGGAGAAAACTAAATAGCCTGCAAAACATCTATCAGTATAATCTCTGTCAAACTAATGTTCACAGTTTATTTAACCACCCCTGTACCTTTATTAGTATATTAAGGAAATTATTTATACTTTTCTCCTCAGTTTCATCTGCCAGCTGATTCATTTATTGCAAATAACTAATGAGAGCAGTCTCGACAGGGGTAATTCTTAAGTAAGAGATGGGAAACACTGTCATTCTCGCTTCCCAGGGAGAAAATTGTTAGCTGGAAAAGGTGGTGGACTGTCTCTGCTCTTTGTACCTCTCCGAACTGTAGGGAAAGTGAAAAGTTACTTTTTAAGATCACAGGATCCAAGGATCTGCAATAGCCCAAACCCCATTCACAGCAACATCCCTGGACTGTACTGTTTCTGCAGGAGCTGCACTACAGGGAACTATGCAGACTCCCATTAACACAGAAGCTAACAAAACAACATAGATTTCATACACAAAAGGAATCAGGTAGGACACATGTCAAACTCAGAGCTCAAACAGGCCAGAGGTTACAGGCCACCAGAGCAGGGGTGGAGCAAAACAGCAATAAACACCAGTGTAAGAAAAAAAAGCAGATACAGGCCAGGACCAGCAAATTCTCAGAGAATTGTACTCTGATGTAGACTTTGTTGTCTACTGGTTTCACACAGGAACACCTCAGGAATCTTTTTCCCACAAAAGGAAGCTAAACATATGATTTAAAAAAGAAATTAGCAACAACACTGTGGCTTCTGGAAACATTGGTAGTCAAAACAAGGAGACACAGGCAACTTACAGAACTCTGCTTTTAACCAGCTTTCATCTGCACAGTACTCGGTGACTGCTGCAGCCCACTCCACAGTGTGTCTATTCCCATGCCTGTCCTTCTCAGTACTGTCATCTGTCCACCTTAGTCCCTCACCCTCTTTCTTTCAGTGTTCTGGTTGTTCTCACCTAATACAGAGCTTACCTGCCATCACAATTCCTGCTGAAAAGTTTCAACCGTTTCCCACCTGTCTCTGTCTTGCCAAAATGCACTATTACACATAGTAAGAGCTTAGAAGAGCCTTCTCCTGCTTGGTTAGGGATTAGCATCTTCTTTCCCCTCCCTCCTCCCCAGTTGCTAGGGAAGTTGCTAAATTGCCCAATTCAGTAATAAGGAAACAGATTCCAAGAACAATATTCGACCTATTTGGTGCATTTCTAAGTTCAGTGTGATCACCTTTGACATCAGCAAAACCATTAAGAGCTGTAATATGGTTTCTGTCTCCATATATGCAAAATGCAGTGAAATAAATATAAAAGTTGCCACGTACAGTTTAGCTTGAAACAAGATCCTACAGTTCTGAAGATCAGACCACTGACGTTATTATCATCAGCCAATTTGTATGTATGTAACTGTACAACAGGAAATAATATAACAGAATATTAAAAATGTCAAAACATTAAAATTATTAAATTGGCTTTAAAATGCACAATGGAAAAGAATTCCCTTAAAAAATAATCTAACTGGCAGCAAAACACAAACAAGACAATCATGAAGTATCCTTAGAGAGCTGGCAATCCCAAATTCTTCTGCTAGTCCTGCTGAGATGCCCAGAACACAACCAAGTTGGCTGTCTGTACAGATAGCTGTTTCTAATCTAGTATTCCAAATTATGGCCCTGAGTAAAAGGACAGTCCATCTACCTGTGCAGCATGCAAAGCAGCATTTTGAGTCTTGTTGACTCAAGTTGTGTTTTCCTTTTGGAAAGAAGCACAGAAAAGAAAGTAGTATTATACTTATTAGAATCACAAAAGCACACAATTGTCAAGGTTGGAAATGACCTCTAAGATCATCATATCCAACTGTTAAAACAAAAACAACCCAACAACAAAAGCAAACACCAAACACACAACACCACACACAAAATACAACCAGCCACAAAACCCCTGACAGTCCCACTAGAGCACGTCCTCAAGTGCCTCATCTACATCTATTTTGAATACCTCCAAGGATGGTGACTCTGCCACCTCCCTGGGCACCCTGGCTACTCTTTCAGTAAAGAAATTCTTCCTAACATCCAATCTAAACCTCCCCTGGGGAACTTCAGGCCATTTCTTCCACTGTTGCTGTTATTTACTTGAGAGAAGAGGTTGCGTCCACCTCACTACAACCTCCTTTTAGGGAGCTGTAGAGAGTGACAAGGTCTCCCTACAGCCTCCTCTTCTCCAGACTAAACAATCCCAATTCCCTCAGCCTCTCCTCACAGGACTTGTTCTCCAGACCCTTCACCAGCTTCGCTGCCCTTCTCTGAACTCGTTCCAGCAACTCAATGGCTTTCTTGTGGTGAGGGGCCCAGAACTGAACACAATACTCAAGGTGCAGCCTCACCAGTGCCGAGTACAGTGGCACAATCACTTTCCTTCTCCTGCTGGACACGCTACTTCTGATACCTTTGGGAATGGTATTTTGTTAGACACACACAAATAGCATCTTATCTTGGAGTAAACTGAAGTAATACCACAATGCAATTAAATCAAAATATAATTTTATTGATCTCTAAGCAGCTTCTCAGCTGCTTAATAAAATTGGAACCATTAATAAAAGTAAATGCTGTACTCTTCTAATGAGTATATATCAATGAGAAATGTGCTGTCAGCTAATTTTCTCCTGAACTGATTCACAGATGACATCTGTGTGCCAAAGAGGCTTTTTAAATTAAAAAAACCTGTAGTTAATTGTAATTCAGTTCAACATGTATTATTAATACTGTAACTCTGTGCTTTATTTATGTTTTAAAAATGTTTTTAATTTTATTTGTTTATTTTGCATAGTGCACCTACCTTGGATAAAAATACAACCAAAGTTGAGTTCATGCCATGGTATGGCTTTGACCATAGGTGTCCTTTTCTGTTATAAGCTATAGATGAGAGCTGCCTAACAACTGGCACCTTCAAAATGTTTAAGAATCCAAAAATTAAAACCAAAACCCAAAGTGTAATTTATTCTAACATGTTTAGCAAAGAGAAGACATTTTGAAAGTTCGAAGAAACAGTGTCCAGAGAAGCTGGGTAATGCACTCGCATTACCTTCCTGATTGAGACTACAGGGAGTAAGAACAAGCTAAGAAGCTCTTCCCTACAGTAGTGTATAGGCAATAGTTAATAAATTAACCTTTTTAATTTCCAGTCAGACAGGGTGTAAAGCCTGTGCCTGGGAAACCAAGAGGTTGGAGACTGAAGCAACCCAGTGGCTACTACCTGCCCACATATTCAGAAAGCAGTAGTCACCCCAAAGAAAGTAAAAATAAGACAACACTGATTTCCCACACCTCTTACAAACAGAAAAAGATGAATCCATTCTCAAGATGTATCTCCCAGGACTTCCCTGAAGCTCATACTTCCTCTGTTCCCTGGATTCCTGAACCTTTATGCTTCCATTCCCATTCCTACTGAGGCGTGCTCACTAGAGATCTTGAACAGAGGTTTCTCATGCTTTGCTCCAAGACAGTCTAGTTTCTATTAAAAAAAATAATCCACTTCAACAAATATTCTTTAGAAGAACATCCTCCCAAAGCCAAGATAGAACACACACTTTTTGACACTCATGCTGTCACTAATGCCTATGCAAAGACAGTAAATGCTACCGTGCTGATTTATTGTCATTTTAAACTAACTCTGCAAAGGCTTTGCATAGCTATCAGTGAGCTCCCACAGCTATAACCATGCCCTAAGCCTTCAGCAGAGATGCACCATGAATAGAAGAGAAGCTCATCTGTTAATTTCTGTGCGTGCTGGCCCAGGAGCTGAACAGGCAAAGCTCTACTAGTAGTCTCCATTATTCAGTAGCACATCTATTGGTCCATTACCCTGCACTACTGAGATTAACATTCAGGTCACATTATGTTTTTTCTGGTACCAGCTGCAGAAAACTAGGATGGAATATTTCAGCTAATAAAATGTAACTCTTGGGGAATAGAGCTTCCTTAGAGAGTTCAAGTTAAGTTGTCCTTCAAAGAGACTTTTGATGGAAAAAACATTTTTTTTGGTTAAAAAATGAATGTATTGCCCTAATTCATCTACCAGAGCAGTTTTAAGATCCAAAAGGCACTTGGCATTAAAATGTTTCCCTAGGATAATTCTTCAAGAATACTTAGAGATTGTAGGCAAATGCTGGATAAAGGGGGGGGAATATGTTTAGTATGTTTAAACAGACTCAGCATTAATATGTTACTGCTAAGCACCAGTGTAACTGGCTGTAACCACCACCCAGTCTCACTTCTTCTTCAGTGGGAATAGCCTGTGGTTGGGGTATACCTCAGAACCTTTACAAGGAACAGATAAATAGCAGAAAAAAATATGATTAAGGAAAAAAAAAAAAAAAAAAAGGAGAAAGCCAAAAAAGGAAGGCAGCAGGACAGAGGCATGGATAAAAAAAAAAGTCATTGAAGAAACAACAAGGATTGAGTTAGAAGGGACAGAAGTAAAAAGGGGAAGAAATCCATATTAAAAGGTCAGACACCAGTACATGCAAAACGAAAGGAGTGTAGAAGGCACCAGAAGCACCACTTCTCAGAGTTTTTCTGTATGGCAGAGATCTTGAATATGGGTGTCTGATGCTTTATTCCAGCAAGTCTGGCTTCCAAGTTTAAGCATATCAAGAAAATGTTTTAAGCAGGTTTTTTTTAAACATTCCTAAAGCGAACAAACGTTTTCATGTGTCAATCTCTCTTCCAGTCAAGTCGTAATTTTTCTTTAGCATTTAGATTTTCAGAGATTATAGCCCCTATTATTACAAATAATACCTCTACATTTTACTAAACCTGAAAATACATGGCCATACACCTCCACAGAATAACAGTAACTCTGTGACTCACAGCTCTGAGCATTTCTTTACTGTGACTATTTCTGAAAGACGTCCTTTTCAGGGAGAGAGAAATTATCCACCCAAACTTTCTTTTGCCTTACCCTGCCTAATGTTACAAAGTTGTGCTGCTAAATTTAGAAGAATAAACTGTCATGTAGCATAGCATTTGTGCCCAATGCAAGGCTGCGTAGAGGATTATAACAAAGCTTTTGGAGAAAGAGACTACAATAACAATCTATCTGGTTATACACTTCGAAAGCATACAAGAATGGGACATTTCTATAGGTTGACATTTGCTTTTAGCAAGTAATACAAATATACTCCTTCTGGCAATAACATCTCTTATGCCTATTTATTTCATGAGGAACAAACAAGAGGGAGGAAATATCACTGAGGATATCAAAAAGTTGTGTTATTCCTTGCTGTTCTTGTAAATGACTTCCAATTATTTCTGTGGTCTTAAGCAATGGCAATATGCCACACGAGGCTAGAACTATACAAAAAAATCCTGTAACTCTGTTATGAGAATCAAATTCTCTAAAATCTAGTCTAAGAAATATTAATATTGGAATAATAATAATGAAGAAATGATCATTTAAGTACTTAGAGGTATCCTCTTAGATTTTCACCTCAATTTAGAGAGAGGAAATACAAAGTAAAATCCTTGGTATCTGACAGAGGGTAAATTCTGGTGTATTTGTTTCAATTTCTTTGTTTTTACAGCTTAAAGCACATTACCATTTAAAACTCTACCAGCTCACTTAAGGCTGGTGGAAAAGTGAGGGAATAAATAAAGGTATTTCAGTAATTTATCAGGGGGGGGAAAGAAAACAACGGGAAAAAACAACCAAAAAACCACAAAACAAATAAAAAAACAAAACACAAACAAGATCCATAATCCAGCAATATCTACATGGCTTTTTATTGGTGTTTCTATTTTTCAAGGCAGATGTAGCCAAGTTCAGCCAATAAATAGGTGGAAATTTCATCCTGCAAGGGCAAGAACCTATGCAAGGGCATAGCTCAAAGAAGTGGCAAGTAATGTTGTTCCGTTCCAGAGTATCCCACAACAAAATTCTAACTTTGCTTTTAACCCTTCTCAGTCCCAAACCTCTTTGCTCACTCCAGCAAATACCACTGGGTTTTGCCTGCCTAGATCCAAGCCATTGTGTACTTGACTAGAGTTAGAATTCCTTCTCTACATAGTCCAGTATGCGCAGTTACAATCTACTGCTAAAAATGAAGGTAAAATTGCTATGTCTTGCAATCTTCACTTGTTTTTTCTAGCTACTTTAGACTAAACTCCTGCAATCCTTTCTGGTTTAGCATGAAGTTACACACGTGTTTTTTTTCACTAAGGCTTCCTTCTCTGTACTCCCAATTTTCACTTCCTCATGTGGGGGCATTTTTGCTCTTGTTGCCTGTTCTGGAGCATCAGTCAGGTGGGTGACTACACTGCTCTGAAAGCTTCTCATGCTGTATACTGAGAGGAGAAGGAAGGATTTGGGATTGCTGCACTAAAACACAGAAGTGAAAAAAATAACTGAAACTGAAGATGGAAACAAAAGAGAAGTCTAATAATTACTTTCTGGCAATGGGGTGAGGATGAGATTGTGCCCGATGTGGTCCACCAAGAGTAAATAACATGATGAGAGCACTAATGCTGCCTACACCTGGCACACATAACAGGTGAGAGGGAGCAAGAACGAGATGATTGTTCTTGTTAGCTGGCTAGTAGGAGTATTTTAAGTACTGCAACAACAGCCCTACTGCATCTTTGATACTGTTCCAGGCTACCAAATAGCCATCTAACTTGCACAGAGCTTTGCTTTTCGAGCAGCTCACGTGAACACTGCCACGAATAGAGGAGTAGGAGTAGAGCTTTCTTCTTCTTTCCAGATTTCTTTGCAATCTGAGCAACTAACATTCAGTTACACTGAACAGGAGGAGGAGTCCAGGCCAGAGTAATCCAATTCTCCATAAAGCAACTTCTAAAAGTGTTTCTTCCTGAACTGCAGTTATCCATCATTCAAATGCATACTTAAAGCAGAAGTGCATTCCAGGGTAAACTGACAATCAAAGAAAAACTCACCATATTGTGGTCTTCAGCTGAATTTTCCTTATGGGATGACTTGCCACTCACATCAGAGACAGACATCTTTGAAAGGAAAAGACAATAGGCTGTAAGTATACATGTGCACACCATTTCCTTTTACATGCTGAAGAATTAAAAGTTCCCTAATTACTAATATTCTGATTCGGTATTCTTTGTAACCTCAGTGACGACAGCAAAATAGCACACAGGGTTTTAGCTTTGAACATGAACCTCTCTCAGAGAGACTTCAGTCCAGTTATGAAGCGAAGCATCAGATACTGCAATGTAAGCAAATTCAGGTACCACAATACAGTAATGTAGAACTGGCTAGCAGGACAGGCAGACATCATAGCATAGTTACGTCAATAGTGCAGAAGAACTCATTTTGTAGGTGTTACAAGCAGATGATAATAAAAGCTGAGGGGAAAGCACAAATCTTAGTAAATGAATTATAGTGGATATCATAACACAAATATAACACAAGAGCAGCTGACTGTATCATAAGGCTTTCTCAAACACTGCAAACTTGAGCAGTACAGGATCCCCAGAAGGTATTTTATCATTAGCAACAACTGCCTGAACTTGGTTCAAATCTCATTCCAAAACACATTTTCAAGCACATGACCTAGAAAAGTTAATTGTCCTTTTCCCAGCACATATAATCAGTGTATCTGATTTGGTTCCATTTCCCGACCCTTTCCAAGGACACAAGACTGTTAAAACTCTGCAAATTAACCTAATAAACAAACATGGCTAACGATTAACCAGAACAATAACTGACCTCAGTTTGTCCTCCACTCACAGAAAGAAACCTGGATAAATAAGTCTTAAACAATTACACTCTGAACGTGCAAGTAAAATTACTCTCATGTGTAAAGCTTTCCTCATGTCAGTTCTTGGAAAATCTCATTCATGTCCAGGTATTTTTACAAGGGGAAAGAAAAAAAAAAAAAAAAAGACTAAATGTGAGTTAAATAACAAGTACAAATGCAAAGTTAAATACAAAGTGTTGAATGAAAAATCTCTAGTTTTTACAATATTTGACATATAATCCTTTCCACCCTTCCACTGCAGACACAAAGATTATTTCTGACAGTTTCTTGATATTTTTATTGCAAAACACAAATCCTTGAACCTGCCATTTTCCCGCTAGGATCCTGAAGGAAGAAAGGGAGCTGCAGGAATTTGGGTTCCACAAAATACAGTCAAAAGGAAATAAAGCTTGAAATTTTTACTATTTACAAGTTTCCTCTTGACACTAAGATTCAGTACATTGCAGAAAGGCCTATTTTCTGCTTTAAAGCTTAAAAAAAAGCGGGGAAAAATTAGGGAGAAAAGGAACAACAGAAGACAACAGGAAGGTCAGATTCTTTTTCATAGTCTAATTTTATCTCTCATATAAAATAATAACCAAAACCGTCACCCTGAAAGAGGACTTATTTTGCCAATGGTTTTACTTGAGTGGTAGCAAAGCCATGATATCAAATTTCTTGATTTCTTTAAGTCCGCAATGCTTTTGCTTTTAGAGGAATAGAGACACATATGGAGGAAACTATGGGATTGAAAAAAAATAATCCAAACCCTGTTCAAAATAACAAACAGTGCAAGGATGGGAGAAGTGGAGAAGGAGAGCGTGTCATTATTGAGAAAAGGGGAAGTGCTTTAGTGGGAAAAGAGATTCGTAGTAAAGGCAAAAAACCAACCACCAAACCATTTTGTAAGCCATTATTGAATCCTTGTTGGCACCCACTGGAGACATGCTGGGCCAGGCTCTTATTTTCTCTTCTGTGTGTCAAATGGTCATGGAGTTTTGTAAGAGTTCTGCGTGGCATCTAAGGCAGAATCATAGAATCATATAACCTGGCCTACAGTTTATACTAGACAGCTCAGTGTATAATGACCAGCTTTTCTCTTTAACATCTTAGATCATTTGATTTAGTATGCTATATTTTATATACTATATATATTTGATTTTT
>WUAM01000431.1:79722271-79805936 GCA_024336885.1 Actenoides hombroni | reverse complement strand
ATTTTTTACTATTCCAGGAGCTTGCTCAGTTTCTGCTAACAAGGACTGTAAAGACTGTTTCACAGACCCCAGCAGCCCCAACAGAAAAGCATGGGTCTTTATGCAACTATGTCACTTTCCTTCATGTAAAAATATATTAAAATCTGCAATAGCTAGAAACTAGAATTCTCATCCCAAAAGGAATTCTGTAACTTAAAAATAAAATTGTTCACAGAAGAAATATAACTTTATAATCTTTCCAGTACAAAACAAATCCAAAGCTTCTTTTAAATGTCAAAACTTTGGCAGCCCACCAAGTAGATCAGAAAGTTGACAAAAAAAAAGTAGAGAAGTGGAACTGGAGCCTCTGAGGTCCTAAGAAATCTGGCTTTTGCAAGGCTCTCAGCAGAGGCTGTTCATGTGCCTTCCATACAGTTTACCAGAGCCAGGGAGAAAAGGGGAAGGAGGCAGGAAACTGGTAAAGCTTCTGTCTAAAGTACTGCTGAAAATGGCTACTTGTGATTTCAGCAAACCCATACTTTAGACACAGAGATAACACAGCTGAAAAAATTTGACTGGTTGTGACCAATTTCCTTCAGTACATTTTAGGGCTGCCATTAGAGAAGCTCCTTCGCCAAGCACCACTGCGTGCTGCATCCCTGCCTGGGGGTGAGTGGCCAGTGCCCCTGACCTGAGGAACCTTTGCACTACATCCAAGAGCTGAAATATCCATGAAATACCCAAGACATTCCTCCCAGGTTTACTAAGGGCCAACTGTGAAGCTATTCAGCAGAACAGTGGAGGCCTCCAAGTCCCACCAAGACTACACAGCATTTCATACAACCAAGACCTCAAGCAGGCAATCCAGTTTATAGAACTGTTGTCATTTATTCCTCTTAATGTTATGTTCAGCTGTGTGAAGTCACCATATACAGCTAGTTAGAACCAGACAGCATCAGAATTTACACTTCAGCGTAAGAATTCAGCAAATATGCTACCAAGACAGAACTAAATAGACAGTTCCTCTTGTAGGTGTATTTTATACAGAGGTGCTACATTAGGAGCTACTGACCAAGAGGCAAATGTTCTGGAATGGACAAAAGACACAACTAGAAAAATTGCTACATTTTAAAGGGAAAAAAAAAAAAAAAACAAAGAAAAAAAACCCAAAACACCTTCCAGTTCTGCTGCTTGCTCCTAGCTGCACAGCTCTCTTACAATACCTGTCAAATCAAAATACAGGACTCGAAGGAGTTGATCTAAAGCCTAGTGAAGTGAATGAACTCACAGTTTATTGACCTCAACAAATTATAGTTCAGGCCATCTTAGTATCTGATTTTACTCAGAAGTATTAATTATTATTCCATATGACAATTTATTTTGCTTTATTTTTTTCCTCTCCTTCTCCCTTCATTATTACAGCATACTTTAGTCTGAACACACAAAGAAGCAGAAGCCTAGGCTGGTATTAGTCCACTCAAGCACAAAATTATAGTTTGTTGGCTGACAATACTTAAAAGCACCCACGAGACCTAAGTATGATATCAGAGTACCAGAAGCTTATACCACAGATTTAATCAAGCATAACTTAAAACCTCCTTTCAAGTCTCTCATTATTTCATTTACAGACCTCTATGTGCAAAAAGTTACTTTGCCTTAACACTTAAAGTGGTTTAAAATGTTCTCCTGCATGTGTATCATTCACTGATGCCTTTCCAGCCACTTAGCACGCACCAGAATGCTTTGACCATGCAGGCAGCACAAGTCTTCTTAGCAGAGGGGTTGGTTTTTTTTCTTTAAAGCAAGCACCATTCCTTCTAGCTAACGTGGCTGTGGGCTTCTAAGTGTAGGCTGTTTGACAGAACTTACCATCCTGACCTTCTTTGCACAGTGTGATGTACTTAGTTACTCATAGTAGAGACAGAATTCAGATTTATGTAATCTTCTACAGGCCCAGAAGACGAAGAAATTTTGTTGACAGTACTTTTAGAACATGATCAGTATGCATCTAGTTGCCAAAAACAGAGTCCAGTTTGATGTACAGATAAAGAAAATGAGCTGCAGCTACTACTCTGACACAGGCATCATAATCACAAAACCTTTCACTCTCCATTCTTAGCAACGGAGGAACACAGAAAGATGTCATGACTTAGGGGGTCTAATCTGTGACAGAACGGGACAGCACAATTATTTTATTAACTTTGCTACTTCTACTTTTGGAAAAGGAAGCCATTCCTGAAGATGAACAGCAGAGGAACACGTGGCAGCACGGAAGACTTTGCGACACTTGATAACAAGCAGCAATATAGGTGCTGAGAGGCAAAGAAACAATGACAGATTGTAAAATAACAGCTTTGACAAAGTGGATGTAGTTTACCTAAAAAAAAAAATAATCATTAAAATAATACCATCATTTTCGGGGTTCTAAATTCTGGATCTGCTATTTCAAAAAGCAAGAAATGCTCTCACAGGTTAGTAAATGTGTACTTGGTTACATGAAGGAAGGAAGTATTTTGGTCTGATTATTTGGGACAATTTTTTAACTTGTTCTATTATACCTGATCTTTAAAGTTTTAATCTGTTAAATATTTATTTTAAATTTATCAAAAAGGATGTATTATTTATGCAGAAAATCTTTACAGATTTGGTTTTATTTGTTGGGTTTGAGTTTATGTACTGAGAATATAGTTGTGCTATGAATGGTAAAATCTCACTCAAATTCTGTAATGTTCCTAACCACTGATGGACTTGGAGAGTTTTGCTCTTTGTTTATTAGAAATGTATAGGGGTGTTTTATTCAATCTGCTAAAAGTAACCTGATGATTTTCTGAACCAATTCTTTACTACATTATGGTACTTTAAGTATTTAATTTTGTATACAGAAGTGGGGAAAAAGCAGTTGAAATTTAAGTATTTCTTTAGACTTTATGAAACATGTGATTTCTTGGAACAACCCACTGACACTGACCATAATTTTGACATTTTAAACAATAAATTGTTCTTTGTGATAGTCTTAATGAGACCGAAATCCTGCTCAGTACTACCTATTTTAAACAGTAAGTCCTAGCTTTGCAACATCTATAAACAGTTCTAGTTCCCTCCTTGTTTCATCTTGTGTTTGGTAAACCACTATGGACCCGGGGGCTAAACTCAAGAGATGACTTGAACTGCAATTGTTACACCAGTGTAAAGTTAATTATCGTAGTCCAGTAGTCTTAGTTTATTCCAGTACTAGGGAAGCTGTCAATAACTACAACCTTCAAGTGCATACAACCTTCAAGCCTTTCATTAGACCTGTCTTTGACTCCAACATCTTAAGAATTTCAGTTACACTAGATAAAACAAAGCATCCCTCCCTATTCATGTCCACTGGTTCCCCAAACTGATAACAAAAATCCCCTCCATTCTACATTGATTTAAGTTGGATTCCTTGATGAGAAAGTATGGGGGAAATGGATTTATCCTCAGCTATTGCACAATCCTACATAGCCCTGGTCATGAAACCACTTAGGCTTTCTCATCCTCCAGTGATTGGGCATCAGATGGGAAGAGGGAGTGCAGCCTTTGAGTACAGAAACCTGATTTATGCTTCAGCGGTTGACAGAACACCTCAAAACACTTTGAGGAATTCTGAAAATATTGGGGCTTACTGGGGCTTACAATTCCATGTGATTAGAAGTGATAGACTCCTCTATAATGGGGAAGCATAGAAATGGGGTTTACTCATAAAACCAGTATGATTTATTCAAAGGTTGAGTCCTCATTAAAGATACAGAATAGCACTTGTCACAAACGGTTAAGGCTTTGAAATTCTTGTGGATTATTCACTGAAATTTGCATTGCTACACAGCACAAACTATTTTTGGATCCTGCATAAATAGAATATCTAATATAGAATTACATTATAATGAAATATGCAACAATGCAAGCACCCATAAAGTGCTTTTCATGTACCGCAGGCATCCAAAAGTTTCAAGTGCATAAAATATGACTACGCTTGCTGTGCAAGTGACTGCATCTCAGGTTCATTCACAAGCAATTAAAACTCAGAGGTAAAAAATCCATAAATACAGTCTGCTAAGACACAGTTAAACTGCTACTGATATTATGTATCATGACCAGTATCAGTGGGATCTGGAGTGAATAAAGATGTGACTAGTCTGTAGGGCTTGCTCCTTCTACCTGAGCTAGAGCCTTATACTTTGTGCTATACAGAAAATGCTAGTTGTTAATAACGGATGAAAAGGCAGATAAAGCAACTCTGGATCTGGTTGTTCCACAGGTTGTTACACAACTAGAGGCAATATAAAGATACAGTTTTTATGTTTAATTATCTGTGATACTCAATTCAATAATACCTTAAATCTTCAAATATAAGGAAAGAATAAAAGTAATACCCCAAAAACGTACATATACATACACATGCAGTCCATATCAAACAATGGTTTTCAACTCTCACTTCCCCAGCTTTCACTCTCACATACACAGTGGTGCAGCCTCAGCAGCAGGATTCAATACAGAAAGCATGGCTTCACTACAGGCTGGTCTGTCTCTTGCTTCATTGGATATTAATTCAAGACAGAAACAATGGATTCAAATCCTCAGACTCAAGAGAAATGAAAAATCCTGATCTTTCACTTCCCAGATCAGTGCTTTAACATGTAGGCTATTATGTGAAAAAAAGGCCAGTAACTCACCTGGCAGCTGAGATGTTTGGTTGAGTTCACTGCTGTCTCAATGAGTTAGGGATAGTACGACACCTAACTTATCATGTCACCCTAGCAAATAAGGCAGAAATGAAATATCTCCACAACTCTCTTCAAATTACAGTGATACTAAAGCATCTGCCTCTCTGATGCCTCCCTTCCTAGCCTAGGTGGCTTCTTAGCAGACATAGGGATAGGATTAGGAACTTAGTATTTGTGGCTAATGATGCAGGTGACTTGTGTTTTATTCTTAACCATGTAAAAGGCCAGCTCTGCTCATTTTATTGGATGATGCATTTTCACCAATACTAGGAAGAACATAAAAGGTAATAAAAATTGCATTTATATTTTAACTTCTTATAGAGTTGCATGTGTTTATTGCAATATATTTTTTGCTTTAGGCTCTGTTGCTCCAGATTCAACAAGACAGTCATGTATTTATGGTTTTACTATTGCACATTGAAGAGCTAGATCCTATTTTTTAAGCATAAATACATGGACACTTACATTATGAGTGCAACTACAAAATGAGCATCGTGTCTTGGACTACTTTCTCAGCCTTCCTCTATCTACATATCCAACCTCTGTACAGCACAGAATAACCTCCTACCTATTCCAGTAACAACACACAATCTTCTCCTAACATTAGATATATCTGATCAAAAGAAACCCCTTCTGGACCAAACTTTACGACACCCCAGCCCAGACACATGGTAGTTCTGAGAATGCAAAACACCCCTTCACCACACAGTGATGTTTACAGTAATATCTCTGCTGAATTGGTCAGAGCAAACTTGACACAAGACACAAAGCAAGTTTCGCTGTGATTTCATGAACAGAGCGGCAGGTTCAATCCATGCACATGAGAAACAAACCACCCACACACTCCCAGCAAGCAGGCATGTACTTGCTTTGCCTCCCTGTGAACGGTAATGGCAATTTGAAAGCTACGCTGCACACAACAGCAGTGCCAACCCAGAGCTACTATCTCCCAAAGGTACGTGGCAGGAAAAGACCAAGTAGGTATGCTATGAAATACAGCTAGGAAGCTGTAGCAAGTAATCAGTGATGAGATCAGGCTGTAAGATCAGGGCAAATGCATCACAAATGCTTTCTCAGGAGTCCTTCACAAGACACACGTGGGACCCATTCCCATAACCATTCCCTGAAAGGTACGTGGTTCCCTAGGGTGAGATGGGGAGTTCCTACAAGCAGAAGCCTCAGCAAGACCTTGCCCCCAAAACCTCCCTCTCCACAGCAGGGGAGACAGACTAAGAGCTTGTCACAGCCAATAGCTATTTTCTACTCAAACTTTCAGAGGTAAATAAAAAGAAAATTCAGACGCAGCAGAGCAGTTCGTCAGCTGCAAAGCAAATAGCTATGACTCAGTTTATCACAAACAATAACAAACCAGGGATTAGCATTAACAAGCTAATGCTTCATCTGACTGTGAGGGGGCTTTTAACCTTGTTTCTAATTAATTTTGACAGATTAAATTTAAATGCCTATTTGCTCTGCATTTGATGTGCATGGGGCCCTCCTTGCCTTCCACTCATACGACTCTATGTTGTCAGCACCAGCCTTTGTGACTCCTTTTTCTTTTGGACACTGACGAAGAGGACTAAGTCCTTATTCTCTATTTGCTAAATATTTTTGATCTATTTAGAGGCACCTACTTTTCAACAAGGTTTTCCTATTTTTTATTTTGCTTTTAATTTTTCAGATGTAGAAGTTTTTCCTTGAACTTGGGTATTAATGCATAAACTCATCTTTCGTGTGGAGCTCCCTCACTATATTCTTTTTTAAAAGCCTTCCTGTGTTAGTTCCAGCTGAAGTACCAGAGGAATAGGCCTCTTATCCTTCTCTGTACTTTCTGTCAAAACACTTGCAAGAAATCTTTTTGAGACATTTTAGCTGAAATTAGCAGGAGAAGACTGATTTTTTCCAGTATAGCATTCCTTCTCCTGACAGAGTCAAGGAGACAGGCTGCTTCAGGAAAGAAATTACTTCTTACATCATGAGGAGAAAATAATGCATGAACAATTCTCATTATCATTCATTTGGATTCTACTTGCTTACAGAGTTGGGTGTACGCTCCTCAGCAGTTAACATTTTTTAGAGCTACTTTATGCAAAACTGTACAAAAGAGTTGCTCAGCAATCAAACAATGCTCAAGAATAATTCTACAATTGATCGCCCACAGGAGCCTATTGGATTCTTACAGTTCTGTACCCTATGTCTTGAACACCTGCAGTTCTGATGGCTGCTGCTAGAAAGCATATGTTTCAGGGAAATGGAAACAAAGGAGAGAAAACTTCTACCAACAAGTATCACAGGAAATGATAGAGAGCTTAGAAGGTCCGGGGCTGTAACGATTCTGCACAGAGTTTCTGCTAGTCCCCTTAGACTACACAGCAACTACATTTGTCAAAGTTGTGTTATCTGAGCATTGAGGTGACTTCTTTGGTCCCTGTTCACGCTGCCTTTTTGTGTTTCATTCTAAAACCACAGTTACACAAATTGTTGTGAAAATACCATAAAGGAAAAGTATACAGATTAATCACATGCAAAAACATCACCCGTATTCGCTGCCACCTTGTATTAGTGTCAATAAAACAACAACCAACCCAAGGAAAATAAGAAATGCAAAGCCCACCTCTTGGAATGAATGGAATTGAGATGACTCCTGACATAGCTCTTGCTCCTAGTGCTAAATCCAGCACAGATGGAGTCAGCTATTCTGCATTAGAACCACTGTAACCGAGGGCAGAGCTTTCCTTTGGTGAGCCCTTCCTGTTGTTTCACCGCATTGTGAAGACTGGTGCAGTGGTGGTACCAGGCAAGAACAGCCAGTCTTGGAAGGTGCTTGGTCCAGCATACACTCCAGTGTTATCAATAACTACCACTGAATAGGAACGATGGCCAAGGTTACAGGTACCCTATGTGCTGACAAGTGAAACAGATACCCAAGCTGTCTGGTATGCAAGATCTTGCTCCTCCTTCACATGCAGGTGCTGGAAAAAACTACTTCAGATCCCTTTTTGACCTAGGACATGATAGAAAGTACAGATACTAAGCTTAAATAAGCTCTTTGGGGACTGAAATGACTAAGAATGGTATTTGCAGTCCATTTCAACTGAAGGCTAAAATGGTTTTTGATTGTCTGCTGTGAAAGCCAGAGTAAGCACAAGCTGAGCCCAAGGAACCTGAAAGCATCAGGGCACCCACACTAACATCCTTCCCTACACAGTCACGCAGACTAGGGGCACAACCTTCACATGTGTCTTCTCCAAGCAGAAGGACCATCTTCAAGATCTGTAACCCAAGAGCTACATGATGTACAATGCTTTCATAGGCATATACTGGTTTTAACTGAATATACATACACTACTAAAAAGTTTTAGGGACAAGCAGAATAGATACTATTCAATACAGGGGGATCAGGCAGATACTAAGGAAAGACATTTCATCAGTGTGCATATAAAACATATGTAGACAATAAGAATACAAGTCAAAACTTCATTCAGCTTCAGTATTCCCTTAAGATTTCTACATTATTAAATAATATATCAACAAAATTTAAGGCAAACTATTACTGATATGTTGGGGAGCAGGAAGCAGCTTACAATCAATGCTGTGTCTGTTCATTTCTATTTGCTCTATATCTAAGGTTTTCAGCCTCCATAAGACTCTTTCAACTATTGTTTATGGGCAGTAATTTTTCTCTGAACATTCTGAACAGATTCTAATAAAACCTGAAGAGCTGAAACATCAATTAACATCATGAGTCATGCTTCCTTAGCACACTGGTAAAAACAACAACTAAATCGGTGAGATCCTTTCTTTTTTGAGCATCCTGCAGAGTTTTTGTGATTGATCTAAATTGTTGCACGTCAACCATTACTTACCACCACCTCTATAGAAGAAACAATATTTGGATGACGTCTGTAAATTAATCTGTAAATTAAGAGATTGCCATGAATTAACACGTATTATTTCCACAGATTCACTGTTTTTATTGGAATCATCCATTTTCTCTGTCAAACCATCAGCATGGCATTTTCAACAGACTTTAAAGATGCCTCATGACTGGTCGAGAGTTACAAGCAGATTTTACCACATGTACACAAATAGTACAGCCTATAGTTTTAACTTCATATAGGATTGTGTGCTAAATTACATCGATTAGATATAGGCAAAACCCAAGGACAACCCCTTCCATATATATTAATTAAGTCATAAACAAGAATAAAACTCCAAACATTTAAAACCTCTCCATTTACCATAGTAAGGTGATTTCCATAATGACACAGAGTCTACCACCACTGTCATTTTCTCTGTTCCCACAAGGCCCAGTTGCTGTGTTTTGAACTGAGCTATAAGGGGAGAAATAAGGATCACATATTTAAATATAGCTCTCTACTTTGAGCCTGAAAATCGCAAGCCAGCAAACTTGTGATTCAGAAATACCTGCTGTGGTATTTTCCCAGGTAGATGGAGAAACGTCCCTGGCAGAGAATAAAATGCCTTCCTCTGCAATCATAGTTTTCATACAGCAAGAAAAGAAGTGCTGCCCACTGCTCCATTAACAAAATTGCTTCTTGTTAATCTGTGAATCTCCAAAGTAGCTGAAATCCTTGCCTCCTCCCCCCCCCAAAAGCACTGAGTTGCCCTCCTCCAGTTGCAAATCAGCTCTTCATTGCTGCAGCACGTTTAATGGCTTATATTTTGTTTAGAGACTTTCAAAAGATGTTGTTCTTCACAATTCAAGTGCAAATCTCTCAAGGTTTCTCATTCTTCGCTTCAATACACCACCAGCGTGGCCACTGCTCAGGAAACTGTATGCTAGAATACCAACAGGCTGTGACTAACAGTCCCTAGAGAAGGTGAATTGATAACCTTTTGTGAATGAAAGCCTATTTTCTAATTTTAATAAGTGTCTGACAATGTCCTGTTAATGAAACTCTTGCTATTTATTCCTGACAGATGAAAGCATGTTTTGTATCTTATTAAATCTGACTAATGACTACGACAAGTCTTGCCTGTTTGCTCCTAGAATTGCAACACCCTTCTGGAAAACTGAGTAAATTCCCCAACAGTTAGCCCATGTTAAGCCACAAATGCTTCTGCTGGTGCATGGTGACCAGAGCCCAAGCTAGCTACAGTAATGGCTAGCAGAAGCCTGCAGAAACAGCAGTTGTACCTCTGACAGCAGTATCAAGTACCTCATTGAATCTAGAGAGTAAGTGCCAAATCAGAAGAATGAACTTTGGCAGTTGATGAACAAAACAATACCCTAGCTCACAGAGCTGACAGCTGTCCAGATATTGATGTAAGGTAGCTCTCCAGTCTTGGGAGGCAAGAATGGGCAAAAGACTCCATGATTTTTATAAGTAGCAGAGTAAGACCTTTCCCTGCTGAGGGCACAGATGAACATCCAGGGAAGTGCCTAGGAAGAAAGGGGCAACAGAGAGGTAGGGCTCACCCCCTGCCTTGTTCACCCTTTCTCAGCACAGCAGATGCTGTGGAACCCCAGCTGTGCGTCCCCTGAGGCAGCAGCACCCCACTCCCCAGTGCAGGGCTTTAGTAACACCCACCTACTCCAGCTGTAAGTAAACAACCGAGTGCTTACAGTGTTCAGACCAGATCACTCCTCCTACCATACTGTCACTGTTCATTCTCCAGCACCATGTGCACATGGAGTGGATGGGAGGCACTGGTTTTCCCCTCTTACAATTCAAAATATAGATAGATATTTTTCCTTCAGCAATTTCTTATTTTTCTTTACTCCAATGTTGCCCTAAAAGCAACTCCTCCTTTTTCTGTTCTTACAATAGGGTAAAAGTACAGTTCTTTCTGTGGGAGACCTGTGAAGACTGAAATCACTCCCAAATACATTAAATATTGGTCATGACTGGTTCCCACACATGTGGCAGCAGTAGACACCATCCACTTCTGATGATGAATAACTTTCTGCAATGATTGGCATCTTCACTAATTAGCAGTCCATCCATGAGATGCACATGTCAAAACAGTATGCAAGTTTGTTTTCATGCTGCTGCTACGTGTCTTAATTTTGTTAATACTGCTTTGACTTAAAATATAAGGATACTGCACAACTTTTATGTTTGGGTTGGGTTTTTTTCCTTAAAAACAGCTCTAATTTTAGGAGGTAAATTTCACAAAATATGCAAAATACTCAAGAACTGCTGAATTAGAAATCTCCTGAGGTTATAAAAAGTATCTTAAGGAAGCTCCTACTTTACCACCTACTTAAGCAGATGACAGAGGTTTTCAAGTTAAAGGATCTTGGGCCTCCATTCCCAGGTTCACAACAGTTACACTGTGGAAGTTCACAGAAGTTGCACGGGCCATGGTTACCACCACTGAACTCGAGGGCAGCTTTTCCATCCATTTCAACACATGCAGACTTGGCCTAATTTTCAAACCAAATGTCTGATCTGCACGTACCAGTAGATTGTATCAGCACAGGTCTCGAGGCATCTTACAATATTTATTCTTTCAAAATCACCCATGACCAATATTACTGTTCCCTTTTAGCAGCTGACTAAAGCACAACACACAGTACTGAAGGTACCAACTGTTGACCCAGGTGTCTTGTTTCTACAGATGCAGTAACAATAATTTGTGCTTGGAACTTTGCATTCAAAGATGATTCACGCTTTCTGGAAGAGTTTTTTCTTTTCACAAGCTGTGGATATAACAGTACTTGCCAAGAGACGGGAAAATTACTTGTGGTAGTCTGGAGACAAAAGTAAAAATGGTTAAGAACAGTGGAAAAAAAGAAAACAGTAACTTCACAGATCCCTGTTTCGCTATTGTTCCAGCTCTTATCAAAACTTTCTCATCAGATTTGGTGTTGTAAGAGAAGCAAGCCACAAAACTGGCTAACAAGCATTTCTTCTGCTATCAGCATGCAGTCTACAGGCAGGGTCACTGTTACTGCTACAAAAAAAGGTAAGCTGACATTCAGAAGAAATAACAGAACAAGAAGCAGGTTTGAGAACCCTGCTTTTGTGCAGATGTTATGCAACTGAAGAGAACCAAAAAAGAATACTACTTTTTTCGTAAAGATGAGAGTGATGAAACCACGACAACCCCACAGTTACACAAATGTCATCACATGAATGCAGAAGGGAATGCTTCTACATGCACAAATATATACGCTGCTCTGTCAAAAAAAGGCTTTTTTTTTTGTAATACAAAGGAAAAACAGAAGGAAAGAAATGTATGAAAGCAATTGATACAATAAAGTAGGTGGAAGAAAATGCTAGTGGCATCAGAATAGGTGGAAACATTGCCACTGACATTAGTGAAGCCCAGACTCCACTGTACCTCTACATTGGACTGAAAGGTCTTTTCTTTGAATCCTGACTAATGTTGACAATGAAATATATTTTAAGTGACAACAAAAGACAATTTTCTAGCAGAAGGGATTCTAAATAAAGGTCAAGCAAAACTGTACATAAGCTCAAGGTCAGGTTTAATAAGCCTTTTTGGACATGAAAATGAGGAATAGTTTCCTATTTGTAGCTAAAAATTACAATTTTTGGAAGAAGTCTTCCTTGACCTACTTATATGCAGAAGCCTGATGGTTTCAGAGGACTTCCCACTGGGAAGAAATCTAATAGCATCTGTCCTTTCCAAAATGCCAACACTTGCCAACATTAGAAGACCTATATTCTTATTTTCCTATCCACCACAAATGCAAAGTATCTTTTAATATTACACAAAAATACACCTTAGCATAACTAAAAATATACAGATCTCCCAAAACTGACATAACCACCTGATTTACTGTCGAAAAGTCACGCTAGACTTCTTAACTTTCCATGAATGATTATGTTTTTCTTCTCACCCTTTTCCTGTAAGGGAAAAAACTGATGTATATGTTTTCTGAGGGGAATGATTCACTGTTTTCTGCAGCTGGAGTGCCAACCTTGGCTATTCTGGGAAAATCCACACTGAGCACATATGCTTACTTGAGAGGTGCCGTGCCTTTCTTTCACTTCAGCTCTTATCAGATGATATTACTTACTCTTGCACTAATTAATTTGGGGGAAATAGTTCTAAAATACCATGGGTGGTAAAAATGGTCCTCAGTGACCTTTCTTGCATTGTTCAGATTACTAAAAATACTGAACTTGCATTAACAGTTGACATTTTAAACAGATAAATGCTTATGTAGAATGTTGCTTTTTATTTATTTCACATATCAAGCTGCTATATAGAGGCCTCATAGATTAACTGAATAGATCCAGGCCCTGCTTCTTAACTAGCATCCCTAGAGTTAGAGGAAATTCTAAAGAGCATGGCATAGCCCTGTATTTTCCTCCTTTTCATTTATATATTATGGAATTTTCTCTATTTTGTTATATTTGAGTCTTGTCTTAAAAAACAATATGTTTACAACCTATGATGTGTGACCTTCAGGTATCTTTATCATAGGCTAGATTTAGTTATTTATCCTGAAGTTTGTGGTGTGGCTCTGGATTTCAGAGATCACAATGACAACCTCAGGGTGAGTGATGTCTTCCTCATCTGCCCTTTTATTGTCATATTTCCGTGAAGCAGATAACGCTGTCTGCCAATCTAAAACAAACTGTCATCAGCAATAGCAGCAAATGTTGATCTAGTAACATTTCCCAACCAGATTAAGATGACTTGCTTGAAGACAAGCTTGTTTTGCTTTTAAGTTTCTTAAGGACACTGTCCTTACACCCTGCCATGATGGCATGTCTGTAGCTGCAGTAGTATCTGCCATATACAAAGGAATGACCTTCTGTTCATTTGATTGGTATGAAAGACATCTCTCATGAGGTTCAGGATGGATAAGTAGTATCATTCCAAATGAAGTATCAAGAAATGGTTTCCCATTTTTAAAAAAGAATTTTAATGGAGACAAGAGTTTTTAATTATGTAACTACCACTGCACTTGGTTTACAGCTGATAACAAAGAGTAGTTACTTGCTTTTCTGTTCTCAAAAGAGATGTTTGCAGCTGAGGCAGTGGCACAGGGTATTCCTGTTTCAGAAAAGAAACTCCTGTCCAACACACTGGCTAGACAGGATATAAGCAAAGGGAAGCAATCCATCTTTGGAGGACTATGTTACATAAGCTTGCTAACTCTTTTCAGCTGGCAGGTTTGATGTGGCTGCTGGTCTGCTAGTGCTACTTAGGAAAAACCTCTCTTCCCCTGTTTTCAGCATTACCCAGCTAAGCAGGTTGAAGAACTTACACACCACCTTTATTCAAAGTCATGCTGGCTCACCGGTGATATTTTAAAACTAACTTATTTAAAGTGGTGCAAAACATGGAGTGGATACCTTTAGCACAACAGACACACTAAATACCTAATCTGTATGATTGAATTGCCCCATTTCAGTTTCAGTAGTACAGCTCTGAATATAAATGTGCCCTGAGCTAACAAATTAAGTAGCAAACACAGCAAAGAGTCTGAGCAATCTAGTAGTTTCTTGGAGAGATGCCAAAATTTAGTAACATCAACAGAATGAATATATTTTATGAACAAATCAGTTTTTCAAAGGTATCATCTCTTTTGAACTGGCTCCTGGTATGAACAGATTCATCTGCACACACATCTGAGCAGGCTAAAGGGGATTCTGTGCATTCAGATACTCCTCAGTGTGCTATGCCTTCATCAAACACTCCAGTATGAACAGGACTCCAAAAGTTTCCTTCTGAAACAAACCAGACAACTTCTTACACCTGTTTCACAAACTTCCATGTGAATAATATTCAGTTCTTAGCAGCAAAACCCCCTGGTTACAAGTTTTGGAATCTGCCTTTTTGCTAACTCTCCAAGACTCCCTGAACACCAAGACTGCTGCCCTAGAAGCCATATGACTGCTTTGGCATGTACTCTGTTTCAGCAATTCCAACAAAGTTTTCCACAAAGCATACGACATAACCTACTCAAGTATAAAACAGAAGGTGCATGAAGCAACTTGCAAAAAGGATGGTTTATCTTATGCTGTTTTATCAGCATCTCAAAATGATACTAGGTCTGTTCAAATTTCTGTTTGTTTAAGGATGAAACAGAAGAGCCTGATTCACCCTTTCAAAAAAAAAAAAAAAAAAAGCCTTCTGCTTGCCTCTCAAAATCACATTGTAAGAGTTTTGTTGTCAGAACTGTGAAGTCAAAAGAGTGCTTTGCTATTAAACCTTTGCTTCTTAAATTCCTTCCACTTCATATGTCATAGGCTCCTTTCATTTGCTCACCTGGCAAAGCTCACAGGAGACTACATCTGTGTCCCCGAGCGACAGGAGTGCACCTTTCTCAATGTCAGAGGGCTTTACTGTGACAGTCAGCCTGATACTATGATAGAAATAACTAGGAAACAAAAGGAGGCAACTATACAGAGAGAGAGCTTTAACTTCTTATTTGTATAGTACCTGATAGCAAACACTGTGAAGGACAGCCATATGTTGTTGCACTACATCACCACCACCTTCCTCTGCTCAGCTCTGACTTGGAACAAGTGTGCTTGGCACCAAGAGTAGCTTGAATTCCCCCCCATTCCCTCCGTGTCCTGTCCCTCCCTGCCCAGTTCAGCCCTTGAACTCCTCCATGAATACCTTTCAAAAAGGATACCTATGAATCATATGTGACAATTTACCCACAGATTTCCAAGTACTTGTTGAGATGGCTGTTGTTACCACTAATATCAGAAACAAAAACGGGAAGGTAGTTAAAGTGGCAGGTCAAGTATCAGAAACAAAGTCAGTAGAAGACTAGGAAGAAGACAGACTTTATTTTCTTGTGTCATGCACTTTCCAACAAACTTCACTGTCTTGTGAATCATATAAAAGTCAGACTGAGTTTTCTTTTTAACATGACAGACCTGTCATCTTTGAAATCATGCGAGTTCACTGTTTACCACAGGACACCAAAATATCACTCTCGTCTTGTATTAGCACAGGGTCATATTTAACTTCAATAATGCCTCCAGTAGTTTAGCAGCTTATTTCCATTGTTTCAGTATTGTTTTCATTACCTTACTAGCAAAAAAAAAGTGAAAACCATCAACTTATGATTATTGAGCACAGGCTCCAGACTTTTAGGAAATCAATTTCTCATCCTGCTAGACAACATCACTGAACAGTAACTTCTCTGGAGGGAGTTTGAATTTTAAGGGTCATCCCTTTCATTTTCCGTTCTTTATAAACACACCTTTCTGTAATTTGTCATTTACAATTGCTGATCGATGATTAATCTTCCCTTTCACATTTTTGTCCTGGTAGGAAAAGAGCTATCATTTGCCACATATAAGAAAAATATAATGCATAACTGGTAAATCTTTCATTTAGCACCCTGTAAAAGTATTTGCAAAGTAGATAAAGGTAAAAGAAGGCAGGCAATATAGCACTTCAGCATTCTTCATCTGAGACAGTATTTGAAAGGACAACATGTTTAGATGACAGATTCATACGCCCTGTGTAATGATTTGTGCCTACTCATCTGCAATAATACCATTAAGCTAAACAAATTTGCATTAATTAATTCAGGAGTTAGAGAGTAAAGAGTATGAAGAATCAAATCAAGTATTGTACAGCAACTCAGGACTTTGCTCCTTATGACACAAATGAATTAAGAGAAGTTGAGAAGTCTCACAGAATTTCTAGTAGATCCAAAAAAAAGTATCTTCTACAGAACCCTCCAACGAGTATTGATTAGGACAGTTCAGACATTTGGAATAAAATTGCTGCATAAAACTGAGATGGTGTATACATAAACCCACATTTACTCAAAGTAATTAATCTTTTCCGTGATCCATAAAAGAATGTGGAAGCCTGTAAATTACTATAGGAGAGAGTGAAAAACCAAAACCAGCAAAACAGTTCAGAAGGGTAACTTCTAAAGTATCCTTAACACTGTTACATGTTGGACATCTGGCTAGCTGCTCTCATTTTTATTGCTATAAGGTGCATGAAAGATCGTTTTGTCCACTGCATAAGCACATGAATGTAAATAAATAAATACTAGAACACAAAATACATCCCAAACATTTGTAAACAGGCCAAAAGATTCATAGAGATGTCTTTGAAGGCTCAGATTAATTATTTCATCATTCCAAGAGGTAATGCATCAGAAAACGTTCCTGTGTGCACACAAAACCTGCTGTCAACACTGGATGAAACATTAAAATAACTGTATGTATTCAAGTACCATTTATAGCTCCTAAGAACAAGCAGGCTCAATGGCAACAGTGGATAAACTCTGACAATAAGGAAGCTGAAGTAAATGATTATGAAAAAAACCAGTTCAAATTGCAGTATGGTTCCTTTCCCATCCTTTCCTTTTAAGTACCCACCTCCCACTGCTAATTTCAAAACTCCGGTCTTGTTCCATTTCTTTTATACCACCACACAAACACACACACAAAACCACACCGTTCACAAAGAGGGAAGAATTTTCTTTTGTAATGAGAAGATAATCTTAGGACATGCAGTTTAGTTTGCTATCAGAGCTGACTTCATAGAAAGGATCTAATCAGGTAACACTTCTTTGCACCAATAACATTTGTAGAGGTTTTAATAGAAAGTGCCTCTCACCATCTTCTCAATAGATTAGTTCAGGATTAAGCTATTTGAGACTCATGATTGCAGAAGTCAGTTGAGTAAAGTGAATTTAAAGAGATCAGTAAAGTGAGATGAGGAAATTTCAAGTTTAATTAGGCTGATAGCATTACTACAGACAAAGACAAATCATTATACTCCACTCATCAAGACGAGCAGCTCCAGTGCAGGGAAGTCCCCACTGGGGAAAGGGAACTGCGGCAAAAATGGTCAGCAAGGGGCTCATTTGGGGGCTTTTTAAAGCGGGAAAAAGTCAAGAATGCAGCTCAGCTGTGCTGGGGATTGGCAGCTATAAAATTTCAGGGGATTAAGAATGAACCTTTTTTTTAATGTCATGAACCTATGGTGTCTCTTCTTAATTTGACCCAAGCAAACCACCAAACCTGTATCTCTTCCTTCTTTCCCCCTACCTTGACTGAGCAGGACGTTACGCTACCTGGCCGATGCCATCGAGAGGGCTTCGGTTTTTATGACAACGGGACACTCTTCAGTGAGTACAACCTGTTAGAGAGGGATGGGATACACCTGTCTGGAAAAGGTAAGAGAATCTTGGTAGCAGGCTGGCCATCATTTTCTTTTCAAAAACCTGCCTACCTATCCAGAGTTTAAGCTACAGATACCAAAGCCTCTGCTTTCGAAATGGCAACTCCTTTTGAAGATACTTTAAATCAGAACCAGAGAGAGCTGCGTTCAATTCTCAGAGACAGAGTAGATTACAACATCACTGTCAAGTAGGTCAAGTATCACATCAGTAATCCTGTTTTATGGAATGATAAACTGAAAAATGCATTTACAAGGCAAATCATTGGCTGACCTACAATTCTCTTCTCCTGAACTCAGAAGACAGCATGCTTTTGTAAAGTTCAATATTCGTGAAGCATTGAAATATGAGACCTGACAGAAGTGTAAAGAATGATTATACCTTATGAGTACAGTTTCTAGAGTATGCAAATAGCAACTAGTAATTAAACACTTGGAAAATTTGTCAGAATAAAAAAGAGATTAAAGTCAAACATTTAAGCAAAAATCTAACTTGAAATATAGGAAAACATGATTACCAAATACTTTTAACCTGACTTTTTTTACATGCTTTCAGTTTTTCAAGTGTCACAAGCCTAATGGATCAAATGAATTCCATTTCTCCACTCTAATGCTCGATGGCCCCCCCTGAAAAGAATTTGTTAATATATTTGCATGCACAAGCATAAATCCGTGTTACTCAAATGGCATCTTCATCATGTAACCAAATCTATAAATTACAAGAAACATCCTGAAAAGCTACTGAGGTATAACACATCTCCTTGTGCCCAAGTAATTTATTTAAGCAATTCTTGAGCAAATTGGATCTGTTTACTGACACTCAGAGCCATGCTGCTCTTGCCCAGCAACTAAGCAGCTCTCCTTGCCTTATAAGGTGATGCTATTGGTTATATAAAAATAAAAACTTGCCTGCTAAGAATGAAAATTTATTAAACAAAAATGTTTTGCAGGGTGTTCTCATTTTATGAGTCACTAAGTGCTTGACTTTTACGCTATTAAATTTCTTCCCTATCTATTATTGCTGTCCTCAACATTATCTCTTTACCTGAGTAAAACCTAATCCTCCTCAGTATTGGTGACACCACCATGGGTTAGGAAATCTGCTTATGAACACTACTTCATGCATCGACCTCAATTCTGTGGTACAGAACTGTTCCCCAGCCTAGGGCCTGAGGCACACCTCCTAACAGCCTCTCTCCATTCTTAAGCACCCTTTGTAAGATGACCCAAGCTGGCTAAACAGGAAATTAATTTCTTATCTAGCTCCTAATGCATACTAATCCCTTTTGTCTCTCACTTGAATAATATTTTCCCACAAGGCAACGTACCTTATATGCTTTACTTAAGCCTTCAGATATTTGATCTGTTACTTCAACCTTGTCTAGTAAATGGGTATTCTTATCAAAGATAGATACTGGTCTAGTCTGACAACTGGCTTTTGTTAAAAACACACTGCATTGTATCCAATTTTCCATGTAACTTCATATCCTTGGATTACCCTTTCCTTCAAAACGTGTTCAAAGACTTTACTTAGTACCGAGGTCAGACTTACACAGCCATCCTCAACCCAAAATACTTAGGTAATCCTCTACCCTTAACTACTATCCTAGGTCAAAGCTGTATTTGTATATGCACTTGGACCTTAACTGTGCTGATCAAATATTTTCTCTCAAAAACATTTAGCAGAAAAAACAGCATTCAACTGAAAGAAAATTCTGATTTTTCATAGAACTACCAAGTAGATAAACTCAGAAACATTTCCACCTGAGAAACCAAAGACATTTCTGTTATAAATTTTCAATTTAGCCTCACACAGAAATTGTAATCTGAGTACCTCATTCTAATCAAAAAGAGCTTTCCTTGATGCTCAGTAGCCAAGAACTACTCTAACAGAATCCAGAATATCCCCATCAGAATCCAGAAAACCCCACCATCACACCTGGATACAGAAAATCATGGTGCAGACAGAGAGCTCTTATCTGCAGTCTAGAGGTGTGTATGCCAGTAACAGCAGAAGGAGATGCTCCAGTAGTGCTCTGGATGAAAACTATTAGCTATCAAGGAAAAACATCTTTTTTTTTAGTAAAAGTATCATAATCCCTTATCTGGATCATGGCAGTGCCAACAATCCAAACGAACGAAATTGTCCCCTCAGAGGATTCCTTTGGGCTGCTGAAGTGAAACTAAGGACAGACAACTTCATTCACAATGTTCATGATACCGATATCCTCAAATAATCACACTAACTACCAGCTACTGCCACGCTATCATGCCTTCTGAATAAAGAGCTAATCAGGCTTCTGGAGACCATACCTAGTGTATCTCTCTCGCCTCTCACTAACTAACAGGAGATGAGCATCTGTCCCTGGGAAAGAAACTGTCAGGTTACAGGAATACCCTACCCCAACACAGCTTCCTTCTTCGCTGCTGTATTCCTAGGTGCAGGCATCCCCACCTGATCACACGTACACATGTACGTATGCACTTCTCCAAGAGGAGCAGATGCTGTGCAAAACACTAGGATGGGACCTGGTTACAAAGACACAGAATGAAGAGAGGACAGTCCCAGATATCCAGGGTGATACAGGGCCATGCAGAAAACTAGCATTGTAGATAATGCCACAACCTGGTAATTTTACTGCTCTCCACCAAACGTTTGTCATCATGATGTACATGAAGATTCACTCTAGTTAACAGAGCTTTAAGTCAGCTTCTGGGACAGCAGCGAAGGCATCTGTTGCCTACTGTGTGACACCTTTAGCAAAATAAATATCTGACCCTCTGAAAGCTGTCCATCACTAATCATATCCTAGCTAGGATAGTGCTTTCCCTATGCAACACCAAATGCCTTGCCACAGCATGCTAACAACAGTTCTGCAGAGGCAGACAAGTCTTTGACCTGGTGTCAATTTCCATGAGATCTTTGATGTGATTTGGAAATATTTCTCCAGAATAAGAGAAAATAATCCACTATTGTAGTTGGATTCATATATATTGGAGACAGGACTTTAAAAATAATTTTTAAAAATTACTTAAGATATCTTGCACACAGCAATTTTCCCAAGATGCTAAATGATTTGTGTCCTCGGCAGTCTATTGTTGACAAACTTGAAGCTAATGATGATAATTGAGTACAAAGCCAATACAGCACTGTAAAACTCATTCAAGAACTACAGATGCACACACAAAGATAATAAAATACTTATTCCACTGGTAGAGAAAAAAAAAAAAAGAGAAGCTTAAATGATGTGCTTCCACAGAACATCAGCAAGTTAAATGAAGCAGAGCTAAGTAACTAGAAAGACAAGGTTTAGCAAGTGTAACCACACAGACATAACTTGGGACAACAAGGCACATAAAAAAAAATAAGAAAATACAAAAAGAAAAGTTGCTTAAAGATTGAAAATTTCCCAGATACTAAGGCAACCATCTTTCCAGAGAGAATTAAATTGAGTGAGCACTTCTATGACTTTCCTAGTGTCAAAGGGCTTCTAAGGTGTTTAATTAAGTTCATAAAGCTTAAATAAATTTTAGGCTGCACGAGGCCTTTTACATTGTATTTACATTATACCAAGTCTGAACTCCTGGACACCACAGACTCTTAAATTTCATCCTGTATTGATTATAGAAACCTGTGGATACCAGGTATCAGGAAGGTATCCATTCCTGATCAGGTAATATCAGCAACGTAGAGTTCATTACTTCCCTGAGGAATATTTTCCACTGGCTAGTTGCTGTTAAAGCATCTAGTTTGTGTCTTTTAGCACAGATTTAGCTTATTTCCCCCATTGTTTTTAATAAAAATCAAAACATCATAAACAAACATCATGTTTTTGTCATTAAATGGTTAGAAAAGACCTCTAAGATCATCAAGTCCATCTAACTCCACCAGGGCCACAACTACACCATACCCTTGAGCACCACATCTAGATGGCTTTTAAATGCATCCAGGGATGGTGATTGGACCACTTCCCTGGGCAGCCTGTTCCAGTCTTTGATAACTCTTTTGGTATCAAAGTCTTTCCTAATGTCCAACCTAAACCTCCCCTGGTGCAACTTGAGGCCGTTTCCTCTCGTCCCATCAGTTGTGCCCTGTGAGAAGAGACCAACACCCACCTCTCTACAGCCTCCTTTCAGGTTGTCGTGGAAAGCAGCAAGGTCCCCTCAGCCTCCTTCAGACTGAACAATCTCAGCTCCCTCAGTCACTCCTCCCAAGACTTACTCTCCAGACCCTTCACCAGCTTCCTTACCCTTCTCTGGACCCATTCCCGCACCTCGACGTCGTTCGTAGGCTGCGGCACCCAGAACTGAACACAGCACTCAAGGTGTTGCCTCAGCAGCGCCAAGTACGGCCGAACAGGTACGGGGGAGAGGCTCAGGCGCTCCCCGCAGCCGAGACCCGCAGGGCTGGGGGGGAGCTGCCCCTGGGTCCCCACATTCCCTCTGCCCGCGGCTCTCGGCCGGACCCTCTCCGGGGAGGGCAACGACCGCCACTCGAGTTCGCCCCTCAGAGCAGAGGCGGGAGCAGTTACCCCCAGCCTGACTCACCTCGCGCACCGCCAGAGCTCCCCGCGCGCCGTCCGCGCGGCTCCCTTCGCACTCGGCCTCGCGGGCTGCCCGTGAGGGAGCCGCGCGCGCGCCCGGCCCCTTGGCAGTGGAGCGCAGCCGCGCTCCCAACGGCTCCTTTGATGGGCGGTGGTGGGACAACCGTTGCCACGGCAACGCCCCCGCCTCGTCAGCCCCTCCCGCCGGAGCGGGCGGCTCGTGACCGTGCCTCCGCGCGCCGGGCGGTTCCCTGCCCCTGAGACAGCCCTGGGGCCCCGGGCGGGGCCCAGTGCGCTGTAGCGATAGGTTTGAACCTTCCCAAACTTTCCACACGATGTTGGGAAGGTCGGGGTGGTGGTTGTTGTCTTGGTCTGCGTTTTTTCTTTGCTTCGATTCAAAAAGACTATTAAAGGTTATCAACCTCTTGATAAATCGGTGCCCTCGAGTGTGGATTATTCATCACAAGCCTCTGACAGCAGCTTGTGGGGCCTACAGGGGCTCTGGCACTGGTTGAGATGCCAAGGGAGGCCTTGCTACACCACCTTAATGGCGAAGCTCTAGACAACAGTTGTTATAGTTCAATGTGAATAATTCAGGCCTTAAATCCCACATAACCAACACCACCTCAGTTAGAAGGGTAAATCAAAACTAGCATGTATTGTATTCAGATTTTCACTTCCAAAGACCTTACAGAACTCTCGTAGTTCGCACTTCGTGAGCCTGGAGTCTGCTGCCTTAGCTCGTGGAAAGCAGGAGGCATATCATACCTGCTGCTGCTCAAAGCTGTTTCACACTTCAAGAAACACAGGTCCAGACAACATTTCAGTTCTTTGCTTATCATCTGTCCCTCTACATGAGTCCTCTGGGTATTATGAATTAGCTCAAGCCATGCCACTGAAGATTGGTTATTTGTAGGGCCAGGATATCCATGCTCCTCTCACAAGCTTCAAAGTCATTTCAATACCTGCCAATTCTTCATCACAGACATTCCTTGAAACCACAGCAAATAAGGCTGCTAACAAATCCTGAAAGCTGAAACCCCAGAGAAGAAAGGACCATGCTTCGCCTCCCTTGCATAGCAGATGGCAGACCTATATAAGCATGCTGGGGGGAGTTAACTGTACTGCTGGAAACAAGTCCCCTCTGCAACAAAATTTGGGAAGAACTTGGGGAAGTCAGGTGCCTTTAAATGATCTAATTCTCTCTTATTCCCTCTCACAGGGGTCAAACAGATCAATGAGCTTTAGCCATCTAAATGCTGTCATCCAAAAAAGCTGTCACCAACAGACAGGCTGTTAGCCGTGGGAAAAAAACCAAAAGTAAACCGAGTGTAAATTCAGACAGTTTTGAACAAATCTAGGTCTAAATCAATTAAAATGTGAAAGTGTTTGGAAATAAGCCATTACAGTAAAATCTGAGTGGCAAAGAGTTCTGAAATATGAGGTGGATTAGGAGTTGACTGCAGGAGCTGTCAAGAGACAGGAAAAGAAAAAGCAGTGATCTCATTGAAGGTGGTTTTTAACCAGATCACATTCACAGAACAGCTACACTTGCTCATGCACAGTATAGCTGGCTTTTATATTATCAACAACTCACAACTGAAACCCCAATAGCTGACCTCTCCATCTGTAACAGAACACTGAGAATGAGAAAACCTCATGTTCATTCATGCCGCACTGTACTTTTCCCACCTTTATTATTGCATGTATTTGGGTCAGTGCCAATATTGATATGTGTGCACAGCGTATTGTGCCAATAAATAGAAGGAAAACATTGAAACAAATCTTTCATAATCTGTTTCCAGTGAAAGATTCTGGAAACATAATGAGCTGCCAGACATGAGGTAGGTAAACTTTAAGAGACTGACTTATATCTGAAACCGATGCCTGACCAATACCTGCAACATCTCTCATAACACAAAAATAATTCATTAAAAATAACTACAAAAGCATTTTACACTTTAGCCAAACACAGCGATGACAACAATACAAGGACACAGATTTCCTTGTACTGTGGCAGATCCATTATTTATCATCACGTTGATGTTCCAGCAGCAGATAAAAGAAATAAACCCCTCCAATTACATCTTGTTAACCGTACAGAAAAAAAGTGAGGGGAAGTCCCTCACCCCTCCCAGGGGCCTAAGGTCTGGCAGCCCCTGTTCGCACAGCTGTAACTGTGTTACACTTCCCTTTACAGCAAGCTCCATGATCTCTTCAGACACCTTCAATACGTGCTGTAAAATCATATATCTTTCTGTTTTCCTGGAAGTGAGCACCCTTTACGTTCCTACAGTCCGTTTAAAATGTAGTAAAATAAGAAAGATGTAGAAATTCTCATTGTGGCTTCTTGTCTGGAATACCATGGCTTTGCAAAACTGTATCCCCTTTAAATCTTCACTGTGACAAAAATAATCCTATTTTTCCACCTTCGCCCAAATGCATTTCTAACAGAACCATACAAGTCACTTACCACACTTGCAAAAATCATTTTCCCACCTACCCCCAACCCCACAGGTCTCAAACTTTCTCCATCACATTTCACTCTCTTCGCTCAACATACTTTTCTCCAGTATTCACGTGCTTGCAGGAAAGCCTTTCATGCAAAGACAGATATTAAGACTTTGGTTATCACACTCCAGACTAGTATGGTGACAGCAGCAGTAAGATGGACTGGCCCATCTGGAAATCTGGTGTTATTTTTCCTGTTTCTGTTTTATATTTGATAAGCTTCTCTGCTGATCAGAAAGCAGTTAGGTCTATTTTAATAGGTATTTTCTGCATTGTTATTTTAATCTGCCACTGTTCCTAAACAAAATATCCTGGTCTACCTATTTAGAAAACTGTAATATTACAATAATTTTTACTCACACTTTTTTCACTCCTAGCAGTATAAAAGTTGCTATTATGTTCAGTAAAAATTGTTTCGTTTCTAGGATATCTGCCATAATTCATTATCCTCCATTGTTCTTTGCACTGAAATTTGCATACCTCTTAGCCAACATTAAATCATGAGGGTTTTCTAACTGGTCTTTCTCTATTTTAAAATATCTTTACAAAAGCAAAAGATCTGGCTTGCCAGAAGGCTGCTTTCTTTGGAATACAGCAGAACCTGTTCCTGTGCAATATGTTTTCCTTTTCTCAACACAGAGCCCTCCACTTCTTAATATGCTTTCTTCACAAACCTATTAGAGACTTCCAACTTCATCCAGCTACCTAATTGTGCTTACAACATGGGTTATGTGTTACAAAAAGCTGCTGGATAACCAGAAGACAATCTTTGGACCAATCCGCTCAGAGGACTAGAGCTTCTCAGAGAATACGTTAAACAAGCTTTCTAATACCAAGGCTTGGGAAAGGCTATCCTGTTCCCTGCAGCTCAGCTCAGCATAGGGAGATTAAATGACTGCTTTTTTTAGGTGATGAGTAAAAGGTGCTGGGAATGACTTAAGTGAGCACAACACATTACTGAGTAAAATACTTCCACAAAAGCCCTAAACCCTGTCCTGATCTTGTCACATGGGTTTCAAATCTAATTCCATATCTGGAATGAGAATGGTTTCTCACAACTGTAGAAATAAGCAATAATATATTTTCATTAATACATTGCATGTTCTCCTGTTGCTATCAGCTTTGTCATGGACATTCACTTCGATGACTAAGCACAGTCATCTTAGTGCCCTGTATTCTATAGGGATACAAACACCCCTCATTGACAGTTCTGTTCGTACACTTGTATCAGGCCAAGAGAATAGCTCTCTGGTCTACTTCCACTACTGTACCAACCAGTCCTCAAAACACTGTCAGAATTTTCATCTTTGGAGCTACTATTCTCTTCCCTTCTGGCATGATGTCCATCTCCATATTTACGCTTTGTTCCAGAGTCTGATAGAGACATTCTGTTGGTTTTGTACAGATCTTCCTAGTTTGTTTGGGGTTTTTTCCTAAAATATATGGTGAACTATCACTTTTGTTTCTCTGGTTTTGTTAGCATCTTTACAAACACAAGCAAGCATCAGAACATGACACATTGTTCCTCCAAGCCTTCCTCCACATTTATAGCTCATCCTTCAACAAAACTGTGCAAGAAAAGTATTTCTTGACAGGATTTTCTCATATTTCCCTTACCAGTTGTATCTCTACAACTGTGAGAGCATCCTCTGAATCTTGGCAATGCAGAAGCTGGAGATCTGTCAAAAAAATTACAGTCTCCATACATCTATGAACTGTTTTAACCATTATTGTGCAACTAAATGAATGGTGAAACACCTGGCCTTTCTGAAAAAAATACCAAATAATTATTTTGGCATGGATGCCTTTCATACACTCCTACTTTCCTTAGTATAGAGGTTGGATATTTTGCATCTGAGGTCCTATTTTCTTATGTCATGAGATTCATCTCATCAAATTTTAGATAATTATTAGCCCATCTAAGTCTAATCTAGTTGTTCAGACTCTTTTATAGTCATTAAAGAGAATGAAGCTCATCCTAGTTTCAATTTATTCCAATTAACTCCAGCACTGAAAGATAAGACTAACTGCCTTGGGATTTGGCCATTTTTTCTTTTTGATGAAAAAGTAAGACTGGTGGATTACATTTCTTTCAGCTACCTTGTAGTAGGCTCTCTGCAGATAGGGGAGATGAATCCTACCAATAATGTCAACTTTGATCCACACACATGTTATTCTGAAAAGGGCCGTATATGTCATTAATGCTGATGTCATTAGTACACCACAGTCTTCACTCTGTGTGGAGGTGACTTCTGTCAGTCTCTGTTGGTGCTTTTTTTTTTTTTTAGGTGGTTGTATTTATTTTGGTCTGGACTTTTTGTTAGATGGACAGTAATTTCCTTGTTATTGTACTATTGATGTCAGGGAGGTTTTTTCTTCTTCCCTTTAGCTGCCTCACATAGACTGCATCTTCCAAAGCTCTTTCTAGTGATAATTTATCTGACATTAGTGCCTGTTCATAAATTCCTTTTGAATTTAAATGAATATCCTTCTATCCTTCTGCATGCCCTACCCTTTTATTTTCAAAAGTAGCTGCATTACCTATTCAATTATATAAGCAAGTATGCATTTATGTCTTTGATTTTTTTCTTTGCATGGAGGTGTTATATTCAGGATATAACGGGCTTCAAATAGCATAAGATGTCTCCATTTTCCTCTCTGCTTCATTGAGCTCACACCTAGAAGCCCACAGTCTGCCAATATCCCAGACATATTATTCTGTGCATACTAGAGAACCAGCCACTTCTCAGAATGTAGTTACTTATGTATAAAAAGACCTTACTAAGATAAATTCTACTAACTCCCTCCATGTTGCCCACATTTCCACAATGCTTCCAGTTTCAGAGTTGAAAACGGCAAATTTTTAGCCCCCTTCTGCATAAAAATGAGAGTTAATTCTTTGTGTCTGGCACTATATCTGGCTCTAGAATCTGACAGTCAGACAGACTTTCCTCTAAGGATGCATTTAACTAGTTTTTATTACCACTGATTTTCATCCACCCTCCCTGCTCTCTGATATGAGAAAGACAGAGAGAGAGAAAATGAATCTTATATAAATAGACCTGATGAAGTGACTTTGCAGAAACACAGTATTATTACATTTACCCTCAGTTGTTTAGCATTAAGTTACAGTAGGAATTATTTTTTTCCAAACCACCCCATACAAAGATAATAAAGTCACAAAGAACTAGAGCAGAATTCACTAGTAACAATCATAGGTTAAAATATCATTTATATCAGATTTAGTAATTCCGCCTCAGCTTTCTTGACAGTGCAGATTAGGTTATCTTTACATGCTAAATCTCATGGTCTTTTCAAAACCATACCTGCTGTTCTAACAAATCTAATATAAATAACTGTGCCCTGCACTTTTCAACCAGTCTGCACTTTACAACTTCTCAACCTCCAAAGAAAATTCAGTGGTCTATGGAAAAACATCATCCTCTCTTGCAAGAGTCAGGAGGAGAGAGCTCTCCAAAACAATCTCTCCTCCTTTAAGGTGATTTTAATCTGCTATGCATGCACTTAAAACCTGGAGATGTCTCTGTGCCTTACCAGCTCAGTCATGCACACAAGCTGTTGTAAAAGTAACCAAATAATCTCAGTCAGCTGTTAGCAGGAGTAAACCACATGCAGAACTTAGTTTCATGGTTTGTCTGCTCCCACTCAAAGACTACCAAGATGGAAGTGTTTGAGTTTTAGGCTGTTACACAGTTAATATAATTTTTTTACCTTTTATTTTTTCCTTCTTTCTCTTTAAAGATACGCTAGCAAGGAACAAAACATCATTTGTCCTTGCTACAGAAAATAGATCAAATATACAGAAGTGCTGTCTTCTTTTGCACCTTTCTTATGCATGTTTCTTCATAAATACAAAGCATAATATTAAATTCATTGCATAACTAATTCATAAACTCAGACTTAAATAAAAATATTCACAAAAGGGACACTTTAAAAGTCTGCAAACCTCAAGAAATCTTAAAGACATCACACAAAGGATGGATTCTGGAAGTAGTGACATTTACCTTTAGAGACTTATACCTACAGCAGAAATATAGCACCTAGCAACAGAATATTAGATAACATCCTTTTAACAAGTGTATTTATAGCACAGTTTGATATAAAGAAAATCAGCTCTGGAAAAAGCACTATGTAATTTTGACCAGTTTCACAAGAATTCCTGTGCTTTGGGGCTTTTCAATAGTGAACATTATAGCATGAGCACATCTAGCCTTTAGAAAGGGTGGGGTCACCTTGAGTTAGAGCTCCTATTATGCAATGAGGTAAAAGGAAAAACACCTCCTGGGCCAAAGGCAGGGCTTTGCAGAGCTGAGGCAGAGCTGTCACGTGTATTTCTAACCGTGGCCACATCATCCGCTTTGGTGGGGGTTGTGGGAGGTGTTTGGTTTGGGGTTTGTTCTTGTCATGGGTGGTTCGTGGTTTTTGCCACAGTTAGACTCTGTTCCTCCAGCAAGAGAAAAGTGAACTTCCTTTAAGTCTGAGTCTAAACAGCCACACCAGAGTATTTTTCCCCTATTTGACATGCTACTACCATTTCATCAAAGAGATTGTGATTTTACCAACACTCTCAAAATTTGGACAGAGCATATCAATTTAACAAAGTGTGGTCAATTAATGTTTATTGGCTAACAAAAATTGAGACTGATTTTTCATCCTGCTGTGACACAAAGGCTACTTTGAGATCTCGGAAATTTCTGCATAAAGGAAATCCTAAATGTTCTGCGTTATGTCAAGTGGCATTAGTGTTTCTCATCAAGATTATCCAAGATTTCTGACTTGAAAAGTTTCAAGTTACCTGTATTTTTGTGAAACAGGAGCTATAGGGGAGGAAAATTTCCATAATAGATGTTTGTTTCAGGCATAATGTTTTGTGGGATTAAAAAAAAAAAAAAACCCTCATGAAATTCTATGTATTTGTTCCTGATAAATCCTCATGAGGTTATTTTTAAATGCACTGTACTTAAGACAAAGATCCTCATATTCCACCTGGAAAATGCCTTTTGCTATTTCTTTTAAACTCCAGCCTAAAGTAGACCACATTGTGAAACTTCAAAAAATTAGCTAATTATACACTTTCAAAAAAAAAAAAAAACACACACAACAAACCAACCCCACAAAAACAACCACCTCTTCAGTTTCCAGAGCTAATTGAGCACGCTGTACTCTCCCACAGTCCTTACGTGACTTTCTCAGCTTCATCAGCCCCAGTGAACAGTCTGCCTGTGGTGCAACTTGAGACTACGTTCTATAGACACTTGCCAACTGTCTTGTCTGGCATGGGATTACCTCCTTTATCGTTGGTCAGTACAGGAGAGGACATAATGAGTCAAACTCAGGAGGGACAGAAGCTGAACCAGAAAGGGGTAAATACATTTAGATGTTGAGTCCAGTGTCAGTGAAACTCAGTGAAAGAGAGGGGAACTGTGCCTGGCTAGTGGCAAGGGAAAACTGGAACAGCCTGAGCAAAGGGATATTCAAATAGCAATGAGAAGACCAAGGGTAAACATTTCTGGGCATGTAAACTGAGAGTGGAAGCCTGGAGGTGTGGGGAATCAATGGAAAAACTGGTATTTGATTATGAAAGCAAGGCATGTTAACATGCCAGTGCTGTATATGGATTGAAATTCTATGCATGTGCATATATGGGCATCCTGAATTCAGTTTCCCAATTTAGAAGTTACCAGCTTGACAATATTAATAAATGTTAACACAGTATATCATATGCTCTAGAACCTGAGAAATGCAGGTGGGCTGTTCTGCCCACAGAGAGCTGAAATGCAAATCTAGAAGTGGGTTGACTGATACAATGCTTTCCTGCTATCTTTTCCCTATCCCTGAATTAGGCAGGCATGAATTTGGTTCAGCAATCATTTCTGAGTTATGCTAAGAAGTTTATATTTAGTTTCTCCCAATTTTTAAAGCAGCCTTAGTGTGAAATCTACCTTTTTTCTGTTACACTATTAAAATATTTTTTTTCTCCTGAAGATGCTGGGACATATAACCAGAGCAACTGAAGTGTGGTAAAACTTCTTGCCAGCCCTAAAGTGCTATAGATGTATGTCTCATACTTTTGAAATGCCAGCACTGCACATGGATTAGAATTAATCCTTCATGCTGCACTGAACAATGTGGTTATGTCTGTAATACTATAAAGCAACTGTGTCAACAATGAAGAGGAAACATTTATGGCATATGTTATTAAAACAACAACAAATGGGCCAGTGAAATTTCAGTTTCTTTAGTGGGCTGGATAATAACCAGTGAAATAAGGAACAAAGGGATAAATATTTTACTACAGAATCAGAAGCATCAGAACAAACAAACAAATCACCTTCACTATAAACTGCATCTCAAGAGGCTTCAAAGTAGACAATACACAATGAACTTGTGAGTGTGCTTGATTTTTTGCTTGATTTTACTCTTACAGAAGCAAGAGAATCTAAACTTTCCCAACTTGATCTCCTGAGATTTCCACCTTGATCACAGTTCTGGTAAGAATTAATGTTCAAGTCTTACAATCTTTTTTAAAGTAGACTCACTTTTTCCACACTGACTCAGTACATGACCTTGGATGAAGGAATCACACAATCCTCCAACAGATGCAATCTCATTTTTTTAAAAAAATACACACTCGCACAAAACCCAGATACTAAAGAACAGCTTCCCTGGCTCTAGTACAGAGGACAGCAGAAGTTATTTAGCCTTTCAGTCTATAGCTGAGATCATAAGGATGTTTTACCTTACAGTTTCTTCAGGATACACAATTTGTACTTCGTGTGTAAAGCAGTGACACCATAAAGAACTGATAATGAAAGTAAAAGAGGAGCTGGAATGGTTAGGCTTAGGACCCCCTGTTTCATTTCTTGGTTTCCTCTTTAAAAATGCAGAGAAAGATTGAGGAAGAGAACACAAGCAAGTAACCAAGAAAAAGAGCAGGGGGGGAGAAAGTGGGACAACAAGCAATAAAGTAAATTTTCCCTAGCAACAAAAATAGCTGCTAGACCTGCTTCCCAAGAAACACTGAAAATTACTTTGCACGTAAAAGTAGCAGAGAAAATAGTCAACTTGAGGGACTTACGGAAGAGCTGTTACTGACAGATACAAGGATGACAATAATTGCTTAAGATGAGCAAGTTTTCCTTTTATCTCAATAAAGCATCTTTAGATTAAAAGATTGGCAAGACAGGTGCAAGACAATAACATACAGCCTGTTCCTAGCTTATTTACATAATTTATATCAAGGAGTAATAAACGTATGAAGTGTAAAACAAATGCACTAAATGCTGCAAATAAAGTGTTACAGGGAACAACTTACAGACACCCCCAGCAACAAAGAAACTTAATATTTGATGAAATATACTTTGCCTATGAAAAAAACACACTGATTCTACAAAAGGCTAAATATATATGTTTAAGAAAATGTTTGCTACTGTTCTAAAGTAACTGATACAATGTAAGATGCAATTGTATCCTGTTAAAATTGCAGAAGAGATCACACTTGCAGCAAACAGTAGATGAGAATAGTAAACAGGATAATCTAGAACACACTTCCTTGCTTCCAGCTCCTAATGTATGTATGGATCCCACAACACGCCCCCTTCATCCATTCTGGTATCCTTTGAGACAGATTTTGAGCATCAGGTGTTTTGGGAGGTTTGGGCAGGAGTGGGTGGTGGTACTGGATTTTAGGTCTTGTTTTTTGCTGCAGTTGTTACTAAAATCCAATAGACAAGAACTAAAAACCAATAGACAAGACTGATGGCAGGTGAATGTATGCGGTAGTGGGTGGAGAGAGATAAAGTATTTTCTGTCTTTCCATTCAGTTGGATTAATTCCCTTATGCTTTAAAGTGCAATTTTTTTTTGTGTAGTAGAGAAGCATGTTTGTATCAACATGGGAAATATTTAACAAACTTCAGATACCTAAAACTTATCTTAACCCACGCCAGCCCGCCTCTCCCAATGACAGGACTTGAATGGTGTAATCCTGCTGCCAGGCTTCTGACCAGCCCCACTGCACACAGAATTAAGTACCTAGCTTGGGTAATTGTATTTAAGGTGCCATCCCAAACCTGCCATACTCAGTAAAACACTTCAGTAAAGTCCCTTTTCCAAAGCTTATTACTTTCAAGGCAAAGCATTAGACAGTTTCTTCAGGGTTGTAGCAAAGAGGACTCGGAGGGTGCAGTGCTACATTTTCAAGAATGGCGACAAACTGGGAGCTTCAAATATGACAGATATGTTCTAAATAATTCAGCCACATGCTGGAAGTATTAGCTACCCTTCAGTGATATTTAAGCCCTGAAATTATCCTAAATATCTGAAGGGTAGGTCACATTTCCCCACACTGCTCAAAATCAAAACAAGCAACTACTTATTTTAATCAGCATCCAGATGGTAAATTAACTTCTGAAAAAATAGCAAATACTTAAAGTGGAATTACATCAGACTTGTTCTTCATTTAAGTGTTAACAAAACTCCTCCTCAAAAGTCTCCCTTTTTCCTTGTTGGAATATAGGATCAACTGAAGGATGACGACACAGATTATGTCATAAGTAATGATGAATTGAGTGAAAACTAGATTCGTCTGCTCACCTACCAGTGCAGGACAGAACAGACTCCACCCAGACTACAGGCAAAGAAGACATTCCTAAAGCAGATCTAGGATTAGGAGGATACAAACTACAGCTCAAACACTCTGCAGCTCAACCCTAGATTAATTCACTGGCATTGAACAATGTAACATTAAACAGAAGAAATAAGACTAACGTAAAGAGGTAAAATATCCTGTTATGTGAACAAGAGGCTAAAAAAATGTACTAGGCACAAAAATTAAACAAAAAACCAAACAAACAAACCACCACCAAAAAAACCCAAAACACTAAAACACACACTTGGATTTTACCAGCTAAATTCCTGCTCTCCCCAGGAAAGATTTTACCACCATCCATATCCCTACAACAATATGCAGGTTTTCTGACTGCAGCAGCTTTTAATAAAAATATGCAGGATGCTGCCAGCCCATTGTAAATCTATTACACTCATGTGTTGTCTAAGATAGCACTTGACTTCACCATCTCCCTCACATATACACAGGCCTTTGAATGTTGCTTATAGTCTTTTGTCAGATGGAATGAAGAGAAATAGCTTCCTAACATATCCATGCTCCCATGATGACAGCAGTTTTCATACAGCTGGTGCTAAACAGATCCACAGATAGCTGCTACCCCAGTAGCTGTTACATTTATACTCATTTATCCAATGAGTATGCAATCTAAAAATACTTAAACCATGCACCTCAGTCTTGACAGATCAAGCTCCTTCATGCTCACAGTATAGACTTTTCCTGGCAAGCCAAACATTTGCTTTCTAAGTGTACTTTATAGCCCAGTCCTTATAGGGTTGCACCCCATAGGCTGCCACAAACTGAACATTCATAGGAGGATGCAGTGAAGTCTAAGAAATCAGCAACAGACCCCCTTTCACTGCTGCAATGAACACATGACCACTATTTAAACAGCAGTTATTCCACAAGGCATTTATTACAGCTTTGCAGCACACAAAGCTTACAAACTGGGAAATGGTCTGTTGTTTTGCAAGATCATTTTTAAATGTATGCTTTAAGAAGCTGTTTCATTTTTTATTGTTCAAGGAAAGAGTGGTTACTAATCAAATACTTTTGCAAAACAATTATATCTTAAGACTGGTTACTCCAAGGATAAAATTGTCCATCTGCTTGTACTGGGCACTCAATATCACACTAGTGACGAGGACAGTGGTGCTCAGATACTAAAAAAAAAAAAGGCAAGAGGAGAAAATAGGTATCACAGTGTGAGCTTAAACACAGTAACTGGATAAACAACTGGTTAGCCATACAGATAGCTGCCATATATTATCAAGCATTAGCACAGATCAACTTTTGCATGCAGCTAAGTAGTGTAAATACAGGGACAGAGCCAGGTTTTTATTGTTAGAGCACTTGCCTTCCCTGACTGCAGAAGCATCAACTGTGCATGATAATGTTCCTACTAAGAAAAGTTAAACCATGAGGAGTTTTTAAATAAGGTCATTCTTAATATACAAAGATAACGAACAAACAAGAAATTTGTAATCTTTAAGAATAAAACCCCAGGCATCTCTATGCATGATCATAAAGATGAATAGGTCTTGATTTTGCCACAGATGAAAACTGAAATGCAAATTTAAATATAATCATGTTTTAGTAGTTTTTTACCAGACTAATTAATTGCTAGTTAAATGTGACTCTAGAACAGCTGTTTTATGCATAAATTTGAACACTGGAGTTCGATGTGCTGTTGTGAGAGATCAGAAGCTTTTATGCTGCTACGAGAGATCAGAAGCTTAAACTGGTATTTTATTTTCCTCTAAACACTAATCAAAGAACTTCAAAGGATCTTAATCTCCATGTGGTTTAAAACAAATTCAGGAATGTTCAGTTCTGAGAAGAACTAACGAATTTCCAACTCCCTGCTTTGCCTTGTTTAGCTGCGTGCAGTAGGAAAAGCAGCACAGCAGGTTGCAAGAAGGGATGGAACATGGATGAGGAGGGAAGGTTTGTGGTCTAGTACTGTGCACCCTACAGTATACAGGGGCTGACAGCAAAGGTAACAGGAGACAAGATAAGCGAGTAGAGACATATTGCAGTGAGGTGAATATGTGGCAACACAGCAAGAAGCTATTATCACAGATGGATGCTAACAGTCCTGATTTCAGTAGCCAGAGTCGCCAATTTCAATCTTCAGAAGTATTGAGTACATGTCACCAGGCTTCTTCCTTGGGGACCATGGATTCTGGTCCTTAGATTATAGGGCAAATCAATAAACTGCTGTAGTATTATGAAGATGCAAAGCTGTTTTTAACAACTGCTCCATGAACCAGAAATTACAAGCTCTTCAACAGTTCTGCTCTTAGATTCCACTCTGAAATGCATCTCTCAGCATACTCTCCAGGGTTTTTACTGATTTATTTATTGTGCCTATGTCCAAATTTCTCACACTTGTGCAATGTGATAAATGGGGAAGAAAAAAAAAAAAGTCTGCAGTGAAAACTCTCTCTGCACTGTTCTGCCTGGATGCCTTAAAGGTCTGCTTGGTAAAGGAAGTCATTTGCAACAGAAGAGCGCATACTTCACATCTTCACAGATCAGATTTTTATGCAAAGACTATCCAGAGTCTGAATCAGTGGTCCCAGCAGGATGGGTATTTATCCTCCGAGACCATAGTCAGCAACAGAAGTATCATTAGCTTTTAGGAAAATTAGTAATTTGAGCTGCAAACCTGAAACTCCTACTAAATGGCAATAAAAGTCTCAATTATCCATTACGCTGTTCTTCCTGGCCATCTCCTAATATTAAGTTATTCTTTTCATGGCATGCAGATCAAGAGAGTTAAAACAACATTAGGACAGATGATATATTTGTATTCGAGGAGAAATTACTGGCAAGCAGTAATTCTGCATGACTGTTTAAACAGAGCAGCGGATATTGAGAGGCCTTGCATGTTAATTTACAGTTCACACGCCGGAGATTCAGACAAATACTGTGTGATATTGAGTAGACTGACTATGGAAGTCACTCACGATAAATGCGAAGCTATTTTTCCTATCTAGTCTCACAAAACACCGCTGGGAAAATGAAATGTAAAATATATTGTCAAAATGTAGTGACTGCATACTCAGTAGGAAGGCTGAAACGTTCGGAAAGATGGGAATCCACAATATTGTGAAACCTTTCAGATTTCAGGAGTAATACCTGAGATTTCATACGGAACTGCAGAGAGCATTTGGCAGAGAGCTGGCAGCAGCAGAACGAATGCTGGCTATACAGCACAGCCATTCCAAAAAGGACATTGTACTAAAAATATCAGGTCGCTATGATAACTTTCACAGGGAAGTGCAACATTTGGTAACCTCGCTGAGAGCGAAGGCCACTGGAAGCAAACATTTATATCGCCGTGTTAAAAGCTCAAACTTTTCCACAGTAACCATATTACGGTTATCTTCAGCAAAAAGTTTAATCCTGTGAATAACTTAAGCTGCTAAACTAATTGCACTGAAGCTATAAGAGCAGTTCACACCCATTCCACTTAGCAAAATACAGACCAGCTTTCAAAAGGGAACACCTATTGCACAGACCATCCTCATCCCAGCAAGGTGTACAAGTAAGTTGCTATCAGCCATCAAGTAATGCTGAGCCTGTAACATCCTAATTGATGTCTGTACTTGGGTAGAACATAAATGCAGCAATAGTCATCAGTGTATTTTAGGTGCACAAAAGCAGTACACGTGCTTTCAAAATTATTTGTTTTCAGAGATTAAGAGTTTCTGGGAGACAAATATTAATTATGGACTTCAGGGAACAAAAAGAATATCCTGAATACCCACTTCAGAGATTGGAAACTACTACTTCTAAAGATGAAGTTGGTTTTCCCCTACTTCCTTGTAGTAATATGGAAAATAGCCCTTTCCAACATCTTAAACCAGCTGTGAGTATTTTAAATAACTTAACACGTGCAAGCTCATCTCTGGCAATGTAAACTCAAGAGACAGGAGTTCCGCTCAGTGAACTGTAAAAGACTTGTCAAAATTTATAAAATAAAAACAGTCTTTCAGACCTTAAAATTTCTTGAGTTTATCTAAATCTCATAAGCAAATGTTAGTTTAACCCACAGCCTTGATCCCAATATCAGTCAATTTTCAGATCATGAAATCCCCTCCTTCCTTGAGCTCAATGGTTGTTGGAGATATTACTGTTCAGAAAAGTTAGACAAGACATCTGAACATGTTTTTCCTTGAATACTGGTTGGTTTGCTGGTGTTCGGGGTTTGTTTTAACATCTACATTTTTTGTATCACAATCACATACGGGAGTGCAAGTGTCTGAACAGAATGAAAGAAAACTCTGTCTGCCAGTGCAGTACTTGTATTTCTCACTATTCATCCCTTCCAGGTGATTCAGGGAATAGAACAGCCTAGATGACAGACATCAGCCAAGCAAATATCCCCTTAACAGCCTGTTGGTAGCAAGTAACACTTCACGACGTGCAGGACATCCTGGTGTGTGTTAAGAAGCACAAAGTCTTCAAAAAGCAAAACAACATCTGTCAGCTCCACGGTGCCAATCGATGGCTCAGGTTTGCCTTTCCCATATGAGAAGCGCAGGGATGTTCCTACAGTTAACCCAAGGTGCATCAAGTCTCCACCTCCAACTTGGACGGTTCCTAACAGCCCCTTGGCACCATCAGCATGGGCCACTGCAGCTGCACTGCTAGAAAAGCCACCAGCCAAGATGGTCTCATACTTCCATGGAATTCTGCAGTCAAAACCCAGTCTTCATGTTTCCAATTACACCCTTCCAGCTTTCCCACGGTTGACAACCACACTGGCTTCCTCCCACACCGGCCCACCCTGGCTCTGGGCAGTCTTCCCTTTGCACATCAGGGGAGGTGGTTAGTGCTACAGAATGTGTGTGACAGGAATGATTCTGTTCACAAATAAACTTTTTTTTTCTTCCCACCAGTGTCAGAGCAGAGGCAACATTTTTCCCACCTAATTCAGTGACACTGGTAAACATTATTGCCCTACAAAAATCCGATCTGAGGTACAGAAGAACAAATATCATTTCAGGCCTCAGAGGATCTTAAATCTACGCAAGTCAAATTAACATCATCCTTCTGATGACCCAGCAGGGCTTGAAATGCTGGTGTCAGAAGCAGCAGAGAATACCCAGGAGTGTTTTCCAGATACTGTTCTACATCATTCTTTACAACATAGCTGTCTGTTTCTGCTGAGCTACAGCAAAGGCAGATGAACATAAAGAAAATACTGGTACTTTATTCAATACAGACTGGAAACTAGAGAGAACACTATTCCTAACAATCTAAGCACTGAAAGAAATAACCTCATGCCATGATATTTGGCATTATGCAGGCCTAGGACAAGTCATACAAGTGAATATATGTAATACAATAACCCATAAGCATAATGAGATTATTTATTCCAGAGGTACAGAAGCTTCTAAATATAACCCAGTAAATAAGAATACATGCTTAACTGGAAATGAAAGTGTAAGACAAAAAAAGAAATGACTAAATGAATGATGAAGGAAAGAAGGAAAGGGGAAGCAAAGGGAGGAAGAACAAATACCAAATAAGGTATTCAAATTGAAAAAGATCAGAAATATATTCACAGCAACTGCAGATTGAAACCCAAATTAAGTATTTGCCAGTAGTGTGAGAAACTAAGAATTAGCTTGAAGAACACCCTTAAGAACTTTGCTAAAGCCATATTCATGGCACTACTACTGCACTCTAAAATTAAACTTGGACATTCTACAGCCCAAAAGGAAACCCACCACTGCCAGCTTAAGGTTGGCCACATTTAAAGAAATTAACAAAAAAGACCCAAGGTGAAAGGCTAATCCTTCAACAGCACTGTTAGTGAAATAATAAAAGCAACACAAGCTTAATATTTACAGGAGCATTGGAAAAACAACTGAAGATGTAAGTTCCTCCATCTTTTGGACTAGCAAAATTTTATGAAGACCTTTTCCCTCTTTGCATATCTACACCCAACACAACTTCAATAGTACTTCAAAACCAAACCAATATGATGCAAGAGTACATGAACTATATAACTTCTACCACAAGTAGAGATCTTACCCAAAGGCAAGTGGGTCAAACACATTGCAATATACTTCAGGAACTTCACTAAGCAAATATGAGTTCAACCCACAGCCTTGGTCCCAATACCAGTCAATTTTCAGTGGCTGTTGCTAGTGAAGTTAAGATCAAGCGCTCACATTTTAACTACAGAAACCCTTAAGAGTACAGAAACCATTCTCAGCGAGTCCAACATGAATGGCTTCAGAGCCAGTCAGCAACATCATATGAGCATCTGTCTGCATGTTCTTTTCTTCTAGTTAGGATGAGGCAGCCTCCAAAAGCTAGGGCACACTAGCTTCCACCCACTGCTGGGAGGGGGCCAAGACAGGCAATAGGTGTAGAGCACCAAAACACACCCTAAATCCAATCACACTGTCTCCCCACCTCTTTGGGAGCTCCCTTATCCCTGGAAGAGCTCTCGTTGATCTGCAACAAACCAAGCAGAGGTTTCCAGCTGGCAGAGGCAGAAAGGTGGTGATGCTCATTTCCTACCTGAATCTGATGGAGCACAGGTTGGAGGAGCATATAACCCCCGGTTGGCCTAAACTTAACTATTACGTTTATTTTTTAGATGTTCAAGGCTGTCCAAAGATTTGTTTCATGTTCAACTGATCCATGATTTTTAAAAGCAAGTCTAAACTTAAGCTGCTAAAATACACGGGCTCCTAATTAAAGCTAACTTTTGGAAATGTTGAATACCCAGAACCTCACACTGAAACCTAGTGCAGCCTGCCTTAAACTCACACTGAAATTAGCCCATAGGAAGTGCCAAAACACTCGTCACTCCCCGCTGGGCTTGTAAGACAGAAATGCGGGGTAAAATACACCTTACGCTGATCAGCACAATAAGCTCCCCTCTCCAAGAATGGAACTGATTTCCATCACAACATGGCTCAGCTACAGTGAAAGGAGTAATTTGGAGACCTAAACAGTACTGACCCCTTTCAGGCGATTACGGCTGGATTTTTTCAAGTTGAGCCTACCAAGGGAGGACCAGGCCAAGACCTGAGCAAGCATGAGCAGTGGTGACCTCATCTTTTGTTCAGTCTCTCAGCCTCCCAGCCAAGGCAGTGTGGAGCAGTCTGCATGAACTCCCAGGAGACCCAGGATTTGTGTGAAAGCCCAGGGTGTGTTTCAGCTTATTTTTCCATGGCTGCTCCATCACGTGCCTTCTGTACAGCTTGGTCCCTTGCTCATAGCAGCCTTAGCTGATAGGGATTTTCTCAGAAACTTCTGTACAGAAAGGTATCACTGCAGGACACAGTACTGCAAGGCTAGAGATGTGGTTGTTAGAGCTAAGGAATGCCTGAAGCTCTCCAATTCTTTGTGGTTTTAACATCCAGGACTTACTCGTGTTGAAAGCCCTGGTAGGAACTCAGTTTATTTACACTAAGTTTTCACCATCTCTTCCTTCCAATGGAGTTGGTTCTTTGCAGAGCAAAGTAGTCTGGCAGTCAGACCCTCCCCCTTGGGTATGCAGTCCAAGGGTACTTCTGTGGATTGAGTGAGCCTCCATGGATTGAGCCTCACCACCCTTCGCAGGCGAGTGATCCCTTTTGGCTCCCTTGTTGGGGAGGTTTTCCTTTTATGAGTTGAGAGTATGCACATTTTGATTCATCTTTCTAGAAAGGTTATTCCTTAAAGTTTAGGAATTGTGTAGTAGATATATCCCCAACTGACACCCAAACTTGTAACTTAATTTTGTCAGGAGGAGCGTTGGGCAATTCTGGTTACAATAAATCCACATTTTTGTATAGCTTGATGCTGTTTGTTTTGTGGGTGCCTCTGTGACATCTGGCTAGAGCCTAGACAGTGGCCATCCCAGGCAGACAAGAAACACACCCTTCCTGCTCTCCTCCTGCAGGGACTCATATTTCCATATTTTCCTCCAAGGTCAACTGGTTTGATAAGAAGCCACCATCACTGAAGATTAGAGAAGAAAAACCACTATTCCCAGCACACTCTAAACTCTCTTGCCCTCAGAACCAGTCGTCATGTCCTTTTTTGCCTCTTCTATATATAAAATATACTTTGTCCTGTGAACTCTTGCGCTGGCTTTGCTGGTTTTCTGCTCTGGTCTGACATTCATCGATGGTCCTTTTTCTGCATCTTATTATTTCATTTTCCTCTTCGACAGTCTTTACCTTTAGCTGTTCCACTGCAGTGCCAACCTTAAGCTACAGAATTCAGAGCAACTCAGGCATAGTTAAATTAGCTCTCTCAGTTGCAGGGCACTTGCTGTAGAACTGATCAAAAATACTGCTCAAATGTTTTGCAATAAAGAAAAGCACCTTTACCTAAAAAATCAAGCATTGCACAATACTGTGCTGATTTCACTAAAAGCTCCATGGAACACAAGTCAATATTAATAATTTTGAGTGTTCTTTTGTTTTGATTAAAATTTTGCACATTTTAACACTTACTACGTTAAATAATAGTGCAGAGGGATACATATTTGACATTGGATACTATAACCAAATTCAAAAATAAGTTTAACAAGTTATTAAACCATAGTGGTTTAGGCCCTCATATGAAGTTTCATGGCTTTATTCTAGTTCAGAAAGCAAAAAGGTTTCAGAATCAAGGATTTTCTGTCCCCTCAGGATTAATCATTATAAAAACACCAACGTGTCTCCTTGAACCTCAGCTAACAGAGGTTAAGCTGCTTCCAGGCCCAGAGCCCAACTGCTACAACCAACAGCCCTGCCAGGGACACAGGACATGCACAGGGCTTTCCAGATAAGAAAGGAGAACTATCTCTGTGCTTCAGCAGTAACAGGGTAGTAAGGAATGTCATTTACCACATGAACTCCAGCACTCTTAAACCAGCTCACTTCCTCTCTTTGCTGGCTCCCTGTTATATGGGCTGCACCCACATAAGCTCCATCCCACAACAATAATCTTTTTCCATGACAAGGCTTCAAAATCCCCAGAGGTTTAAATGGGAACATGATGACAAAGCCAGGAAACTCACACTAGTTAAAGGAAGGACAACTGCCTATTAATATCTTCATGGGTAAAAGCATCTGTTAAACTGGAGTTAAGCCTGAATTTAAGACTTAAAAAAGAATTTATGAATATAAAAAAGAAAAAATTCTCACATAAATTATTCAGCATGAATTAAACACCCAGCTGCAGAGAGCTGGCAGATCTCTGTTAAAAAAATAAAATTAGAAGTCATTCATGGAAGATGTCCATTTGGCAAACACATTCATTTTATCCCCTTACAGCGAAAACGCAGACATTTTCAAGTATAACTTCTCTTTATGTCAAAGAATCACTTATTTGTAAGAACTTGGCAAATTCCCCAAGTTTGCAAAGTTGGGGTTTGGTGTGTTTTTTAAACAAAACACCAAAAAAACCCAACCAAGTTGGGGGGGGGAAGGTATATAGTAATAAAGTTTATAGATATAAAAAACCCAAACAAAAACCAAACCAACACACCCCACACAAATATTTTTTGAAGAGAAAGTATATTAATTCTTTCCACAGCAAAATCACTTGATAGTGATCTGGACTTCCACTTACAGAAGAAAATGCTTCAAAGTATTTTCCCTTGGACTTTCCTCGATTTGATAACAATTCCAACTAAAAGTTTAGTTTCAAACCAGTGAAATAATTTCCTTTTACCATAAAAACCTAATTCTGTTATTGCCTGAAAGCCATGAAAGTAAAAGAAGCATCAATGTCCCATTTTTCTGCATTTTTTTCCTTTCTATTTTGAATTATTTAGAGCAATTAGGAAATTGTAAAACTTGAAATGGCATTCATTTCCAGGGAGGCACGAGGAGCTACCAGACATTTCCAGCCCCTCAGAGGAGAGGGGGCCCTGGTCCCAGGGCACTCCCCCCAGCACGGGGGTCTGGAGAAGGGGAAGGAGCAGCAGTGTTGGCAGATTGCAGCTCTGCCTGCCCAGCACGTGACCAGTGGGAAACCACCCATCTGCCACCACAGCTGGGCCACCCAGGACCTCGGCAGCTTTCTCCCACACACCTCCCACCTTTATTTCCAGCGTTGACGAGACATATGTTGCTGGCAATGCTCACAATAGCCCTGTCATACAAATGGTTTAATCATCCTGTTTCACAGATGCAAGCGAAGTGGGTATGGTTCACTTCAGGAGAGGAGGAAGTTACAGGGACCCAGCGTGATGGCAATTTCAGATCTACCTGCTGAAGTTTTGATCTATGCATGAGTCCAGCTGCAGGTCTATCGTTGTGTGAAAAAGCTTAATCCTAACTAACTTAGTCCCAGCAGACAGCGTTCTTGTGCTAGAGAAGGGGACTTGCCAGGCACAGCAGCAATTGCCCTGCAAACGTTTCCCTTTTTGTCATGCTGCTTTTCCCTGTCTTGCATCAGTGGCTTGAATTCAAAGACCTGAAGTTGGTTTTACAGCAATCTGAAGAGCTGATTGGAGCATATGCCTGGACAGTGCAGCCAGTTTCTCTAATGCACTGCCAGGACTGCTGGTTTGGGGTTTTCTTCTGAGAGAAATCTGGTTTGCAATTTGTATTTAACTTTCCTTTTTTTTTGAAGGAGGGAGACCGGCTTGACCTCAGGAATTTAGAAACTCAGAACACTTAAATATTTAATAATTTTGCTGATCTTTGAACTTAGAGGGGATACCATTAACGATATCCTGTCTACCTTTCACCTTAAAGAACCATCTTCCTTCGCATCTGGAGAGCAGATGAACAAACAGAGCCTCCTCTTCACTTTACACTGGGGAATGCAGCTTTGAAAGCTTACCAGGTCAGCTACCCAAACCACAAACCACCGTGCATGTGTCTGGCCTCCTTGCCGGTGCTGCCAAGAAACCCAGCCACAGAGAAGACTGTGCCCACCCTTAGCTGAACCCAATCATGCTGCTATACAAGGAGGCAAAGCTGAGTGTAATCTTTGGAGTCATCTTTTCTGCTGAACCAGAAGATGAACCCAAATTCAGTACCCTAAGGAATAGGAGGACAAGGGACTTGAAGGCACTGCTACTCAACTGAGAAGTTAGTAAGAGCAGCAAGAACATTTCTGAGACAGGGTTTATTCACCGATATTTTCTTGCCCACTGAATCATTATTACTAAGAACATCCAGTTTAGTGCATTCCTGCTCTGTTTCCTGGCCTTCACCAAGGGGAGGGATGCAGAGTGAGGAGCAGGTCACCAGTGGTCTTGAATTGCCTCTTGAATGGGATAATATCCACTGCTGGGGTTTGTGGGGGTCGTTTTTGTTTTCTGGGGGCTTTTTAATTCCCCTCCTATCCCCTCACCCCACACAAGGAACTAACGAAGGAGATTCAGAACTTGAATTCATCTAGTCTCTTCTCAACAAAGCATCAAATTGTGTTTGCCAGCAGAAGTTACGTGCAAATCAGCAACCATTAGGTAACTGAGGGGTCCCATTTCCTCCAAAAAAAACCATGTTGCTTTGCCCCCCATTGTTGCACAAGCTGCAGATGCAGTGGACAGTCTCTATTCAGACACAAGCATTAACAATGGGTTTACACTGGGAGTAGCAGAGAGCTGAGAGCAAACACTGCAAATAAAAGCTGCCCCATCTGGTAAGAACAGGTTGCACCAGGGGCTTCTTACTCCTCTTGCAAAAAATCCGCACCCCAGATTACGGTTACACTTGGGGCAGAACAGGCCCTGTGCTACCAGTCCTGCAAGGGCCCAGTCCCTATCCCAAGGACCTAAATAGCCTCCACCTCAATTTTCAAAGTGTTGGGAGCCACAGTTTAAGCCTCTTATTTTTACTCTGTTTTCCACTATTTCCAGAGTCATCACAGAATCATTTTGCTTGGAAAAGACCTTTAAGATCATGAAATCCAACCAGTAACCTAACACTGCCAAGCCCACCACTAAACCTCGTCCCTCAGCACCTCAGCTGCATGTCTTTTAAATCCCTCCAGGGATAGGAATAGTAAATCCATTACCTTCTTGGGCAGCCTGTTCCAGGGCTTGACAACCCTGTCAGGGAAAAATTTCTCCTAATGTCCAACCCAAACCTCCCCTGGCACAACTTGAGGCTGTCTCCTCTTGTCCTATCACTTACTACCTGGAACAAGAAAACAATCCCCACCTCACTAAAATTTCCTGTCAGGTAGTTGGAGAGAGCAATAAGGTCTCCTCTCAGCCTCCTTTTCTCTAGTCTTATGAGACTTGCTCTCCAGACCCTTCCCCAGCTTTGTTACCCTTCTTGTAGTGAGGGGCCCAAAGCTGAACACAGTATTTGAGGTGTGGCCTCACCAGTGCTGAGTACAGAGGGACAATCACTTCCCCAGTCCTGCTGGACACACTATTTCTGATACAAGGCAGTACAAATAAAGCCTTGCTTCTGCCACAAGGCAATGCACCTAATCACCAGTCTACAACTCCAGATCTCCTCTAGGTACATCAGCTTTCCAGTACCAAAGGGGAATATACTAACATTAAAAATAAAAATAACTTATTTCACAGCTAGTCAATAGCTTTTCAGACTCTCTTAAACCTGAAGCCATAGATGCCTGTTCATGCACACCATTTGGAAAGCCCTGCCTCACTCATGCTGGGCAACACAGCAATGACCCAAGTCTGTGCCACACTTGCTAGCACTGAGCACAAGGCACATAAATCAACTTACAACCCCACTCTCACTGTCTCATAACATAAAGCCTAAAATTTTCTTCCCTTAATTTCAATCTCTTGCTCCCAGCATGCTCACCACTATGAGAATGAAGTCTTTCTTTTTGGCATTTACACTCTTCAGAAACTCGGGGACTTCAATATTCTCATGGAAAATGAGTTCACTTTTTCTACTTTTTTAAAATGGCCTAAGCCAAGTTCATTTAAGCTGGAAAAGAGACTGGAACATAAGCCAAAGAATGCATTTCTCTTTACTTACACTTTTTAAAGTGAAAATTCCATCAAATAAGTGATAGTTTTGGCCCTTACACATTCACAGGCTCACATAAAGCAATATATAAATCTCATTTAGAGCAACCTACATTTTTGTTGCTGAACAAGCTGACCTTCTGCATAAATACATTTCTTGCATTTTTTCAGAAAGTGGGACAGGCATCTTTTCTGGCACAATTCACTAAGAACTCATGATTCCTGCTAATCTTAACATACAGCACAGTGTCCCCTGGCCTCATGGTGCTACAGGATTGAGTCAAGGAGGACAGTGCCACTTACTGAACCAAGAGAATCACTTCACACAATCGTTTTGTGGAAGGGTGTTTGTCTGGAGAAGCCTCGAACAGCTTAGCTTCAGCTGCTGCCAAAGAACCCGGAGTTGCAAGCACTATAAACTGTAATTAAAACAGAGAACAGCTCTACCACACAAGCTTTGCACTGTCCTTCCAACTCTTTCCCTTTCCTGCCCCAGCAAAGAGATGCACACAACCTGACTGAACATTTTCATTTGTTCAGCAAGTCCAATGGCTGTTTCCACTCCTCCCCCCAGACAAAGGGCTGATTATTTCTTGTCACATTAATGACTTCTCCTATAGGCAGGTAGGCTGCCATTTATCTCTCATCTCTGCCTTTCCCTTTCAGAAAAAGAAAGGTCGTTCCATGTGGCACTGTGGGGAACACAGAGCCCTTTGCAATGTCTGCAGTCCCTGCCTGGCAAGAAAGGCCAGGGCTTTTACTGCTTTGAATATCCCCTCCTGAGACCCACTGCAGCATCAATTCACTTCACCAGTCTCAATAACATCCCCTTTGTGAAGGTCTGAAAGACAAATCCATCCTTGGTGTAACACTACTGCCCTCGGTGGAGTTGTAGCAGAGTTGAATTTGGATCCAGCTCTTCCCTTGGATTTGTTGTAAAAGCTGCTTTGCCCATGTGTATAATAATTAGAGGCAGATTCGTTCTCTCCTGATATCAAACCACTTCTCTGTAGCTGCGTTCAATGAAACAGCAGCTGAGTTATAGACATACCTTTGTGAAATGGATCAATAAATGCTCTCCCACCCCTGCCAGTATTAATTCAGCAGACAGATCTTTGCCACTCGCCTTTTTAATGTTTGTGTGGGAGGTAAGGGGATTGGCAAGTATTTTTGTTAGTTTGGTGTCTGTTTATGATAGATGGAAAGCTTGCCAACAAACACACCAAATGCTCTCAAATTAAACTCAGTTCAGTAGCTGTGATTAGATGAATTGTGACTGACTTCTAAATCCTTCACTTCTCAGCCATAAATCCCTCCTGCTCCCCAAACACCTGAAGTAATGACTAGTGCCAGGTTCCCCTAGTTACCCTGGAAAAGAGGAAAGTGCTTGGGGATTAGACAAGAAAGTCTTCTGCCTCCAGCTTATTTTCAGGCTTTCATTCCCACCAAAAAATTAAAAACAATGAGAGAAGCCATTTTAAATACATTGCTCCTCTCCTTTTCATCCCTTGCTGTGTAAGTGCTGTACACAGCTCATTTCCCTTTCAGTTGACAGTAACTGCCACTTCCTGACTGTTTCCTCAACATGTCCTTCTCCATTCATTTGTCATTATCAGTCACACATGCAGGCTTCCACTGCAATAGTCACTATGCCCATTTAAATAAAAAAGGAAACAACAACAAAAAAGCCCCACACAAACAAACAAGCAGCACAGGGACCTAGTCTCTTCTCTTACATCTCAACCGTGTCAGCCTATCTGTGGATTTTCACTCTCGATCTACATCAGCAAAAGACAGCCAAAAAGGGTTCATCCTGTCTAGTGCTGGGCATCCCCAGCTCTCACCAAGGCATGACAGTCAATAGCCCTCAAACACACTTATTAGTGGTACAATTAGGCAGGCAAGACAAGAAACAAATTAAGCCTTCCCCACATCTTGAAGTGTGAATAGCAAGATGAAGTAATACTTGTACTGACCATGGGTTACTGCACTCTAAGCTTATCATCTTCTCATAAATATGAAGCTCAGTTCCCTTATGAACTGAAGGAATAACCACGTGCCTTCATATTTTACTAGCTGTAGGGAAATTGCCACCTCCTGCTCCTCTAAAAATGGCTCTGGGGCACAGGTAAGCCCTCATTATACACAATTCCTTTTCCTGACGCTGGTCAACTTTAAAGAGCAAGGCTACAAAAATCAAGAGGCTTCTCCTGGAAGCTGCACGGCATGTGCTTCATAGCACCATTTTCTCAGGCAATTCCCACCCCTACCATCCATCCGTTTGTTTCACTACCAACACCTACAAAGGTAAAGCAATTGCAGTCTGTCAACAAGCCAGAGGTAACAGCAAATGGTTTGCCTAAGAAATATGTCAACAGTTCTCAGCCTCAGCCAGAGGAATTGTCACTAAGAACTCATTAAGCACAGGGATATAATTAACTCTTTGCACACTAAATAGAGCTTCTTATCAGAAAACATTCCCCGAGACAGAGCAAGGAGCAATCTTCTCTCTAGTGAGGATGTACAGAAAGATTTGAGCTGTTTGTAGAGCCTTAAGTGCCTGACCATCACTAATCAGAGAAGGCTTCATTAGATTTCTCTATTTTCACTATGAAAACAAGGTTAAGGACAGTTTGTTCCTTCCAGCGTTTCCTTCAAGTAAAATTATCTTAGATCCTAGACTGCAGGGATTGAGCTGTCTTTTTGCAGCTGCTGTATGACAGATTATTCTAATCAAACTCCTCTTCAAAGAAAAATGAAAGAAATCCATGCGGTCTATATTTTATCCTTGTCCCCAGCACCGAAAATAGTGTTTTCTGTAGGAATCTTTAACTGGTAGAATACATTCTGGACAATACCCATCATAAATGCTGGCTGATGTTCATCACAAAGTATTTTATCCTAGAGACCACTATAGCTCTGAAAACCAAGGCACAGACAAAGAAGAAGTTGTTCAGTGTGCCTACCACTGGCAGGACAGCTGTTCCCCAGTTGTTCAGGCACACAGGCCAGGTGGGAGTCAGGCCCTTTTCTCCCCCAGCCCATGGTCGGGCAGCGTTTGGAGGCGGGAGGAGAGCACTCCTGCCAGCACACCTTGCTTGCCAGCCACAGTTGCTAGGGAACTTGGTCATCGCCAAAAGTGTCAAACAAAGCTATTGCCAGGGTCGCTGCTACCACGCTTCCAACCCAAAAGCCAAACCACTGCCCATGTTGTATGAAAATCCTCCCGAGCTTAGACATCTCTCCAAATGTATCGGGATCTATTCCCCACGGAGAAAGAGACGCTGCGTTCTGAGGCAGATTATGTCAACTGCAAATTAGTATCTAATATCACAACAGAGCATCTTTGCACTTGAGAGCACTGCATTGTTTTGTGTTGGTTTGTATCTTCAGACAACAGTAAAATCATGTTGGTTTACAACTTAAAAAAAAAAACCTGTCATATGTTAGATGAGAGCCTTATAAAGGCTTAAAAATAAAGAATAACTGTGCACTGCACCCTAAATGCTGTATTATACTTTTTATTAAAAGCATACAACACAGATTTGCTGCTCTCTCAGGGAAGGGGGTGGGAGGATGTAGTTAGTGGCAGAAGAATCCCATTCTGTCTTACACCTGCAGGAGAAAGACCTATTGGCTCTAACTGTGAATCTACAGATTTCTGCTTGATCAGAGGCTACCTAGTTATTAATTTTCCTTGCAAATGCAACAGATAAATCATTCAGAGGAGTGGGAGGAGAGCAAGGGGAAAAAGTAAAACCACACTCTGCAACCATTCTCCTTTCATCACCCATGGTTTCCATCCCTTTAACTGCAAGTTGTACCAAATGTCAAATCAGTTCTTCCATGACCTTGCACTAAATGAAAGAGCAAAATAAGAATCTCTTAAAATGACAAACTATCACAGGTTATGAAAGCATCAATCAATCAGTAAAGCATTTCCCATTTAACAACCCTCCTTCTAACCAGATAGGGATTGAATGCACTCTGTCTACACTATTCATATAGGGGGGATAAATAAAACCAAACCAGAAACACCCACACACCACATTTAGGCCAGCTAAATGTATGCAGGACACCAAACAATCCTTTTAACACCATGGTTTCAAATCACACAATTAACAGGGCACACCTTACCCATTCTAATGGATAATCCATTCTAATTCTGTGCCCCTTGCTTCTAAGTATCCCAAGTCTTAGTTATTTTTAATGTTTATTTGCACTGCAAGGTCAGGAAATACTCTACTCTCACTTCTGCCAGGTATTTGAAAGCCTGACTAAGAAGTACTACTCTGTGAGTTTAATTTATTTGATTCTTGCCATTTCACAGCTATTCTTCACTTCCCACCCATGTCCTCCTTTTTAAGCCGTAGCATATTGCTGGAACCCATAAGCAGCTTCCCTACAGTGATATATAAATACACTTAAATTGCAGGTTAATTATTTTTAACATTAGATTGAAGATTGTTAGTGTCTCCATTCTATGAAGGAGAGAAACTTAGGACACATAGGAATGCAATTATTTTTTGCAGTGATTGTCAGGGTCAGTTGTAGTAGCAGCTCCCACAAGCTTACTTTTTGCTCAGGAGACACTTTCAGCCCTAGCAGACCTTTTGTCCACTATGCTGGAACCTTCCAGTTTCTCCATTTCCCCCTCCATGCTCCGTTCCTTTTACTTACATGAGTACATCATATTGGACATTAGCAGCCTTCCTGACTTTTTGCCCCTCTTTCATTTCCATGGTCTTTTCCTTCTGGATATATTTACCATTACACACATCTAGAGTGGCCCATGGCAAGCACACGTGCAGCATTGCTCTGCTACACTGTCCCCATACACCCACAGAGCAGTGCCTGATGCCCACTCGGTTTCTCTCTCTGGGGATACCTTTTCTCATGTGGGCACCCAATGCTGCCACAGTCCTGTCCTTCCAATAGGGTCTCTGATCAACCTCTCCCCAGGATGCTCCATTTTGCTTCCTTAGCTGCTGACCTCCAGTTGCCCGAGTACTTCAGAGCAGTCTCACAGGGCCTTCATCACAGCAGTATTACATGAAGCTTTTCAACCAGGCTGTTCTTTCAACCAGCTCAATATTTCTAAAATAACATTTTCTGTTCCAGCTGTAGGCTTGGCCTCATGCACCACTGCATCCCAACGCTTTGCTCCTCCTCTCCAAGCAGCTGCCATTCCCTCTGGAGCACCAGCAAGCTGTTTTCCTTCGACAGACCATCAGCTCCCCTGCTGCACTCTTAAGTGCCTCTCAGCATCAGGAACAGGAAGCAGGACTTAAATCCCAACCAGTTTCCCTCCGTTGCTGGTCTCTAGCAGCAAACAGCAGCAGTTTGCACTCCCTGGGTGCCGGCCAGCTACGCAAAAAGCCCAAAGAGAGACAAGCAGAGCAGCACAAACAATTCCCTGCCTGGTGCATCATCCCAGTTTTAATTCTGTATACTGTTTACTATCCAGAACATTAGCACTCGTGTCCTGCTTCTCTGCAGCCAAGAGAAATTTAGACAGTGAGGGAGGGTCACTTCTTTGGGAGTAAACCAAGCCAGGAGTGACAGGCTACTTGTGCTCCTGCTCCCATTTGTTGACACACATGTATATACTTGGAGAAGATCTGGCTTGGCAATAGCAGCTTTCAGCTTAACTCACAGATGCAGAACTGCTCTGAATAATGGCTCTGTACTGCAGCACCAGTCCAACTGCTTCTCCAGCTCTGCTGCTTCCAAACGCTACGTGCAGCTTCACAAAGCACCCCAGACCTAATCCACAAGGTCTGCTTTTGTCCGAGGCCTACACTTGCCTCTTTACAGCAAAGAATAGCTGAACACACGCAGTGTCCCCTCATGAGCACTGGAGACATGGAGAGCATGATTTGACTACATCTGACAAGTGGTAGTCAAGTATTTGCTTCCATCCGTTACCAAACTCAGAGAAAAGCAGTTCTAAGGGAACAAAAACGGTCACAGATCTGTGTCAAATCCAGTTTTTAAATAAAAGAGTAGATGGGGATTATTGAAGAGGTTTAAATACTGCATTTTGACCTTCTCAGATAAAGCTATTCTCTTGGGAAATACCAAGATATTTTGGGTTCACATTTTTATGAGTCTTCAAGAATCTTTCTTTTCAAGAAAAAAAAATGGGATGAGGGACCAGAGGGTGTCTTAATGCAGAAATCTATTTTACTATTTTGCTTCGTGCCAAAAAAAAAAAAAAAAAAAAGAAAAGAAAAAAACCAGATTCATTGCCAAAGTGTTTACTTGTTTCCCATTTTTTTGAAAAGTACATGCACAAAGTTTGATCTAAACAGTGGTGGATTTTCCTTTTAATTTTTCAATAATTTTTTTTTTAAAGCCAAAATTCCAGCATTTGAGCAGTTCTTTCTAGCAGAAGTCTACAAACCACCCCGCTCTCATTGAATCCTACAGACTCTTCATAACTGTGCAACTACTAAGCAGGTAAATACACTTTTGCAAAAGCTGAGCCCAAAACAGCAGTAGATTACAAATCATCAAGCTCGAATTATAAATGTATGGATGCAGCTGGAAAAAAACTGATTCATTGCCAGAACAGCTGGAAGAAACTGCACAAGGGAACTTCAACAGAAGTCTCACCATTTCCTAGGGACAAGCACTACCTCTCCCATCTCTAACCCACATGACCCTGTTTAAAAAGAAAAAGAGATGTGACTGTTCCTGTATTTTCAAACGTAGCCAACTGCACTTCTTCCAGGCTGTCTTATGAAGCCACTTAGGACATTTAAAATGCAGTTCAATTCCCAAGAAAATATTGTATTTGTGAGTTTGGATAATGCCTCAAAGATAAAGAGATGCACATGGATTTCCAGATAAAGGCATCTTACAGCTGCACAGTTGGATGCCTATGGCACATAATTTATAATACAGCCATGCTGCTCCTAAAGCTGCTTTTTGCATACACTGCAGGGTTGGATCTATAGAACTTCCTTGGTTATTTTTTCCACTATTTTGACAGCAGTCATTCTGAGGCAGTATCTAAGTTTAAAGGGCTGTTTTGCAAGTCAGCCGATCTGAAATCGGATCCAAGATCAACAGAGCTGAGCCCTTGAAGGCACATTTTTCCAGCTGACACAAATAAATACACCTTCTTTTCTCAGTCACTAATTAGAGCCATGTCAAACTTTAAGTCTGTCTCTGCAGTATGCTCACGGAAGCTTCAAAAAGATAGGGAAAAAGCACAGGAGTACTTGCGCTGAACATTTGGCTAAGTTACAGAATCACAGAATGGTAGGGACTAGAAGGGACCTCTGGAGAGCATCTAGTCCAACCCCCTTGCCAGCGCAGGTTCACTTAGAGAAGGTTGCACAGGAACATGTCTAGGTGGGTTTCCAATGTCTCCAGAGACAGAAAATCCACCACCTCTCTGGGCAGCCTTTCCAAGCTCTGTCACCCTCACAGCAAAGAAGTTCCTCCTCATGTTTAGATGAGACTTCCTATGTCCAAGTTTGTGTCCATTACCTGGACTGTCCTGTCACTGGGCACCATCGAAAAAAAAAAGACTGGTCCCATCCTCCCGATACCCACTTTTTGAGTAAGCATTGATAAGATCAACTGCTATTTTCCCCCCCTGCCCCATGATTGCCGGGAGTGCACGTAGCAGTTCTTTCTGTTACAGATTACTGTATAGTTTATGGCACACTGCATAGTGTTACTTTCACCTACTTGAACGCTTCATTGAAGAGAAATAGAAATTGCAGTTACACCTTCAAAGAGGTAGGGAATGCCATAATGAAGGAAGCCTTTTAGCAATGTTAAGGTCATTGATAGTTTAGGCATAGACCCTGCTCTCCAATTTTTCCCTGTTGCACGAGGTGAGCCTAGTTCACACAACAGTAACCAGTGTGAGGAACTCACACACATACTGCATGGGTATCATGGGACACAAAGCAAGGCAAGTCACAGCTTCCTCAATTACTGTTGCAGTGCATAAGCACGTACTCATCTTCAAGATGATGCAAGTTGATGTCTAAACTTGAGGATACCTACCAAGAAGTTGGAAAATGTTGGTTTGAGGCAAATAAGGCACAGCTCTTCCCTGGAAATCAGCTTGTTGCCATTGGAGGACTTGGTACGGTAGGGATAATGCTGCATATTATCTTTTTGTTTCCCTGTTTCAGGGTTATTAAACACGTACATACATAAATCAAGTTATGTACACAGTTTATCTGCAATGCAGTCAGCTGCAGTACATAAGAAAATACTCAAACTAGCTTTGAGCTACACAACTCTGTTAACCAGAGCAGCAAGACTACAGATTCCTGGTATCCTGGCATCCATCAGGGCCTGCACAAGCCCATCGAGGATTCCAGATGTGCACTCGGCAGCTTGGACCATGCCTCCAAAGCATGGCTGCTTTCCGAGGGGAGCTTCACCACGGCTGTCATCCTTGAGTCTTGGACCAGAACATGGATCTTCAACTGCAGTAAAGCTATACCCCTGTTAGTCCCTTAGAGTCTGCATCTGGCTTTTCCTCAGAGCAGCTGAACTACTGACCCTGGACACATTACCACAACTTCCCACATTATACTAATGCCACAGATGATCACTTGGACTGGAAGAACAGGAAGCAGTTTAACTGTGCCTGAAAACTACTGGAAGCCTTTTGCATTCCTGTTCCTTCGAAACACAGCCTTGCAAGATGAAGTACATTCCCAGGAACTGCTCAAAACACTCCCCCAAATACTGCTATTAGTGATAAAGCTGCTGAAGAACCTCACCTGAATGCACAATGCCTCACATGACCAAGTATTCACCGGGGAGAAACTCTTGAACATTATGCATATTTGAAAGTCATGCTTAGAAATTTTTAAAAAAAAACAACCAGATAAAACAGGGGGATTGACTTTTGTGTCTAACTTTGACTATTTTTTTTCTTATGTGACCTTATGCAATTTCTGTCTCCATGTATTCTTCCATGGAAAATACTGACCAGCCGACAGGAGAATTAACATACGGAACTGCTGTAAGACACACTGATCCCCTGGAATAAAATGCAATAGGTGCAAAACAAATGGATATATTTTGCAAGAGGGACATCATCTGCAGGTTGGACAAGATTATCGGTGAATGGTTAACAGCCTGTTCATCAGATCATAATTCCAGGCTCCTACACACTGCCTTACTGGCAGAGCCTGGGCAGGAGCCACACACGTTTCTGCCCAAAAGCATAACTCCCATATACAGCTACTGACCAAGGATGACTCTGCTCCAGTTGTCCCAGGTACTGATGCCAGGGCTAAGAATTCAAGTCTTTTTAATTGCTCAGACAATCCTTAAGGAGTTTGAGGTCTTTAGAGAATCACCAGCAGAGATAAAGAAGTCATTATCCCACTCTACTCAGTGCTGGTCAAACCACACCTTGAGTACTGTGTTCAGTAGTTGGACATCCAGTGGAGGAGTTTCTGCTCAGGTTTACTGCTCTATCCATGTCATTATCACCAGTAATTAACACCATAAGCTGGAATTTTTAATAAAGGAAGCAAACATGACTTCTCATTTATGCTGACAAAAATCAAGAGCAACCTCACTGAATTGCTCCAGCATGAGATGGCAGCCAGACTCCCCATGAATAAAAGGATGCAATTTACCATAGAACACGAAGCCCAGTGATGAAGAGCAGTATGTGAAGAATAAGTTACCCGAAATTAGGAACAACCATATCTGTAGGTGATAGCAAGACAGCCTTAATTTTACTTTGAATTAGAATTATTTTAATATTCAGTGGTACTAAATCATCCCCAGAAGATGAAAGACCTTTGTTCAGGGCAGCATTAATGCACAGTGGCTCTCTTCCTTCGAGGAAAAAACAAAACAAAACAAACATAAATAGTTTTTAATAAAAGATTATCTTGCCTACTTCATTTCTTGTAGCTTTTCACAGCATACATTAGCTCTTATGTCTCCCGAGCTTGTTCTTCCTGTTGTTTCCCCTTCACCACTTTTTCCTCCTTGGTGTATAATCTTTTCCCCCAGACTGCATTGTAAATTAGCTTTTCAGTTGAGCCATTCTTAGCTATAAAACAGAAATGAATCTTGAGTTGTACAAATACAGCTGATTTATGTTTTACCATATTGAGAATAGACAGAGCCTGAAGGAAGCCACCGCATCGCTCACAGGGCTTTTCTCAGAGCTCGTCTAAAGGACTCAGACAGCAGCAGCCTCCACAAAAGAATTAGCAGGGGTGCTGGAGTGGGATGGAGGAGAAAGGAAAGAACGCAAAGAGGAACTTTAAGACATAGTTGGCGTGACAGAGCATCGTGAACCATGGGTTTTATAGCAGAGCTCTAAGTATATCCAGTTTAGACATAACACAGGAAAGAGCAGAGGGGGCGGAAAAAGCAAGTTCTGAGAAATATAAGCAGTGATGGAAATAGCTGTTGCTGTATAGCTGTGGTGTATTTGATGTTCGACATGCAAATAATCCCAAGAGAACCCCCAGAAAACAGTCCATTCCTCCTGCTGAATCTAAGAGAAAGATTTTTGTGGCCTGTCCTTCTCATAGTATGAAGAGTTATCTGTTAGCAGGGCAAATTATTCTTTCAGGGAGAGGAAAAGAAAAGAAAAGGAGGACTTCCTCTGTTATGCATTGCTAATTAGCTCCAAGTTGCAGGGGGGGAGGCAGGGGGGCGAAGGGGTTTAGCATAGAAGATTGGCAATGCAAAAAAATGTTCTGACAAAATATTCATTGAGGCAAGCTGTGCATATGACTGCTGCCAGCCTGGAGACAATGGCTCCGTTGTTCTGCAGAGTGAATTGATTTGGGAGCAACCTCAGAGAGTTGAGCAAGGAATAAAAGGTAACATTTGGGCAAATTTAGCTCACTTTCTCTGGTTCCAGAATGGGTTTTCTTTTTAGGAGAGGATGTTGAGCTGGGCTCAGCGTGCCCAGGTTCTGTTGCTGTAAGCAATATCTGTTTTGCCAACTTACTGCGTGCCAAGTTTAACGCAAGTACCTGATTTGATTAGATGAAGCAAAGAAACACGCCCTTCATCATGCTTAAAAAACAAACTTGAATGAAGAATGAAAGTGGAAAAGGAACACGTGATGCTGGGTTGTGGTATTGAGTACTTAGACATACCCTGTAGAAGCCCCTTCCCCTTCCCCCTTCCTCCCACCCCCTTAATCCCAATGCTTTTAACAGTGGCCATGAGGCCAGGTCTTCAAGGCAGAGAAAACTCTGTAGCATTGCAGGGAGACAGGACTGATACAGATACTGTACTGAAGCATAATACCAAGAATGACAGCAACACAAAAGGAGAGGATTGTCAGTTTTCCTCTCGCACTACATCCTCCTTCCCATGGTTGACTGGTATGAATAACGAACCGGTGCCCATGTCACCTGCAGTGAAATACATCCAAGACCTTTAACTCTCTGGGGAACATTTCACATCCATATTCTTTGTTCTAACAAACCCAGAAGAACCTTTTTATACCAGAAGATAGTATATGCAAATCTTGCATTTTAAACTCTGACTGGCAGAAGAAGTCCACATTCTTTCTTTAGTTGCCTCCCATCAATAATTTATTGGCATAGTAAGTCACACCGTCCTTATCTGAACATGCTTATGCTCCTGAAAGAGAACACTGCACACTTATGATCTCAAAAAAAAAAAAAATCCAGAACAATGCAAGTTTATCTGTTCAACCCAGCAACACAGTGTCTGCTTTTCTGGCTCACTTGAAGGTCCTGCATAATGAGCCACAAAGCAAAGAATTAAACCTTAGCCAGGGCACAAGCAGCGTTCTCCGAGAGAGGGGAGGAAGAGGGAAAGAAGAGGGGGTATTAGTGCACTGGAAACTACAACAGCGTATGTGGAGTAAAGGTCTGTTATTCACAAAGCTTCATGGTCACTTAGCAAATCCCCTTCTACTAACACTGCAGCCCTCAGCCTCTTCCCTTTGTTCATATTGCTCCCACCTTGTTTCATTCCCGTTACCCATCCTCTCTCCACCTGTCCTTCCACAAAGTAAAATGCGCAGATGCAAAATAGAGGTTCAAACAGAGATAATCCCTTGTGACACTTCACACTGGGTAAATAACTTCTTGCTAACAATTTTATGGGGCATTTGAGCGAATGGGTCTGGATTCCAGAGCTCAGCTGTACTGGATGTCAGGTTCGTGTTCTGGGCAGTCTCCAGTCACAGGGCTACTGGACCAAGCAATGCTACACCGGAGGCTCTGCAAAGGATATGATCCAGCTCCCAGAGGGAATAGCCCCTGCAGGAGCCCTACAAGGCAATCTCAGCCTCCTCAAGTATCAGGTTCCCAGAGGGACTATTCTGTTGTGATTCCTTATGACCACAGAATAGCCTCCAGGCAGCTAAGCACTAATGATTTTCATGATGTAGAAAAGGATGAAAAAAATATATAAAGACATAGCTTGAATCAGTTATACACAAAATATCTGTAAGAGTTAGGTTTGGACTGGAGAATATTCCACTTAACTGTCATACACTTCATCTAGAACCGAACGATTGTTTGCATTAATAGTTATCACTGTTAACATTGGTGTCAGGCTCTTGTAGTTTGTTGCCTTTTTTTTTTTAATCTGGGAACGGTATTTTAAGGTTTGCAATTTCTTTGTAGATGACATTGGTTAAATACATGAGCATATATGCCTTTCTGTGTTTTTAAATGGGCTCACATAGTACACAGAACCAGGTACTGGTGCGGCTTCAATATTTCTCTAGCATTAATCAGTACACAGGGACCTAAAAAACCCAAAACCACTACAAAAACACACACACAAGAAAACTTACTCTAGCTCTGGTGTCATCAGCCTTTGTTAGACTGCATTTACTTACAAGAAAAGTTTTCACTTGAACGGTGGGGAAATAATTACAAAGGCAGAAGCCCCTGATAATGAGCAGGCCCTCCAAGTACACACTGAAACAAGCGATTTCTGTCTCCAAATTCTCTTCTTGTGAGTGGGATTAACAGATCAGACCCCGAGCCTTATACCCACCAAACATCCTATTTTACAACTAAATGCTTCCCCCTCTGGAATCAGCCCCATGTTCCGACAACTCCACAGCTTAATTTGTTGTAAAAATACATTGACTATGACTGACAATGTAATGTGGGATTACTGCTTGCAGTGCTTATCCTGCTGTTATTCACAGGCTCAGATTTGGCTGCAAAGCAATTTTCCCAGAAGGTACAAAACGGGTCTCTTGAAGAGACTTCTGAGCCATGGCAAATTAAACACGGGCTATTTCACAGTGAATCTCAGCTTTGGCCAACAAATTATTTTTGTTGAACTATCCCGAAGCGGTCTTATCCTCAAAGCAGCCTATGGTCCTAAAAAAAGCCAAACTGAAAATCCACTTACCTCAAGGGTTTTTTTTACAGCAATTATGCCCACCTCCAAAAATACATTCACAGCCCTTCGAAACAGTCACATGAATAGTTTTACAGCAAAACCACTTTTATACACCTACAATCCAGTTGATTAATAGAGGATACACCAAGTGCAATAGCTCTTCAGCTAATGCCCTTAACTTCAAGCTTGCATTAATTTTGTCGAGCCTAATGTGGGTACCTTGGGCCCAAAAGCTTTCTTTTTCCAACTGCATCAACCATTCCAATAAAAAACGTCACATCAACTTATACATCATTTTGTATCTTACATCTGAATAACTGCAGGATGCCAGACCTACCAATATGGCTACGTACTACCAAATCTAAAGTATGAAAATGCCAGCTTGTCAAGTCAGAAGCATAATTATTTTAAAAACTGAACAAAAACTGAATTTCTAAGACTGTCTTACCATCCTTCTTTTGACACACTCCTAGCAAAGCAGCAGCTTTAAAATATTTGTTCTTAAACTGCGAGGTACAGTCCGTTAAAAACTCATGCTCCTGCTTCAAGGATGTCAGAAGTGTATTTTCCACTGTGTTCAATAATAATTTCAAAGCACTGAGAGCTTAGAAACATGCTCATATCTCAGATATTTAATGCATTTCCCACCCTCAATCTCCTCCTTTGTTGCTCCCAAAGCCTCTCACTCTGACAGCAGGAACAGTAGTGGATGCAAGATACAGCAGGTAGACTGTTCCAAAACAGTCAGAGGAAAGATTTGGTGTAAATAATACTGATGGCACCTGGATTATGACATACTCTGTCTGGTAATGTGTTAAAGATAGAAAAACTAATAGCTGAAAATCTCAAAATAGATGGCAATAGCCTACAGTACAAGAAAGCCCAATTCTTGGGATCTGCTTGTCAGCATAACTCCTACTACAGATAAAACAGATAAAAATCCACCATTAGGCAACATTAAACAGACTGCTTATTTTGTGATGTCTGCAATGTCAGGATACAACTTGGTTATATGGCTCCCAGGTGAACTAGGCCAGCAGAGCAGTTTTACATACAACTTACCAGCATCCTGAACTTACCCCTCCAGCATTCTCTAACAGCAACCTGTCCTCTGCCAGATTAAGGAGGATTAAACTTTCACTCAAAACTGTACTTAAAAGCACATCAAGACACAGCCAACATACATCTGGTGGAAGGTTATCAGTATGATGCAGAGTGTAACAACCCCATCATCTTCCTGTACTTTCATTGCCTAGAAGCCTTGTGGTACAAAGGCAAGAAGGTTCAGTCATATGAACTAATACTAATGCAGCAAGATGGCAACAAAAAGTGTTATATTTCCCTATATTTCATAATAGCTTCTGAAAAGCACTTTCCAGCTTTTGTTGCAAGAGTGAAGACAGAATAAACTAATGAAAAGCATTTCCTTCTTGTGATTAAATAGGTCATTAGAACCCCAGACACTGAAGAGGAGGAAAACAACCAATTTGCACGTCAGTCATTTCCATACCAGGGTCAACTGGCCAAATAAAGCATAAGAACTAACATACCATTGATACTGAAGTTGTACAGCAGTCTGGAACCCACAAGCTTCAGAACCGGCCCCGTTTGGTAGACCTCCAGCAAGCTATCAGCACAATCTCTAACAGGGCAACCTGTTGGACGAACGAGCAGAACACATTTGCATTTGTGTTGCAACTCCATATTGTGCTTTCTCAACAGCTTGCCATTTCACAGGAGCTCAGAGACTTCTCAGCCTTGAGCAGGGGGTGTGAACTCCAGTATGTATCGGGAAGTATTGCTATTGTAAAAACTTAAGCTTTGAAGAGAAGCAGCAGGGAGAGCTGCTTTTAAACACATTCAAACACATGCTTAACTCCCAGCAATAATTGAGCTCCCCTGCCACAAAGTAAGGGAAGCCAGCAGGAGAGGGAACCCCTACACCTAGACATTTCCAGAAAGTGTTTTGAAAAATTCTGTTCTGTATATTACTCCGGACAATGCAGAGATGCTTAATTTTTATTACCATCAGGGTGCCAAGAGCACAGATGGATGGCCTTTAATTGAACCTACCCACCGTTTCATGCAAATGGGAAGAATAAATCTAATGAATATCAGCCTCCCAAGAACATTCAAAGTAAAAAATGGTAATGAGTTTTGGAAGCAAGGAAGAAAATTTTTGTCAGTGAAAAACAGCCAGCAAAGACAGCAAACCTCTGCCAGCAGACAACCATCAGTAACAACTCTGTCTTGCCAAGAAACAACTTGTCAGCCAGCTCTGCATATTGGAGAGACAGCCATAAGCCAGACAGATATACCGTAGGTGTATTTCATTCAGGTGTTGTCTTAAATCTGGTGGCAATGAAAATAGTAATGCAATTTACCTCTGCTGAGACAGGCAAAGAAAAGAAAAATGAGGAAAAAAAAAATAAATCTAGTCAACATGCATGAAAAAGAGTAAGCAACTAAATATCACTGAGAAAGATCACTGCTATGTCTTCAATAATAAGGCATGAAGGGGAAACATGAGGACAATGAAACGTGGACAGTTAGATAAGTCTCCATTAACAACAGCATGGGGTAGATTTCAACTGAGATATTCTAATCCTTTTATAGTTCACTTAGGACTACAGCAAAGTGACAAGTTCACAACCGTGAATACTTCGGTGCCTCAGGAATATAAAATAGGGAATATTAAATAACAATGGGACAGTTTTTGCAGACACTGCCACATGATTTCTCTTTGACGCTGAAAACAAGGACATCAACTGTAAGGACGGATTCTCGCCAGAGTCAGTATCTGCAGTCATCAGCATCTTACTAGAAAGAGGCCAGTGAATAGCCTCAGCCCGGAGTTACTTGCAGTAAACACAAACCTGAGATGAACTGAAGTCAGCCAGAGTATCACACCTCATACTTGGCAACAGACTCAAAAAGCCACTCCCCTAACTGCTCTGGCATATACTGGGTCAACAGCCCCTCAGTTTCATGCCTTCTGGTAGGTTTGACAAACAAGGAGCAGTGCTCTTTCCAAGAGCCCAGAGCATAACTGGCCCTTCAACACTGTCTTATTCCAAGCATAAGTGTGACAACAGCAGCTCACCTGGGTTACAGGATCTGCGTCTGAAGAGAAATAAGCCAAGGAACACATACTGAATATGAAGGAATGGATTCATGAATGAAACAAGCTTCCGTAAAAAGCCAACAGCAACAGACCTGCCTTGACAAGAAGCATTGATCACTTCCTTAAAAGAGAAGTCTGGGTAAACAGCAATACTCTGTATGGGAAAGACAACTGAATTTACAGGTGAGTATTCCTGGTTCTAGAGAGCACTAAAACAACAAGTAGAGTCACAGATAACATAGATAAACATTATACCTAAATTAGTCTACAGATTCCATCAAACTATTTCACAATAAGGTAGCACCTTATCCCCTTCATAAAATATTTGCATAGTTTTCTTCTCCACAATAGGAATACAGAAGAGTTTTCAGAGAAAAACTGTCTACAGGTGAGGCTTAAATCAGCTCTGGGAGGACCTAGGCAGAATATCATGCCAGTGTCTTCAGAAGCATTAAAACCCCCCCAAAAAACAATGAAGTAGCATCTTGCAGTCTTAACAGAACAGCTATGCAAAACCAAGCACCTGCTACAAAGTACCTTTAAAAAAAAAACAACCCACAACAAAATCCCATCATTGATACATAGTGTATTTATTTATTCCAGTAGCCTAGGAAAAATGCTGGTCTTGGAAGTCTCTCTAATGACACTACCCACAAACATCTTCTCCAGCTTGTGCTAAAACTTGTCAACTGGAGAAAGTGAGGAAGGTACCAGTAATAAGTATGAGGCACTGCAGATGGGAAAATTAATTTTCAAGGGAGACTCAAGAAAATGATGGCTAGATTTATACTGAAAAATAGAGCCAGACTTCCCTAGTTCTATGAAAACAGTATAAACATATTATTGCAGCCTTCTGTTTAGGCTGCCTAGCTCTGCTGAGGAGCAGAGTGTGTTTGCAAAGGCAAAGCCCAGTGTTAATGCAGTTAGGCTGCTTCTGGGACCTACCTTGTTAAGCACTGCCCTGCGTAGACACATACTAAATGATTCTGGATATCAACTGGTATTTCTCTGCCATGTGCCTTCAAGCAGAGCACAACTTCTGCATCTGATTTTAAAATTGCAATTTTAAAATCCGAACAAACAAAAGCTGCCAAATAACTCACAAAAGGTCAGCAGCCAGGAAGACTGAAAGCCCACTGATTTCTGCAGTATTAAAGCACAATTCAAGATATTTCCACCTGCAGCATCTCTAGGTTGGTTTCTCTCATCAGTTTCCAGCAATGCATATACTGCCTTTACACATTAAATAAGATTATCACCACACATTATTTAAATATATTAACTATTCCATCTTTAAAATGTGGCTCTCAGAGAACTATTTTACAACTGCTTCACCCTGTGACACTCTGCAGAGCTGTGCATGTCATTAGCTTCAACTGTATCTGTGTCCAGCTGTGTGACTGTGTCCACAAATCCCAGGACTAAATGCTCCACATAAGATTGGTGCCTTCATTAATTGCTCTCAGCTTTGGCTCACTCTGAAGCCCTGTTGCAGATGACTTCCAAGTTCCAACCGTTAACACAGAAAAGCCTTATATTAGCCTGCCCTGCCAGCATCCCCGTTAGCCAACTGCAAGCTGCAGAGCACTAGTAAACTCAGAGCAATGTTACAGCTGCTGGGGCAAACACAGCCTCAGGGAAAGCAATCTGGAAGATGTGGCCACTTCACTCTTGGGAGGATGATTACATTTTACTGAGTGCCTAACACAGCCCTTGAAGCAGGAGCCAGTGACCACCTCCATCTGAACGCTCTAATTAGTTGGTTACAAAGCCGAGATTTTTCTTGCCCGCCCTCTCCCTGGTGTCACAACTAATGTATTCTTTCCTGAGCCCTGTCCCAGGTCGAAGAACTAGTTTTGAAATACAGAGGGTTAGGACAAAGCTTACTTTGGTTCTAGATTTTTCTAGCCGCCAAGAAAGGAATCTCCCTGCATCTCCTTACTGAGTGCTGCAGTGGCTTGGCTATCTCACCAAATACAGCCTGTAAATGCCAGTCATTGCCCCTGGGAATAAAAATTGCATCTGCCCAAGACAGGCAGGGAGATGAGGAACCTCCCCACCCAACCTGCTGGAGCACCATCTGCCTTGCACAGCCCTTCGTGCCAGCTGTGGAGTAGTTAAATAACCTCACACAGAACCTGGTGCTGCCCAGCCCCATTTCAGGGCCAGCCATCCTCATCTGGAGTGCTACAGCACCCACACTGCCCCAGGCAGGGTGTCTAAACACAGCACTGTAGCCACCCACATTTGAACATATGTAGTACCTTATGTCATTCTACAGCAGATGCCTTCAGCATCAAGCCTACTTGACAGTTTGCCACCCCTGCCCCATGCCACTCCATTCTTCATACAACTCTTAGCCTAACTTTCTTGCTGTATCAGTGCTGCAGAGAGCAGTGCCCAGGCAGCTCAAACTGGAGGGATAAAAATACTGAGAATCATATCAGAGATCCTAACATCACTTCTAATTTATCCTTTTGATACATTTGGCCAACCAAGTTAAAAGTGGTGGTTAAGAGAAATTGAACTCCCCCTGCACAACACTGTCACAGAAGAGCAGTTTGTATTCTGGTCATTCAGCCCTACGAATCAAACAGGAGACATTAATCTCCATGCTAGTTAGAGACACTAATCTGTTACCCAACAGTCCCAGCATCTTCCTATACTCCTTGAACACAGTAGTGTCACACCAAAGGCAGCAGTGGCTTGAACGTCCCGCTTGCCTTAGACCCTAAATGAGCAACACCTAAGTGCTGATGGTGAATGGTGAACTTGCTCACATCCCAGCTTTGGTCTCCTCCACACTTGCAGCCCAGTTGCACGGCTACACCACTCATTTGTCCACGTGCACCCATTTTCAAAAGGGGGGAAAAAAACCCAAAACAAGTCTACAGCCCCTGCATATGATCAGAGCAGTGTTGGGTTTTACATTAAGGTGAAGCCAAGTTCAGAGTAACTCCTTGAACAAATAGCTTGTCTCTAACCCCCGAAGCAATCTCTCTGCACAGTACCTGAGCCAGGAGCACAGGCTGCTTTGCTGCTCTGTAGCTCTTGGGCGGTCCCTTGCCAGGGACAAGAGACCCCAGAAAGCACATCTGGCAGAACATCCCCAGGTGAAGAAAAGCTGCTGCAGAGGAAAACAGACTTAAAATTGGTAGAAAGTTGACCAGAAAAGGGATAGTATCCAACCTTTATAATCGATCAACTGGGATCAGGTATGGGAAGCTAGTGCCCAGTACTCAAGATTTCAGCCAAAATTACTAATCTAGTGCTAATGATTTGAAAAAGCCCAGATGCCCATTGCTGTGTACCAGCCCGCAGACACTGTTTGCATAAGCAAAAGTTTAATCTCGAAAAATAAATATGGGCAAAGGGAAACATTCCTGCTTACCAATTAAAATATCATTTGCATAACCACCATCTGGAATTAAAGTACTTCCCCCCCTCAATTAAAATGTATGAAGAGACTCTTCCCCTCTGTGCAAGGTGGAGATGCCTTCAATGGATGTTGCCTTTATCTCGAGTCAGACACTGAATGATCTTTGCTTCTCTAAATCAGCTCTGTATGTACTTTTTGATAGGGCTGGTTTTTCCCCAGTTGCTCTCAGTGTTGTTAGTCACCTCCTTCTCTCACTTTCTCTGGATCTTGTCTTGTGCTCTTAAACACAAATGGAGGTTTGCCATTGATTTCAGTAACAATGAAGTGGGAAAAGATGTTAGTCACAGCACATCATCTGACAACATCAAGTCATGAGGCTCGACACAAATACTCCTTGCATCCAATCTATTTCTTATTACAGTGATGGAACCCAGAACTCAAGCCTTTCCTCCTCCCAAATTACAAGTAGCTCAGAGCAATGCACAAGTGAACTCTGCATAATGTCCATCACAAAAGGGCTGAAGGATTATTCTGGGGGATATTGCAGATGAGGTTATTTCCTGTAGGAAAGCAGCGACCACCAACTCTCCAGAGCATCCACGGCATCCAAGGCATCCAATTTCAGACCTTGAACTTTGGAATTTCAGCCAAAAGACTTAAACTTGTCCAGGTACATGTAGATTAAGCAGTATTTAATAAGCTACTGCTATCTAATGCATACATTCATACATTGCACGCTACTTTTGCCAGATGAATTGTTGTCAAGGACACTTCCAGAATTCAAGCCAGCTATGCAGTCTTTACTCAATAGGTTTAAGAGCAAAATTCAGTGATACAAGTGCTACTCAAACATCTAAGTACATATTGTTCTTTTCCAAGAAAAATGGAGATAACTAAATTAATCCAATAAGTAAAAATACTTGGGCCTTCTAGACACAAGAGTTCAACCCAGAAATTCTTCTCCTTGTCCAGATTTAACAGATCATTTCAGAAAAAAAGCACTTAGTTATACATCTTCTCTGAACAGATATTAAGCATCTCATGGGCCTATCAGAAATAAGTTAGGTTGTGACAGTAGTTGACAGAGTACTTAGTTCATTCCAAGTCAGATATGATCAATGAAACCTTTTCCTGAAGATTGATTTTCATATTTGGTCCATCAGCAGATGTTTATTGAGGTGTCATTCAAAACAGCCTTTCTAGTCAAGGAAATTATTGATAAATTCCACACAAAGACTGGTGCTGTCCCACTGAAATACCTTGATAGTTTCAGATACTCTTCGAATAACACATATTACTGAAGTTATAATTATTCACATAGCTTTCCATCCACATATATAGCATGGACTGACTGTGTCTGCAAAATATGTACAGGCTCAGAGTGTATAAAGAAGTCTTATGTTATTAAGTTTTACAAAGGAAGAAAACAAAGTTACCAAAGTTCTGGTGACTTTGCCCCAAAACGTGGTGATACAAAAAGCAGCAAAATCAAATCTCAAAGCAGATAAATAGGATAAAGATTAATAAAAATAAAAGTTAGATCACCTGAAATACTGTTATCCCTACTACTCTATTTAGAAAATAAAACCATACAGAATTTAAAATTAATATATTGAACTTCAAGTTAACATTGCTTTTAATGCTTTACAGCAAGCACAAGAATCATGATGTTCAGTACATGTGTTATAAACTGTCTAAATAATGCATTCTGATTTGATCTGTAGTCTAATTCTGAAACATACATTAGATTTGATTTAAACCACATCATTACTCCAGTCAATGTGCACTAATTCATGTTATTTACAATTCAGAGGGCTTGACCATAAGTAGGAAACAAATTACACAAATTTAATACACCCTCCCTCTCACACCAGTGAACGATTATAATGACAGTTATAATAAGGGAAGATTCAAAGGGATGGACAGACAACTACGTTGTTGGTTCAGCATCCAGAAACATGACATATGCCCCACATACTGATGAGGGTACATTATGCATGGACACAGTTGTCTGCAAAGCACTGGCATAACACTACACTGGGCTTCCCTCTCTTGAACCTCATCTACACATTTGACTACATAACTAGTTTTCTCTCTATCACCAAGTGCTTTTGTGGGGGTGGTGCATCACACAAACAAAGAGCATGAACTAAGCAGATGGTTGCCGATTCCTAGAAGACGACGCGTTCCTGGAGCTGGCACTCAAAATGCATTAAAAATCATTTGATCTCACAGCAATTTGGTCTTGCATTGTTCATTAAGCTGCCATACACGTTTAGTACCTCACTGTTGGCCAAAATCAGCTTTATCCCACAGTTGTCTTTCATCATCTCATTTCTCCTTTCCCTCCTCCTCTTCCCAGACAATGAAAATAACCTTAGCTATCTATAGCACTGGACCTGGGCGATGTAGAGCTATCACATAGCTACTTTGAACACTGGAAATCCAGATCAGTTTGGAAGAAGCACTACCCATTTTCAAGTGTTCATGCTAGAAAGCTCTAAGCCACAGAATCCATAAGCCAGTGCTTCTCTAAGAAGGAAAACGGTTAGGCAATAATTGAACTTCATTATCCATAGGAGTCACCTGATTCAAATTACATGATTTTAGTAGGAGAGGAAACCAATTAAGGTATATTAATATAACCTATTAATAGGCATCTATCCAGTCACTATTCTGAAGTTGTAACTTCAAGAACCTTCTGCTGAAGAACTTCACTTTTGAGACTGTATCTCTGAAAAAACATGATCCCAGAGAGCAGACCTTGTCCTTTGGAAATATGCTCATTCTAAGAGCTTTGTGAATTAGCTTTTTAATTTATTTTTTAAATGCACTCATTAACACATTTGATCACCTTTGTCCTAAAAGAAAGTACCATGCCTGAGGTTCAGAGCCAGCACATTGTGAGTTTTCTAGAAATGCTAGTAATGCTTTTCAGAGAAAAATCCCCAGCTAACTAGCCTTGGATTTCATATGGTTATCAATCTGATGAGCTTTATTCAGAAATATTTGTTCTTCACTGAACTAAGAAGGCTATCCCTCTCTCAGCCCCATCAAATAACTAGCTGATTTTGTTATATTATCTACTGAACATTTCTGCCTCCCATTAGAAGAGCTAAACTTTTGAAATAGATGCACTCAGTAAAAAAATCAGATGCATTGTCTCATATGGCAGTTCATGGCCCATCAGAGCTGATGCCCTGCCTATCGTTTCACACACGGAAATGCAAGGCATTGTGTGCTGAATACATTTAAGAACATAATACACAATCAGATCTGAATCCTGATTCATGCCAATAATGGCAGTATCCTTTTTACTCATTTCGCTCAATCAATAGGCACGCTAAAGGCTCTTTTCAAGTTTTTAACAGTGGGGGGAAAGAAAAAAAAAAAGGGTGAAGAGACGTGGTCCCTCAGGGTAGCACTTCAGGAAGCATATTCCTGCAGCAAAAACCAACCCCACCCATGTATCAGGCACACGAACAGTCAAAGTAGCATGGAGGGAGTAAGACTGAGCTGCAGCCAGATTGTCTCAAGCCTGACTTTCTGGTTTTCCTCCAGGAACTCCAGCACGAGTATTTTCTCTGTTGTCAGAAGAGATTTTTTCCAGCATCAGCTACCAGAGCCAGCCAGAGCTAGTACTGAGACGACTCCCGAGGCCATCACTTAACTCGATCACAGACAGCAGTCCATTACTGAAATAAATACTGCAAGTGAACTTGACAGATCAACTGTTTATCTTGATGCATTTGCTTCCCAAGCAGTTGTGGTTCTTCCCAAATTCACTGTATTGACTTTCTGACAACAGATGTCACTACAGTGGGAACCTGATGAAGCAGCAGATAAGGAAGCAAGAATGCCAGATCAGCAACACCAAATCCTACAATGCCTTAGAAATTAGAAAAGTGTTCAAGAAACTGATCTGCTTTTGTAAAGACAAAAATAATTTAAAAATTGCTGGAAGTACAGGGTAAAAATCTCTCCGTACTTCTGACGTAAAGCAGCCTAGTTTCAGTGCGTGAGATCCTACTAAATTCCTGCTAGAACCAGAAGTGTTCCTCTGGCCTCAAAAGCTTCATTATGGGGAAACTCGTAACCGCTGCGCTCTCTGCACGGGCACAGCTCGCTGAGAAGCTCCACAGCAGCCCATCATACAATTGCCCACCAGAGATGTTGCTAGGACGTGGCACAGCTCCAGACTGGGGCAGGTGCTGGGGCACATACTGCTCCGTGAGAGGCTGCAGAGCAAAGCGTGGCATTCACAGGGGCTCCTAAGGAGAGATGAAGTGCCAAGGACTCTGAAGAAAGCCAAACCCAAGGAAGGCGAGGCTAAATTAGACCTCAAATACATCTGAAAGTAATTATTAGGGATTTCATTTCTGCTTTAGGGAGGGGGAGTATATACTTCAAAAACAGCTCAGCTTGACAGAAGAAAGTTGTTACCATGCAATATGCTTCATTAAAACAAGGAATATCTATACACAAAGCATATTTGCCACCTCTTTACCTAGCGCCTGTTGTAAACCCACACTCGGTCCTGCTCATTCCTCAGCTCCCAGTCCTAGCCTTCAGAAATGTATTTTGACTCTGCTGCCTACTAAACTCTTGCCTTTATACATAGAGCACAATCTCCATCTCTGTTCCCGGTGTTTCTGACACCATGTCCCGCGTGGCCTGCTCCTGCACCACTTGCTTCCTGATGCCTTACATCAGTATAGAAAAGTCTTCCTCCTTTTCTAAACTACCTTAAACATAGTTATTTTTTACTTGAGCGCATTATGTGAGAATTAAATGTCTATGAGTTAAGCCCATATTCTAATCTGAATGCAATAATATTTTTCACTAAACGTAGATTTTAAACTACGGGTATGTTAAATCAATAGGCTAAATTGCCCTCTCTGCTTAACTATCTCCTGCTCCTCCAGCCACTGAACAACCTCATGTATCACAGCACCTGCCCCTGGATGTTTTCCACACAGGCCAGGCCTGGACAGTTGGAATGCAAACATCTATGCACTTAGCAACACTGCTGTACCATTTTTAAAGACATGTTCTTAAGTGATCCACTGCATTTTCATGGCTTCTCTCACAGCTGTTGACTCCAACTCCTTGGCTGTTCTCAGGGCAATGGGACAAACATCAAGAGCGCTTGGACACAGACCCCCTACCCTGTGCAATCCTCTGCAGGCTGCTCCAGGTCCTACCTGCCACCACCCAGGGTCATCACAAACCCCTAGGGTTGTCTAGGAACAACATGACCTCTTCCACCCTCACCACAACTTCTCTTTGCAGAGAAACTCCACCCATGTTAGGAAGAGCTGTCACACACAAACCTGGAGGTGGATCTTTCAGTTCATGCTGCCACTAGAAGACTGAACAAGATTTTATGGCTAAGTCCATAGAAAATGGAAGGAAGCAGATCTGCACCACTGATGTATCTGGTGGGAAGAATGAAGCTTTCTACAAGTCTGTAAGGATGCCAGTGTGCTACTTTTTTGTCACTATTACAGTCCAATAGATGAAAAAAACCCAAACATTTGCTTTCACTGAAGGACCAGAGAGCTGAGTTCGAAACAGTAATAGTTTTGTACAGCTAATTACATGATTATTGTAACAAATATTAAATATCAACATAACCTTTTAGACAATAGCATGGTCTGTTCTGTCAGACACCTCTTTGTCTCCTCACTGCCCCACTTACTCATCGATTCCAAGAGCACCCAGCACTGCCTTGTGCTGCAGGACACTGGTGCACTCTCTCACAGGCAGCTTATGGGAGCTTAGTCACCATCTGGGTACCACAGGACACCCCCCCCTCCCCTCTGAACCCACCTGCATAACATGGGAAGCAGAATGCCCAGGCACTAGCAGCCTCCACCAACAGCATTAGGGAGCCCTTCACCCTCCTCCGAGCCCTTCACAGAGGGGTCAGAGAAGAAATAAGAGTGGGCATCTTGATTTAGCTTCTGTAACCTAATGCAGAAGAACTGCTGAGAACACTCAAGATAATCGTCTTAATTATAGAACAGAAATACTAAATAAATAGTTGAGAGGGACTTTTTTAGACAACAACCATTTTCAATGCATCATCTGCCTGTGCAGTTAGCACCTCCTGCCCAACAATTATGTTCTCCTTTTTTTCCATTTCACCTTTCCACGGGGATAAATTTAGCAGCTACCCAGAATGCTGTTATGTGTTTCCTGGACACTTAAGCCAAGAAAATCCAAGGTTTACATGCGAGAATAATTTATGCCTAATTTATTGTTTCAGCCAGGAGTTACAAATTATAGGGACACACGTTGAGGTGGTCAGAGCAGTCAAGAGGACTTCAGCTGAGCCCACACACAGGCATTTTCTCAACACCCCCTATGTAGAGACTCATAAGAGGAAATGAGGAGCCATCACTAGACACTGCACTGTGGTCTGAAGCCTGCAGTGAGAAACAAGTCCATTAGTTTCTCCATATGATTTAAGGAATCTAAGTGCAGTTTATTAGCTCTGCCACAGTGAAAGCCAGCAATTGTGAAGTGTGAAACTTCAAAATAATTCTTCATTCCGATCGAAGTAGCAAAGATAAATGGCTGGTTACCATTCAGAACAAAGCACTTGATCAAATTATTCATTATGAAAGGACTAATTAAGCAACAGGGAGCCTGGTCACCTACAGGTTCTGAATGAAATAGAGGTGATCAGATGAGAATGTGCCTGTACAAGCTACAAGACAGCAGCACAGCCATGGTTATTTCAGGGAGAAGGAGAAGGGAGAGACACAGACACTTCCTGTAATTCATCTGCATCTTCAGGCATGGGACAGGACTGCCCCTAGGTACTCCAAAGGGCTCCACAGTGAGCCTCAACCACACTTAAAAATGGCAAGGAAACGCACGTAGGTTTTTCTGTCAGTCAGTACATACATGTATGAGGAACTATGGATTCCAAAGCCTCTCCTTACCTGTAGGAGATCTACTCAAGCTGTTGCACATCCTTGAAGAGCTGGGCATAAGCAGGAGTGCTCAGGCGCCCAGAGCCCAGCAGCAGAGCATGCTGGTGGCACCAGGCAGGACACGGTGGTGGGCCAATGTGCCACAACACAGACAGGAGCCAAATGTCCTCACACCAAGGCCTGAGCCTCACACCTGCAGCACTCCTAAGTCTCTTTTCTTGCTTCACTGCACTCAGGAGCATCCTTGGTCCCAGCCAACGCTCTCAATGTATTTTACCAACTCTTCATGCTGAAGTGCACCTTCTACATAGTGTCCAAGCACGGTGGCCTCACCACCTCTCTCCAGTGGTCATGGCACAGCAACACTCAAGACTGAAAAGAGCTTTTGCTCAGCCTTCTTCCTGCAGACTCACGGCAGCCCTGGGACTAAAACACAAGAGCCATAAGCACCAGAGATCTGCAGCAGTCCTTCCCCCCAAAAGTGCCTCGGGCAAATCCAGTCCAAAAGATAACTCCCCTCCTCTAAAAGGGAGAAGGATGAGTCCTGCATTTATCCTCCCTGTAGCCTGCCCTCAGGAGAGCCCCTTCCTCCCAGCCCCCCCCAGCTGCTGCCCATGAGGCTGATTCCACAGGGCCAGCCTCCAACCAAGGGGCACCTGAGAGCCAGCTGGATGGGGCAGGTGTCCAGCAGCTCACTCCAACCCAGCAGAGCAGGGAAGACTTCTGGTTTTATCCTCTTTTCCAAGAAAACCCATTACCTGTCTAGGAGGCAAGAAGGTTTAGCAGTACATCCCCTCCACCACTTTCAGATGTCCCACATTTCCCTGCATCAGGTGCCAGCATTCCCAACGGGCACCTGCAGCACGTTGCTCCCCAAGGCCTGTGGTGATGCCTCTGCTAGGGCATCAGATGCAACATTTTCTGTGTAAAGCAAAATCCCATGGAGGAGGCTCATGGGTGCCTGAGTTGTGCCCTGTACTGAGGTCTCCTGGGTTAAAACAACACAGCAGGTATCCTCTGGGCAGGAGCCACAACATTACACTTTTATACTGTATGTTTTTAGCCCTGCTCAGCATGAAAGAATGTGTGATGAGGGACCAGATTTTAAACTCTTAAAAAATCAGGGTGTTATGGCCAGGCACTGACTGCTTCATGCTCATTACCACTGGAGAGCAGAGAAGCACAAACTGTTTCCCACCACTTACTCTTCAGCATTGTACCAAAGCCTCTTTGAAACAGGTATCCTTTGCCACTGCCAGCTCTGATGCTTTGAGGTGGAGCTATAGCCAGCAAAGCAGGTGAAAAGCAGGTAACACCACGGAGATCAGCACGCTTCAACCCCCTGCTCTGGCAGGCAGACCTTTTCCACTACTTTATGGGTTGAAAGATTCCAGATGTCCCCACCCACTCCTGTAGGACATTGATTGGGTCCGATGTAGCCATCGCATCATAGAATCATTTAGGTTGGAAGAGACTTTTAAGATCATTGAGTCCAACACTGTCAGGTCACCACTAAACCATGTCCCTCAGCACCACATCTGCATATCCTTTAAATTCCTCCAAGGACAGTGACTCAGCCACTTCCCTGTACAGCCTGTTCCAATGCTTGATAACCCTCTTGATGAAGAAATTTTTCCTAATATCCAATTTAAATCTCCCTTGGCACAACTTGAGGCCATTTCCTCTTGTCCTGTCGCTTGTTACTTGGGAGAAGAACGGTCAAGCAGATATAAGGGTGTGCTGAAGAGCAAAACAGGTCACAACTCAACCGAGTAAGATAGTACACCTAAAAACACCTGCTCACTGAATGTGTAAGGTGTCTGATTTTAGTAAATGGACCAAATAATGTGAGATATTAAAGGCTGATCCCAGGTCGGTACAGCAAGCATCCAGAGGAACCACCAGTGGCAAATAGGCAAATACTGCAAGCTGCCAGAAGTTATTTTGGAAGTTACATAAACACTACATATGTCCCTTTTCCATTTTATGTCTCCCATGATAAACTGTTATGAGACATGCACATGGCTTGAAACAAATAATTACTGATAATCCTGACTGGTGAGAGAAGGAACCAGCTGGCAGATGGAAAATAAGAAGGTGCTAAGAATTTAGCAGACTAGGGAGCTTCTTGAGAATTTATGCACAGAGGTCTGAAGAAAGGGAATATTTAGAAAAAACAGCAGCTATTCTGTTTCTGTCTATACCCAAAACAATCTGGAACACCGCGAGTACCCAAATAATTATGAAAACGATTCCTGTTTAAAATTCATCTTGAAATTACGAGCAAAACCAGTTAAACTACAACTTTGCTAGAAGTGAGGAATTCTTTCTGCATATCATGATTAATAGCAAATGGTTCCAGCACAGCGTCAGCATATTTTATCTTAGATCCTTCAGGTTTCTACCCTCTCTGCTTTTAACATGCAAATGCCTTTATCCATCCTCTCCTGACCTTGCTGCATGGTATCATTTGTTTCTTTCCATTTTCCTTTACAGCATTTCTTTCTTCATACAGCAGAGAAAGTACAACTTCCAGCAGACTCCACTTTGTATTCCTTTCCTTTATTCTAAGTGTATTTCTCTTCCCTCTGCCCTCTTCTTTATCACTCCTGGGTAGAACGAGGGACACTGCTGAATGCACCACTCTAACGGTGAATCCCCATTTTTCCCCACCGAGATTACTACTCATTAACCATTTTGCTGCCGACCCTTTGCAACTGCTGAGCTGCAGTCAACATCTATTGCAGTTAGGGGGAAGCCAGGACATGACCCACATCAGCAGTCATAGACAAACCACCAAAAAAAAAAAAAAGGGGACAAAAATTTTATGTAACATAATTAGCAATTTGGGGCGAGTTTTGCTGAAGCATCATGGTTCAGCACAAGGGCCATCAAGCACTGCAACAGATTGCTCATGGAGATTGTGCAGTCTCTGTCCTGGGAAGCTTCCAAAAAGACCCACCAGAATAAAGCCTGGAGCGACCTAGTTTGACCTCGTGAGCTCTGAGCAGGAGTTTGGAACAGAAACCTCCTGAGGCCCCTTTCCAAGATGAATTTATGAGGCCACGAGTGTGTTTGTGCAGGAGCTTGTAGGGCTTGTTGACGGAGCTTTAAACTAGACTTGAAGGGGAGGGGCATAATATCAGGCTGGCTAGTGACGAGCTGTGGGATGATACACCAAGGCTAGAGGGCCAGGGTGATAGCAAGGCCCCTCAGCCTGGTGCTCTGGGCCATGCTGGGGACACTGCAGCACAGCTGAGGTCTTACAGAGATGAGCTCTGGTACCAGTGCTATTTAATAGGTTCATCACTGACATAGACAGTGGGATCGAGCGCACCCTCAGCAAGTTTGCAGATGACACCAAGCTGAGTGGTGCAGTTGAGACTCCTGAGCAATGGGATGCCATCCAGAGGGACCTGGACAAGCTTGGGAAGCAGGCCTGGGCGAACCTCATGAGGCCAAGTGCAATCCTCAGTAATCGAGGGGAGAGGAGGGGATTGAGAGCTGCCCTGAGGAGCAGGACTTGGGGGCAGTGGTGTATGAAAAGCTGGACATGAGCTGGCAACGTGCTCTTGCAGCCCAGGCCAACCCTATCCTTGGTTGCATTGAAAGATTGGCCAGCGGGTCAAGGGAGGTGATTCTGCCCCTTACTCCACTCTGGTGAGACTTCACCTGGAGTATTGCATCCAGCTTGGCACAAGAAAAACATGAACCTGTTGGAGCGGGTCCAGAGGAGGGCCAAAAAATGATCAGAAGGCTGGAGCCCCTCTCCTGTGAAGAAAGACTGAGAGAGTTGGGCATGTTCAGCCTGGAGAAGACTTTGGGGGGACCCTATTTCAGCCCTTCAATACTTAAAGGGGGTCTGTAAGAAAGAAAGAAACAGTCTTTTTAGGAGGGTCTGTTGCAATAGGACAAGGGGTAATGGTTTTAAACTAAAAGCAGGTAGATTTAGACCAGATGTAAGGAAGAAGTGTTTTACAATGAGGGTGGTGAAACACTGAAACAGGTTGCCCAGAAAGGTGGTAGACACCCCATCCCTGGTACCCTTCTAGGTGAGGATGGCTGGGGCTCTGAGCAACCTGCTCTACTTGCAGATGTCCCTGCTCAGTGCAGGGAGGTTGGACTAGATGACCTCTTAAAGGTCCCTTCCAACCCAAAGAATTCTACAATTCTGTGATGTTCAGAGGCACCCTGAGGTGTAACTCCTGATCACTCCTCCTTAACATTGACATTCCAATGAAAATGACAGGTGAAGGTACTCTTGAAAATGCTACTTAAAGCTCTACTAGCACCTTTAAAGTCCTTATAATTGTAGCTGCAAGGCACCTTCCAGTTAGCAACTTGAGCTTCCACTAATGCTGTGAGAAACAAGTTGCTCAGCAGCTCCTACCAGCCCTTCTTGCTCCGATTGCTTTGATCGTAATTTTTCATTTGGGAAGTTCCTCCAGTCTTGATTTTCATCTTGTTTTTCAGCAGGAAAGTCCTGGTCAGAATAATGCCATTACATCCATACACAAGTGTGTGCTACCTCCTATTAAAAGACTCGCAGTTCTGGCTACTCACCAACTTCTCACGATAGCAAAGAGAGAAGGTAACCTACTGCTCAACCTCAATTCCCTTCTCATGACTGTTTCTAACAAGCATATTCCTCTCTCAGACACTGAAGTGCACACCAGGGATCTCACCCACATCAGCAGGTGTAAATGGGTCCCTTACCTACAGATTTTTCTTCTGCAAAGGAATAGGCCGTGTATTTTTACAAGCAGCTTAAAGCTTTGTGTTTCACTTCAGAAGCAGATGACTCTTTAACCCTAGTTCTCCCCTTTGCAATGCCATCTATATTGTGAATTATTTCTGTTCATACCTTTCATGGTGTTGATGTGTCTGAGGAACGTTGGCTTTTCATGCATCAAGGGAAGACAGGACACCTTATGTTCCGCACGGATTCTCCTTAGGTTTCCAATGAGCCAAACACTAAACACTCAACAATGCTGGCCCGTTCTTGGGATCCTTTCACGGCCTCATGATGCAGAGAACCCCAAGCCCCAAAGAAGAAGAAATACAAGGAAATTTTCCAAGTCATTAAGTTAAAACAGTCTGTGTTGTACAGAATCTATGCTTTTTCTTTTCAGATAATTTAGGGGAAGAATCACAGATGTCATGACAGCCAAGCAGCTCTTATTTAAACACTTTAACATCTGATGCCAGTAAGTCCAAACCAACCAGACCAAACCTTATTTTTCCCTTAAGTGTGCAATATAATGAATATTGCTGAAACATTATTCCATGGGGGTTTTTTGTATTATTTTATTTCAGAACATGTGCACATTTTCATAAGATCTTGCTCAGGAGCTCCAGTACAAAATGTCAACCACATCCAACGACTGCCAGGATAACTAGCAGAAAGCACTGGCCATCAAGCAAACCCACACTCACAGCCTCTAGATTAAATCTGCTTTGCCTTATTCATATGCATAATTCCAGAGTAGTATTTATCCTGGTACAACACCCTTAATTAAAATGGCACTAGAATAAGAACTTTTTTAATCCATTCAATTAAGTAACACCAGCAGCATTTGCCCAACAGTGAGTCAGTTAAGCAGCCCCACACAATTCCATCACTTGGCACCCATCACTCCAAAGAGACTTGAGCCTACACTTTTAAGGGATGCACAAGAGCAGAACTGAAACACAGACTCTAAGACCACCCCTCGTGATGGGCAAAATCTCATGTTAAACACCCTTTGCTTTCAAGGACATTTTAAACACAGCACAGACATTACAAATGAAGGGGGAAATAAAGAATAATCCCACTCTTCTTACGGCCCAGATGATGAAAAACACTTGTTTCAGAATTTGATATAACCACCAGTATTTCAGCTCTAGAGACCTCAGCTCAAACCATAACTGAAAAACAAGATTTGTGGGTTTAAGTTAAGTCAGTCACGTTCCTCTTTCCAGCCAGGGTATGAACCCTAACACCTGCCAAAGCACAAAGCTATCGGAAAAATTAACTTCCTCCCTGCGTTCAAAAGACCAAAAGATATTTTATCTGTTGTTTTGTTTTTCATTATCAGCACTTGGGTCGGCTGCAGTAACTTGCACACTTTTACACACTCAGAGGACAGAGGGGTTTCCTGCGTTTCCACACGTTGCCATTTCCACCACTTGTAGAATTTCCTGGGTTGGTTCACAGCGGAACGTTCCATCGAAACGATGTCCCAAGTCTTCTAACCAGTCTCCCTCCCAGTTCAGGGCAACTTGGTGCACCCTGTAGCTTGTGTATGCCATTGATTCTTCACTAGTCCCAGCACTGGCTTCAGTGGAAGCAGCACGCTGTAGTTATCACAGCCAGCAGCAAACCCAGGCACTACTTTTTTACCGTAAGAGTCAAGCGTTAGTTAAGTATTCCAGCCTTAGCCAGATGTCCCTCACAACGGGCAGAGGGCTTTTGTAACCATGTTCATAACCTTTCTGATATCCTAAGTTTTCTCTGTAATGAAAACTTTTTTCCCTGTTGCTCTTTTTTAGAATTCTTCTAACACAATAACTTCTGAATATCAAAAAGGACTAAAAACGGCCTTTTACCCACCAGTTGTTCACATACTTACATTTTTTAATAGGGCAGCATTAAACACAGGGCTCATCCCAGCTGCATTTTACACAAGCAGAATCCCATTCACTTCCGAAGCTTCACCTGAACAAAACTGCAGTCCTGTTATTTCGACAAAACGAGCTTTGCGTTACTTCTGCTCCCCAAAACACTCCCAAAACAACAGCAACGTTGGGCAATTCCTTGCTGCAATGTGGTAGGTGGAGCTCAAATTATGAACGAGATTCTCTAGATGCTGCAACTCTACTGGCACACCGTTGCTGTCAGTGAAGTGGAGCAGATGCTTGCAGCGCACCGCTCTTGGGAAAGCAGCGAGCGCTCTCTCACAACAACACGATGAGCTTTTTAATGTAATTAGAAGCCAAAGGGGATTTTTGGAAGCTAAGTCAAGCGGGCACATCTATTGCCAGAGGCAATTAATTCCTGTTCACTTTACACCCCCAGAAAACTTTCCCAGAAGAGCCCAAGGAATCCTGCACACATCAGTGACCACGCTTCAGTCCCCCAGATCAAAACCCTGATGCTGTGACACAGCCTTGAGAAAGCCCCGTTCAGAACCCACAGCAAAATTTCACACTTTAGACAGCAGTTGTCCCAGTCTGGAGGGGAAGCTGGGCCAGCCTCTCCGCCGGCAGCACAGGGGTGGCTCTGCAGCTCAGCTCTGCAGCTCCCCAGGCCAGCTCACCCTGCCTGTGCCAAGCTGGCAAACTCCACGTGCGGCTGGTACAAGGACTGTGCGGTGAGCAGCAGGGGTGCTTGATGAAGCAGCGGATGGATAAAAAGCAAGCGACGTGCTCTATAAGCAGATCAAATTTTCAGTCACTGCCTCAGTGGGGAAAAAAAAGAAAAAGAAAAAAAGAGAAAAGAAAAACCAAGAAAAAACCCCCACAGGGTACAGCCCAAATCCAGACATCCGAAATCCACTCAGCACCGCATCAGAATACGTACAGCGACAGCACAAAACACCTCGTTCCACAAGCACCTTAATTTGTATTCTAAACACCAAATTACCTATCCCTCCCATTTTTAGTAATCTGGGGATACATCCTTCTAGGCCCGTGTAAGATCTCCCACTGACAGATGTTATTTGTACTGATGGCAAAGATGATCTGAGGGGGTGGACGCATAATGCAGCCGTGCAGCAAGGGTATACGCAACCTTATGCAATAATCTTTTAACTAGTTTATTAACCGTGTTCCCTTTTCAGAGTTAAGTTCAACATCTCATGCTGAAATTTCATCAAGAACTCAAACAGCTTCGTAGCCAGTTATCACTATCATCTGTTTAAAAGTACTAACACAAGAGAGACATTGTATCACTAATATTTCCACACACACACACGCACACACACTTACCAGCATCCTGTTCATATCAATTCATCTTCACAAATCAATTTCCTTTTTTTTTTTTCCTACTCACTCTTCACATTTTCTGAAGGCACGACACCCAAATAGGCAATGCAAAAGGTATTTCCTGTAGAAAAGTCTATAGCTTGCTAAGAGAAGAGTTTGGCACAGACACTTTTGTTTAAAGACCCAAGTTCCAAAATGAGCCTTCAAGAAGCATCAGAGAACACCGCCGAGATTAAAAACTACTTGAAGTGTCTGCATTGGTCATATGCAACATGCCACTTAACCTTCAATAAACCAGGACTTTTTCAGGAAATTATAAAAGCAGAAGTAGTAAAATCTCATGTTTTTGGGGTTTTTTTTTAATCAAGTTTTAACGATGGGACAGAGCCTCTAGGCAAAGCTCCCAGAAAGAGCCAGACCAGCATCTGGCTCTATTGTAAAGCATGACAATTCAGGAGAAACAAGCATCTAACCAGCACTCTGAAATCAAATGCCAGGTTGACCCTGTAAGAGCTCCACCGTGGCTACCAACACACAGCTGTACACATCCTCCCTGCTCGTAGATAAATAAACCCTTGAATATTTAAACAAAGGGGAAAAAATAAATCATTTTACGCATGTTTCCATGCTTCCCTGTCACGCCCGTTACCCACCGGCGTCAAGAAATACCTTACATATCCTATGTATTGTTAGCACTGTAGAATACAGATAACAGGTATCATTTTATTTTTGTTTTCACACATGCTAATGTTTCCAGTATGATGAATGTCCTTTTAAATCCTGCACTTCTCGTCAGGCTGTAGATCCACGTCTACTTCACAGTGCCTCCTGGACAGACACGTCAAGACAAAAATAAATACTGCTGGGCTGGTTAAGGTTTGCAAACTCTGAGGAAGCTCATACAGCAGCACCCGAAAGACTTGGGAAACACAACGACAGACATGAGTTAAACAGAAACCTGCTTCGACACAGCCGTAAAACCTGCACTGCATCTGTGAGATCTGCACTTGTCTCTGCGAGCAGCTCCCGATATTTGAACCCGTCAAACGTTGCACTCCAGCCCTCCGTCAATACCCTTTAAAAAAAATCCACCGCTATTTTAAGCAAGCGTCCCCTCCAGCTGTCCGTGAGCCAATACTGTAATTCCCAAACAATTGAGGTAATTATAAAAATGAATATCATTTATTGGTTTTTATTACTATCGCGTCTGAACATTTGCTTTCATACAAAAGTCTGGTTTTCAGCATTATGCTTTCCAAGAGCATCCCCTCCACACCACGGGAAATAAAGATGTGTTAGGAATTGTGCAAGAGTTTTGTTTTGGTTTTTTTTTTACCATCTTCAAACCCACAAGAACTCCATAAACAAGATTTTGGTACAGAATCACTTCCCGGTAGTTTAAAGAAGGGGAAAGGGGCTTCACACGTTATTTTAGTTCTGCTTTATTTAATTATTATTGTTTTTTAAATCGCATCTAACCCAATGCAAGGGGATGAGGAGAGGAAAAAAAAAAAAAAAAGAAAGAAAGAAATCATCACATTACTGTGTGTTACCCTTCAGAAGTCTCTGGAGGAAACTGGAAACCAGGTTGTTTTTCCCAGCTCCCTCCCTCACTTGAGCCAGCCAGAGTGGCTCCTCTCCGGCAGGGCTCAGCCACCCCCACGGGTGGTCAGCAGGCATCTGGCTACACCGTCACAGCTGTGGCTTCCTGAGCAACGTTCTGCTGAGGTCCTTCACTTCTTCAGGGCTGCTGACCCTCTCGTAGCCCAGGAGGGCCATGGGCTGGTGGCAGTACTCCTCGACCTGCTTGATCTGCTGGTAGCTGAGGGCAGTCCTCCAGGCGCTCAGCGCCTGGGTGGCATTCCTAGCTGACACCACGAAGGGCTTGGAAGAGTAGCCGGGGCCACTGGTCATGTTGAGGGCAAACTTCTCCATCTCCGGGCTGACCGCCAGGTTGACAAAGCCGTACACTTGCCGCAGGGTCTTGATGGGCTCGACCACCAGGTCCTCGTAGCGCACGGCCATGTAGTTACCCTGCAGCCAGTCAGGGGGGTGCAGAGCAGTCTGCAGGGTCTTGGCCATACTGCTGCAGATGACCTCCATGGCGCTCAGAGCGTGGTAGTCCGAGCCGCCCCCTCCCTCCTTCTTTCCCCCCAGCTTGTGGCTGGCGTCAAGGAAGGGCATGCGGTGGATGCGGGGGTCCCGGCTCCTCACCACCTGCAGGCTCTCCCGGATCAGGCCGTGCCGGGACTTGATGCGGGAGCTGGCAACGGCCCGGGGGTCCCGCACCAGATGGATGACTTTGAGGTCCAGGGTCGGGTCCCGCATCAGCGGGGCGAGGACGGCCAGGTCAAAGACGCGGACGCCCTTGATGACCAGCGTGCGGTACTTGTGGCACTCCTCCTGGAAGCGGCTGAGG